>JAQISU010000230.1:27500-627500 GCA_029339505.1 Unio delphinus | reverse complement strand
TGTTATTTGCTAGATTCGCTATAGAATTGTCAAAATTTGCCGGGGAGGCTCCGGTTAGGGTGCAGAAATATGGGGGAGATTAGGGTTCAAAGGGTTAACTCAAAAATATCTCTAAAAGGAAAGGTAGATTTTATTGCCTGTTTGTCGCTTTTTTAAAAAGATTTTGATAAAAAGAAGTATGATTAATTATGGTACAGGTAGTCATTAAAATGTAGGGGTATAAATGGTTA
Organism: Unio delphinus; assembly: GCA_029339505.1. Lineage (NCBI taxonomy): Eukaryota > Metazoa > Mollusca > Bivalvia > Unionida > Unionidae > Unio > Unio delphinus. The sequence continues at coordinate 627,270 of JAQISU010000230.1, read as the reverse complement.
AATAGTAAGCATTGAAACAGATATGCTGTGTCCAAACACCCAAAAACTTTACTACCTACTTCGAAAGTACATTTGGGACAAGGCAAGGTTGTGTTTTGAAGCCTATGTTTTTCCTTTTAATTTTAATCACACATCTGAAGCTCAAATGCAACACAAGATATTGATGAAATTTTTCCAACAGATGATTATGCATCTCATTGCACTGATACAGTAATGCACATTCAGACCCAAATAAATATTACTGAATGCTTGCATGAAAAACTAAAATCATTGTTTTCTACAACGCTAGATATGTCAGACAAAATAAGCCTTGGTTTTTCAAAGAAAGACATATTGATTATGTGCCTTACTTCAAGTATATGGTTCTGTTTTTCTCCCCAAAGCTTGTTTGGACAAAAGAAAAGACAACACAAGCAGCTCAGGCATACAAAGCAGCATCAATGATTTTGAAGTACCAAAACTGATTAATTCAGTGTATCCACTAGAGGTCCAAGACTGAGAGTCAAAAGTATCCTTGGTGTCAAAACTAGGGGTCAGACTGAGTAAAAATCAAATGTTGGTATCAAAACTGAATGTCAAATTAAAAATGTTGGGGTCTCTGAAGCACAAATGAGGGTAAAGGGAAACACTGCTGATTATGTTGTTTTAGTTTTGTTGATACTTTAAAAACATTTTGACTGCAATAAAACCAATTATTTGCTATGGGTCAGAAATTTGCAGATATGAATTTAAAAGAGATATTGGAAGTGAAGTGTGCAATACCTTTTGCCAGTATTTAAGTATGCCAAAAACTACCAATAATGTGATTGTGGCAAGAATAGAAAATCTTACTATTTTTTGCAACAAATTAAGGATTCAGCATTCTATAATTGGCAAGGTCATATTAATGTCTCACATAAATGTGTGTATGTATGTATATATATATATATATATATATATATATATATATATATATATATATATGTATGTATGTATGTATATATATATATATATATATATATATATATATATATATATATATATATATATATATATATATATATATATATTCATATAAACAACTGAATTAATATATGAAAAATGGATTTTCGTATTTTTCGGAAGTTACTTGCTAAATTTAGATGCTGATATGCTAAAACTAGAGACAAGTAAGTATAGCAGGATTTGAAGAAATAATAGGTGAATTATGTCAAAAAAATAATGTTAATTTGGTTGAAGATGAAATCTCCTTTTCTTTGTATTTGACCAGCTTATGGCTATTTAAGAAGGAAATAGTTTAATGAAGTTTATTATCTCTGTTAATGTGCAGATTTTTTTTAATCTCTCATGAGTTATAGTAATATATTCATTATAAGAAATATTTCCTACTACATCAATTCGGCTGTCTCCGACAATTTTTATAACTCCTATGAATGGTGAATTATATACTTCGTAGTAGCCAAAAACATCTTTCTAATATTGATTGTATGAAATTATGATTGCATTTTCATCTTGAATACAATAACTGACTACCATACACAATACACTATATCTACTTTTATTTTGTACTATGGGCCAGTGGCCAAAATTACAGAATACATTATTCTTATTATTATTATCATCGTAATCATCATACCTTTGTCAATGTTGGCTCGAGTCTCAGCCAAGGCCAATGTGGGTGTCTGAGAAAGCTTACCAGTAGCTTCCACTGGCCCAGTGATTCTCACAATGGTTTTACCAGGTCCTACCTAAACCTGTTACTGGCTACTATGGACACTATTGTATTGTCCATCTTGTACTGAGAAATGGCATTAAACCCAGAAAAACAAAAACAACAGCTTGTACTCAAACTGCCATATACAACCATCATATACATAACTTCTCCAATGACACTTGTGGTTCATAATCTTATACTATTCTTTGTAATTTTTCGGCAAGAAATCTTTGTCAAATGATACGCCTACCAACAGTGTGAAAAAACAAAGCTACTGTGCACATGCCAGGCCCTGCAAGGTAATTAAAATAGAATAAGTGTAATATGAATAGCACACCATGTACCTGTCCCATATTTAATAGCCTTATATGTTAACAATTGTAGGGTATGAAGACTACTGTATTTTCTGGCCTATAAGTTGATTCGGAGTACAAGTCGAATTCACCAATTTTGTAAATTTTCCATCCTTCGTCCATATATAAGTCGATTCTGAGTATAAGATGAGGCCAGGTCAATATCTTGGCTTCGTATTTTACACTAGTAATGGTATCGTTTTTTGATATTCCATTTTACTGGCAATCGTGAAATTGCATTACCGATGCTAACATGCTTGTAATTTTATTTCTGAACAAATCACTACTATATTGTTGTTATCAATTGACACAGCTGAATAAACAGACCATGCTTGTTTTATTATACTTGAAAGCACATCCATATTGTAGTTCATTTTATTACCTGTAGTTACGAATGCAACTTCTGTAAACTTTCAATAAGACAATCCATATAAAATTGATTTGGAGTATAAGACGAAGACCTGACTTTCAAGTAAAAAAGTATTAACTTATAGGCTGGAAAATATGGTACTAAGCAATCCATCTCAATAACCTCATCCTTTAATCAAGATGTTTTGTCTTTGAACTTAACATATTTTCGAAACAGATTTATAATTACCATGACTCTGACTTTAAGACCCCATAATCTTTAAAACCAAAGGTGCAAACTCCTCACAAAGTCTGGAAAGGAACATGCTCCAGAAGAAGAGCTATTTTGCAGATTCAATTGTTTAGGCACAATTGCCTTGACCTTTGACCCCAAAATGATCAGGTCTCTTCAACACCTTAAGTATAAGTCTTCCACAAATATTGATCAGGGTATGCCTCTAAAACTAGTTATTACACAAAAACCTTTCTCTTCTTTAGTTGCACCAACCTTAACTAATGACCTTATGACCTCTAAATCAACAGACTTCTGTCTTGCCCAATATGCAAGTCATCCACAAACCAAGGTATATGTCTGGCAACTGAAAATTTGTGCTCCAAACCCCCAATACTATTTTTCGTCCTTCTGTCCTAGTGATCCCAATTTTAACATATATAATACCCTTTTAAACAATACCTTGAGGTCAGTTTCATTAGGAGCAATTACCAACTTAAGTCGTTAATGACAACAATGGGACCATACACACTCAATAGAACTAGGTTATTTTTACCACTCTGGTGGCCTAGAGGTTAGAGTGTCCGCTCTGGATGCAGGAGGTTGTGGGTTCGATTCCCGGCCAAGTCATAACCAAGACTTAAAAAAATGGTACTAACAGCTGCCTCTACTGGCGCTCACCATTAAGAGGTTAGTGTCATGATTTATCGGCCTGGTGTCAGAATAATGTGACTGAACATCATGCTACATGTCTGTGACACGATGCCCCATTTTATGCATCACTATAAACTGCTAAACTGGAGACATTGTAGCAATACGACTTAAAATTTGTTAAACCTATATTAAAAATCCAAATCACACACACACATTTTAAAGTCTTATCAGAGTAGCCTTCAGAGGAAGAGTCCTTTTCAAAAGATAATCACAAAGATAAGGATTAACTGTAAAATAGTCCAATTCTACCATTTAAATTATTCTATATGTCTGCCATGGAGATTCAATTAACTCATTCGGCCCCGATGCTGCCTGTACGCGTAATGCAGTTTCTGCATTCAACGGCCGATACCGCCTTTTCGTGAAATTTTTCGTCTGCATTCAATGGCCGATACCGCTGCTCGGCGGTCCGAATGTATGGTCGAAAGAAAGTCTCTGATTGGTTACAAATGGGGCTTTTCCTAGCACCAGACCCACTTGTAGCCAATCAGAAATGAATTTACATTCGTTTGGGCAAACTTTGAATGTTCGGAAACCAAGGATTACAACTTGGGTTCCGTTTCAATACACGTGTTTTTTTTCTTAAAAAATCGTAAAATGATGGCGGAAGCACGAGTGGTTTTTTATGGCGGTAAGGGCGAAAATGAGGAGTTTCTCGTGTTTTATCTCGAAAATATTGAGTAATTAGAGGAGAGATATGTTCGACAGTTGGATAATTTGCGAAATTTCGAATGGGACATCGAAGATTCTTGAGATTAAATAGTCAGAAAAAGCGGATGATGATAGCGAAAATGAAAGAGTTTCTGCCGATCTAGCAGATTGGAGCAATCGTCTTCTGTCTATCCAAATCAATGATTTTAGTGGAATGAATCCTGGACCTACAACATACAAAGAGAAATCTATCTTTTTTCACTTATTATTATTTCCGGAGAAACTGTACACGGACATCGTAAACGAAACCAATACATATGCCAAACAATGCACATTGGTATCACCAAACAAACGTAGTATCCAACCTGCAAAATGTTTTTTTTGAACAAAGTTCTATCTTAAGCAAAAACAAGATGTGAACATTGCCAAGTAATGTATGTACAAATTGTTTCAAACCATATCACATATTAAATTTTCCTGGTTTATTTTCATGGACTTAAGTGTTGATGATGTGATATTCCTAACAATGTTGCACATAATTTTGTAAAATAATGTATATTTGTAAAATAATGTATAAATAAATTGTGAAAGACTTTGAAAAATAGAAAGAAAAATACATCACTGTGTAGACAAGTTAATTTGGATTAATTGGTGAAATTATCATGGATTAATATTGGATATAAGAAGAGAAATTAAAGTAAATGTGAAGGCATGTGCATGATTTCTACAAAATTTTCCAAACAGGTAAAACACTCTGGGGCACAAGCAGCTAGTCAAAGCTTAGTGTGGCTGGGGCACAGTAACAGTGTCTCTGAAAAGTTTCTTGGGGCTGAAAGAGTTAAGGGAGAACAGAGAGCATTCTTTGAGAATTTTATTTGTATTTTACCCAAAAGCTTAGGTCCCTGAGCACCTTGCATGAATTGAAAGAAAATGAAAGTAGAGTTGTAGTTATGTCAATGGAATCGAGGTGGAAGAAGCATTTCAAATTTTCCAACAGGGTATTAAATGAAAGAAAAAAAAGGCAACATGTAATTCTGCTTATCCAAGAAAGTTATTTTAGTTGTCCTTGTTTTGGTGGATAGGTTATGATTCATATCACTTGCTTAAAAATCTTTCATTGCATTCATTAGTCCAAAATACTTGGGTGAATCATCTAAATTTTATTTTAAAAATCTCTAGCATAAATCGGTGCTTATTAGTGAATTTAAATAAAAGGGCTCGAAATTAGCAAGAATAGTTCGCAAGTCACAAATGCTGTGAAAGAAAACAACACTGTAGCATAAATAAGTTCTTCTGTGTGACTTTAAACAGCGGCTCCAAATTAGCAGTAGTTTGCCCGAAGCAGTGGAATTTCTTACTGGAGTAATATTTTTCATAATCTTTATAGCCTGATTGCCAGTAGTTATTTCAAATCAATCAATATATAAACATGTACATATACTAGTCATTCTGGCTGCAAAAAATTTAGGATAAATTCTAGGCCTGAATAAATATCGAAAAAGGTCAACATAACCAGTTCGACTTCACAGTAACTAATCATCCCAAGATACACCAATCAGTTTGGTTGCAATAGTATTTTCGCTACAACCTAGGTAAAACATTTGATAAATACAAGATGAAATCCATGGTATGAAGAAAGTCTGGCCTGAAATGATGTTTTGTCGGATAGGTTTATGCAAATATAGTTAAGTATGTTGTCCAGATACCACTTTACCAGGGCAGCTAGAAAGCTGGATCATAACTTTCATCATCAGGTATGCTGAATTCATTTACATCAAGTAATCACTTCATGATCTCTAACCAGAACAATTTTTCAAAACATAATAAGTCAGAACTGAAAGCTGAATAACAATTATTAATTACATTACAGGGAAAAAGAAAGTCCAATCTAACAGGTTCATGTTAAAGTAACTTTTCTAGGTGCCAAAAGTAAGCCAAGTGAAAAGAACATTGTGACCTGCCAAACTACATCTGACTGCAAAATCTATCATTCCTGGCAGTTACAGCCCAAACTGGGAGAAGGAAGAGACATGCCCAATAGTGCAAAGTCACAGACAGACATAGACAAAGTGAATCCTACATAATGTACTACAAATTTCACCAGAAATTATTTTCTTCCGCCTTAAGAGATATTTTTGCCCAAGGATATACAGAATGTTTTCAGGATTTTTCTTGAGGATGTATAACAACCATGAGTCCATACAGTCCATCAGGAGTCCCATAGTTCCATCAAGACTCCCTATGATTTTATATATGATGTCTGAAATAATAACTGCATTGTGTACACAAAAATAAATCTTATCTGGGTGAATTTCATTAATGGAATCATGCATAAACTATGTCATAAACAATGTTCACAAGACCTGTACATATTAAATCAGTTTTCTATGTATATGAGGGCCACAGATGGCAGAGTGGACTATCATGCTCGCCTTTACCGATTACCACAATCACAAGTCAATCGGCATGGTTTTGAAGTCTAGGGCTCAGCCTATGGGGATATATGAGAAAGATTGCCAGGAACAGCCCTTTGGTCAGTGGTTCTTCCTATGGATTTCCCATATTCCTCCTTTACCAGTTATACTGGCCATCATGTACAGCTTCGCTATCATTTGCTGAAGAATGGTGTTAAGCCCATATCAACAAATCCTTATGTCTATACAGACAACCTTCTACATCGAACATGCATTTTGTCATCCAAAATGGATGCATGTGAACAAATCTGTTAAGGGGACTCGGTTAATGTGCTAAGTTAAATTGTTAAGAAATATGTGTACAAGTTATGTTACAATCATTATTTCCATACTGATTAATAGCAGCTTCCATCCAATGAGATGTTGGAATCAAAACACAGGGAGTATAATTAAATTCAAAAGGAGTGCATGCTCACTAAAGCACATGAGAATTTCATTGAATATTGGGGCCATGAGTGGCAAAGAGGTCTAATGTGCTCACCATTACGGACCACAGCCATCTCACCTCTCTGCATAGGATCAAGCCTTGAGCTCAGCCAATGTGGATATGTGAGAAAGCTTGCCTTAGATTCTTGTGGGTTGGAGGTTCATGCCAGGGTTTTCCTCCTGTTCATCCTACACCATTTATACTGGCCACCATGTATAGCCTATCTTGTGCTGAAAAATTCAGTTAAACCCTATAACAACAACAACATATCATTGAATATGGTATATACAGGAACTCTCCCTTTCTGTTCAAAGAGAAATACTGACTCTTAAATACAGAATCTATATCATGTTAAAACTATCTCAATTATTGTGCCTGTTTATACTTTCATTGTGGGGAGGAGGGTAGAAGACTTGTATAGTTTTAGGTGGATATATTTAGTTTAAACTGGTGTTAATTTTTTTAATACACCTCTCTATAATTTTGATAAATTTTACTTTAGGTGCAGAATCTGACATGATCTAGTGCCATTCTGAGCATGCAGATAGCCTGCAGCATTTTCTCATTGTGTGTGTGTGTATATATATATATATATATATATATATATATATATATATATATATATATATATATAGTTCTCATCAGGGAGTCAAGAAAGTTGTAATATATATATATGTACAGTACATATGTTAAGCTATTTAACTGATGATATCACTCCAACCTATACCAAGTTCAAGTGGTACACACACAGAACTGTGGATATACAGATGTTGACAAGTAGTCAACATAACAAGCTAAAGTTGTCTGGCTCATACAGAGGTCCCTCACTATAAAACAAGTAGTTATATACATGTCTAAACAGTATTAGGCATAATGCAGAGTTTCCTCAGTAAAAGACCCTCAGTAAATTAATGGTATGAAAATAAACTGTAAATTGGTGGGGGGGGGGGGGTATCAGTTGCTCAAAATAGGCTGATATCCCTATGTAAAATGGAACCTTTTCAACGCAAAAAAAAAAAAAAATATTTTAAGATCATGCCAATTTCTCCATTTCCAGCTTTTGCTCACAAAAACATATATCATAACTAAATAACTTCTCTCTAAAAATGATGCCAGACCCCACTCGAATTTACCCATTAGCTATCTATAACTTTATACCAATAACTGACAGATCCGTTTCTTTTTAAAACAAGGTACCTAATAAAAAAATCTGCAATACAAAATTTATATCAATGCATTCTTGCAACTTAGTACTAAACCATCATCCATTATAACTTTAAACCAAGGCAGCAACTGTCTGATCATCTACACATACATGCCAACCCCTGATGAGGAAAAAGTGTAATCCAAGTAGTCAAAAAGCGGAATCCAGGCAGAAAAAGCGGAATCCACATTTAACATGCTAAAATTTTAATGAACAATGCTTTATTTGTCCCTCTCATCTTTTAACATCCTTTATTGCTTCAAGTTTTCATATATAGCACTTTTAGCTATATACTAAAATATAGTACCGTATGTGGGATTAATTGAATGTTAATAAAAACGAGAAAATAAATAATTGAATTTTTGGGAAGATTGATATACCAAAAAAAGCATATTCCACATATGGTTATGTGTAAGGCGTAATTTAGTGAAAAAAAGCGTAATGATTAACCCAAAAGTGCAATGGTTGGCATGTATGTCTGCGTAACCATCCTTTTAAAACCAAGCATATATCTTATTCACAATTAAGGGGGAATTTTTTTTTTTTTAGTCTGTTCACTATTCAGTCATAATTAAGTAGCTTGATCACCCATGTAACTCTCCTTCATACACTGGCAAGTTGTCTGTAAACCATAAGCCTGAGTTGCAATCTGCTGAATGCCAATGTACCGACCAATCAAAAAAGGGTCAAATATAATTAGACTGGTTGCACAGTAATCTTTGTGATTTCAGCACATTGTATGGACATGTAAAGATCAGAACTTGCTCTACTGATATATGCAACAGTAAAAAGAGTATTTTCATAACAGCCAATGACTGGCAAATCTCATTCTTTGGTAATGTCAAGGTCTTACACATATATCGGAAAATTTGCCAAGTAATATAATACTGAAAATATATAAAGGCATTCTAATTAGTAATTTCATGTCAAAATTTTCTTTTATTGCTACATCAATTAAGAACTGAAAGAAATCTTTCACTCTTGCAGTTATTGTTAACAATGATTTTTCAATTGATCTTTCACAAAGGAAACGTTGTGATTAACCTTTAAAAAAAACAAACCACATTATTAGAAATATTACAGCACATGGTAGTTATTTTATCTTTGTTGGAAGGGAAGATCAGGTTCAAGTTTTATGGGGCTGACAGACAAACATTTATGACTCACCTTGTACACCTGTCCATATGTTCCATTTCCAACAACTTCAATCAGGTCAAAAATTCCTGCTGGATCCTGCATTGAAAATAAAACAAGTCAGAATAACTTTTTGTTAAATTCTGCAGAATGCACTGTTTTGCTAGCTCAGCTGATATATGATCAAAAACTCCAACACTAAACAAAATGCCAGTTACTGTGACCTATTTTTCTTGGGTGCAAGTACATAGTTTTATAATGAAACAACCAATCAATATGTCAGAGAAAGCAGCTAATACAGAAAAGAAAAAAAAACCATAACATCTAGAGCATTAACAAGATAGTTCAACGTAATCAAATTTTGCTATTTAGGACTCTGGCACAGAATATTAAATAGTTCAACAAAGAATTTTAGAGCTTTTCTTTATGACAATGACTTCTGAGTTAGAAAATAGGTCACCAAGAAAAGTCACATAGGAATAAGGGTGCAATGTTAACATTTCTAAACATGTACATGGTTCAGAATAACTAAAACAAATTGCTTTGAAATAAATAGAGAAATACACGTACTAGTGTTGTTCCAATTATCGATTATAATCGATCATCAGTTGGTTGCGCAAATCAATACAATAATCAATTGTGAAACTCCATAATCGATTGTGTGCAAAGGGAGACTACTTTTATGTGTATGCAAAGCACAAAGGTTAGTAAAACTCCCAGCCACTAAAGTTGACCTGAAATTTATTATTCCCTTCACAACTACAAATAAAAAAAACTTATGTTTCATAATTAGGAATATATAGTTATTATGGTCAAGTTGTTAAATTGTTGAGTTAATAAATTTAAACACATTTTGTTGATTTGTTTCAGTTAAATTGCAACATCTTTTGTAGTATTTATAAACGATGACAAACAAGAAAATCATGTCCTTCTATACTTTAAATTATAGATAATCACATATGAATGAAAGAATTTTGGGGGATTGTAGCAGTATTTCAGTTACATATGACTGATCAGCCATAAAAAGTTGCATTCATTTAACAAAGTTGTAGAACAAAAGTAAGACACAATGTAATATTATTGTCAAGTTAAAGAATACATGCCATTAAAAAAGATTACTCCTGTACATTTATAAACATATTGAACTCTTGATCAAAGATATAACTAACAAAAAATTTAATTTGCTCTTAGTAACCGATTATAATCGATGATCAGTTGGTTAAGGGGAACCAATTATCGATTATGAATTTCTGACCGATTCCCATCACTAACACGTACGTGCATTATTTTCATGTTACCTAACTTGTTTGAGATACAATGACGGAGGCTATAATCTGTGAGAAGGCACGAGCTATTTACGCTGATTTGCTGCAGGTTCTCTACCTTCCACCCAGCACCACCACTATGCTGCAGCCCATGGAAAAGCAGGTGATTTCTAATTTCAAGAAGCTCTTCACCAAGCTTCTGTTTTGCCACGGATTTGAGGTGTCAAGAGAGCACAAACCTCACCCTTCGAGAGTTCTGGAATGACCACTATAACATCATGATATGCCTCAGAACTACCGATATTGCTAAGTTTTTTGGAGGTCTGGAACAAATTAATGCCATTTCAATTCATTTCAATGGGGAAAATTAATTTGACATACGAGTAATTTTAGTTACGAGCTCCGTCATGGAACAAATTAAACTAGTAAGTCAAGGCACCCCTGCATATCAATTGGAATGTGTTCATCTTGCATCACTGATAGCCTACTGCATGTATGTTACATGTTTACCAGTTCTACAAATGTTTACTGGTAGTAAACTAAGCTAGGCCATTTACACACTTGATCATTGCAGCCTGACGTAAGAGGTTCGAAAAAAAGAACATGACACCAAAGATACAGGAAAGTTCGAAAAGACTTCTGTAAAAATGTCATACCAAAAACTGAAACCAACAAACACCAAATTTTCCAACTAAAATCAGAACATTCATTAAACAAATTAACCTCTAGAGGTTTTTGCTGTTTTTGAATGAAATGCAAGAAAGAAACACATTTTGGGGACTATATCTGAATACATCCTAATACATTGACTTCCAAGCAATAATCCATTAGACATATGGCAAGTTGTGATAAAGAAAATGGTTTTCATTGACTAGTTTGCTGGCGCATGAGCAGAAGGTGAAAAGTTGGACTCCGTTTTGTTTTTTATTTGCTTAACAATTTTTGTATGGAGAAGACTCTTTATTAAAAATATCCACCGTATCATACTTTTTGCAAAGGTTTGCCTGTCTGTGTGCGCTTTGAACCAGTCTGCCATACAGTCTAAAATCTGGGAAAAAATTCAGATTCCGACCATGAGTGAATTTTAGGTGGAAAAAAAACAGGTCCAAAAACTTTTTTTTCCCTCTTAATTTTGTAGTGTAACTAAAATGTCCAGATCATTTGTTATCATTGTAGAGCTTAATCTGTCTACCTTTCTATAATACCACCCACTTTACCATATCATGCATGACCTTGACGCTACAGACCTTGGAAGTAGGCTACTACCTCATGCCTCCTCACTAGGGGTTAATGTCACAGTTAACACTAAATTGATGTTAACAATTTCAGACTGGATCACATAAACCAATAATATGCAATAATAATGGCTGAAATAATAATAATAATAATAATAATAATAATAATAATAATAATAATAATAATGAGGACTTCGTATAGTGCCCAATCTTTAGAAGAACTAGGAGCTTTACAACATCTATAATGATATGAATACAAAATAATTATTTTTTAAAATCAAACACCATGAAATTGGAAAAACAAAGAAATGCTGACAATATTTAAGGTAGAAAACAGTTTTAGGTCTTTAAGTTTGTTCTTGCGGTTGAAAAAGGTGTTTTAAGAGCACTCTTGAAAAGGGATCACTGTGTCTAATTTCAATGGGCAATTCATTCCACGATGCTGGGTTCTGGTATGCAAAAGAATGCTGTCCATATGACTTCGTTTTCATAGTGGGAATAATGAGTATATGATTTTCAGAAGAGGAGTGTGTATCTTGCTGGTGAGTACACATGGGTAAGGCCTGATAGGTATGATGGACTGGAGTTGATGTCAGTGAAACGTAGCATGGAGAACAAATTTTGTGTTTGATTCTGGATCGAATGGATAGCCAGTGTAGGGTACAGAGCAGTGGGGAGGTGTGCTCTGATCGTGCAACTTTAAAGATGATCCAAGCAGTTGTGTTTTGAACTTTTTGAAGTTTCTGGAGTAGATATTAAGAAGAATCAGACAGAATTGAGTTACGTTAGTCTATTCTTGAAAGTACTAATTAACACACAAGTATTTTAGTGGTATCAACTGAATGATATTTGCGAATGGAGCTAATGCATCTCAACTCATATATTGCATATATGTTCACGACATGTTGGTGCAATGTGAGAGTAATGTCCAGAGTAACACCAAGGTTTCATACTGACTGTGTGAATTTTATGTTGGCATTGATGATATTTTATTTGTTTGAGAGAAGCATACAAACATGATACCAATACATTTATCACACCATTTTCTTACATGCCAGTGACAAGAAGCAAGTTACACACATAAGTGATCAATTATGTTGGCCTTAAAAAGAAAAATGATCATGCTAACGTGAGTGGACATAAAACAAATGAGTGTGTTGGTTATATGGGTAATAACTCGTATTCATGAAAAAAGTTGAATGATTCAACTAATTATCTCTGTTTTAAATGCAGATAGAAAGTGAATGTCTAACAGAGCTATGTTTAATAACATTGAGGATTGACCTAAGCCTTTGGTGTAGACAAATCAAAATGCCCATGGAAGCCAATGCAATTATTATGTCATGCTTCCATCAAGGCAACCATGTAATATAAATGTGATGTGGTTCTGTCTTTTGTCTATTCCACCAATGTTGTTCAAGATACAAACTTTAAAACTTGACTGCCTATTTTTGCAATGTTGTCAAGGCTCAAACTTATGCTAGTAGGTTATAAATTTTTTAGTTACAATTTTCAGCGAACTGCAGAAAGTTGTACTTGAGAATGTTACAACGATCTTAACTTTGCTTTCAAAACCAGAGTGTACAACTCCACCTACACAATTCATTTTAAATGTCTGAATGTACTTTGGAGATGTCTGTAACTATACATAGTTTTGAAAACATAATATATGCTTCCCTAAGGTTGGTGTGTAGGTGTGAGTGGATTTTTAATGTAGCTTCAACAATTTTTCACTCATATCACTATGATGTCTGCTGTGTGGCAGTTTACAGTGATGTTTAGCACTGGGGCATCATGTCTCTCCCAATCACATTATCCTGATACCAGGCCAACCAGTCCTAACTCAAACCTCTTAATGCTGAGCACCTAGCAAAGCAGCTGCTAGTACCATTTTTCTAAGTCTTTGGTATGATTCTGCAAGGGTTCAAACCAACGATCTCTCTCATCCAAGGTGGATGCTCTATAACCACTTATGCCACCAAAATGGACCCCACGAAGATGGAATTTCGCAACTACATATAACTGCTATAGGTGCAGATATAAGCTTCTATTATGACTCTATGGTCACTAAGTAACAGAAAAATGCTACACCAACAAGTTTTGAAAAACTTAAAGAATTTAATCAATGGCATAAATGAAAATGTTTAACGAATTTATTATAAAGTGAATCAACAATAATCCTGATAAAGTTCTTGTGAAGTTCATAAGAAGTAAAAGTTTCGTATAAATTTCAGACTTGGAAATGTACTGGTTCACCAAGAATCATTATGTTTTCAGAATGGCATTTTCTGTAACTTCTTTGAATAATTCCAAATCTAAATAATGAGCACTTTCTATTGTCACTAAATAGTCCAAACAAATGTTGTTACTCTCAAATAATATCTATATACAACATAAAACATGCCAGCAGACTTGCAGATGGAACACAGGAAATGGGAATATCTCCAAACTAGGAATATAATTTGATTCCTCATTTCTCTCCTAATAAACGCCTATTTAACTTTATTTCACACAAAACTCCCATGTGACAGATCATACTACTCAATTTATTTTGAAATGCCTATTCATGTGGAATAGCCCATCAATGGAAAATTACATAATTCTTCTAGAACCCTCCAAACACCTCCAGCCAATGAGAAATTAACCCAAAGTCAACAAGTCTTATTATTATTAGTAGTAGTAATTGTCAACACGTTTGTGTGCATCTATTTATAGATCTTATCCAATTTTCCTAAAATAAACTTGTCACATAGGCAAAATGTAAACAAAGATAAGCTACACAGTTTAATAGCCATGAATAGAAGATAAAATCATATACATTTACCAGGAAATACAAAAACTCGAGATATACATAACACTTCAAAATAACAGCTTAAATCCTGTTTAAACTTTATACTCAAAATTTTATGACAAAAACGACATATGGCTACCTGCCTTGCCCACAACAGTAAGAGGTAACCATTAAATGAAGAAATTCATTAAATAACCCATGTACTCTAGGGAACAGACAGTTCAACCAAGGTAAACCACCATAAAACAAGTAGGCTTATTCTAAGAATATACAACTGTGTGCAATTCATTACTTTGTTATTTCCCCCCAAGGAATAGAGCTATTGTGTATCCAATAGGTATGCCCAAAAATTGTATACCCTTGATGGAAAAGCATGTCAGTGTGCCAAATTGAAATGTGCAATGTTCCAGTTGGGCAGGTAAATAAAGGGTTCTTACACCATGATTCCAAGTCTATGAGCCCCACCTATATTTCTGGTTTTTGAGTTGCATTTCCAGTCTTTTGTTGGTTATGTTCTCCCTGTGCAATGTTACAGTACACAGTCTAAAAAGAAACATTATGTACCAACAGAGCATGCTACCTCCATGTTTGCCCAAACATCATTAAAATCAAAATAGCTCATTATTTCAAGTCATACAAATCATCTAATGGCAAGTGATATGTTTATTGGGAGACAACCTTATCACAGCAGGTTGATGTTGAAGAGATTAACAATCAAATGATTTCAGGAAAACAGCAAGGAGAACAGTATCATTAAGTCTGACCTGGAATGGAGTTCTTCAACAAAACCTCAACATATTAACCCTTTAAATACTATATTGACCCTTTAAATAGCATATTAACCCTTTAAATACTATATTAACCCTTGAAATAACATTATCCCTTTAAATACTATATTGACCCTTTAAATAACATATTAACCCTTTAAATACTATATTAACCCTTGAAATAACATATTAACCCTTTAAATACTATATTGTTTTGCAGTATAAGATCCTGTAGTGCTGAATTGTATGAGAAAAGAAACGTTTTTAAACTGACTGTATATAACAAATAATCCCTACATGACAAATGATTGCTGAAGTCTGACCTTTATTTTAACTCGTGCACAATGGGGTCCACAAACATATCATCAAAGCACACACAGAAGTTTTATCATATATCAGGCCTTGAATTTAACACAAATTTCCTGGTAGCCAGACGGACTAGTGTACTGAGAAATTTACTAGCCCTGACAAACATTTACTAACCCTGTCTGCCAAAAAATGTCACACACTCGTATTGAGATTAACAACAATATTATTTCATAAATAGCATTATGATATAAAATGTAGAAGTACAGAAGTATAAATTCTACTTTAAATCATCAATAAATTCATTAAACGTTTGCTTTTTTTCCGGAGGCTGAACACCTTCTATAAAACGCCACATTTTGCCTGTCTTATAAGGCGGGAATTGTGCCTCGTTTTAAAATGAGATGTTACAGTATAACTGACGCGAATTATTTGAAGTAAGAAAAGGAATGACACAGTGTCCTTTATATAAAAAAAAGTCCGAGGAAGAAACCCGTTTAAAAACACGTGCCTTTGCCCCCCCCCCCCCCTTCCATCAAATGGCTTCTCCTTAATAAAGACTTGACTTCAGCGGATGTTCTGCACAATCAAAGCAGTGGCTAAAGTAAACACTGTTATAAAATATTAACATCAAAAGATAATGTTAGTTTCAACTTGGAAAATGTGTGCTCCCATCAAACGAAGCCATCTGACTCGTCGCGTCGTATTTAACTCAGGTGCTCGATGCGAGCTTGATGTGAATGAAAAAGAAAACAATAATCAAAAAGAACAAAATCATACATAGCGACAAAAATACCAAAAATATTCCTTAGATATTTTTCTAAGGTATTTTTGTCACTCTGATTTGTTTGTTTAGATTTTTTTTCTCCCTTTACATGAGGTGCGCATCGAACACCTGTGGTATTTAACAGCTCCAGTTACGGTATAATCATTAATAACATATGTTTGGTAATTGTTCCTAATTAATCAAATGTCAGTGTATTGTTGAAATTAATACTAAGCGTGAATATTTTCAATCTTAGATGCCCATGTGAGATTTTAATTCCCATCAAATGCTGGATATCTCCACGTGTATTCAATTATTTGTTCATTCAATTATTTTTTTGGGGAGGAATATAAAAGCTATTCTTATTATCATAGAAAAAGTAGTTGCTTGGAAAATGATGTGTCAGTAATGTTATCATAATAAATTGATCTAATTCTTCTAATTATTTCGATGCAACTGTAAAATATGAGTTACCTGTTTGTGACTCGGAGCAAGCAGAAAAAAAATACCTTCAAGAAACAAACATGCAAACAAATTTCTTTGAATAGTTGATGCTATGTTCTTTTGTGTGGTGTAACGTTTCGTAATTTGTTACTGTGGTCGATTGAATAAACGTGATACCATTTAATTCGCTATCAGATTAATACAGATCAATTTCCAAACTTCCGTTATTAATGATGGGACCTAAATTAGCGCTGTTAAGTGAAACGCACATAATCAGATGGCTTCTTGTAATAGAAACACATTTCCAAGGCAGAAATTGACTTCATCTTCACATGCTAATATTTTATGACTGTGTTTACAGCGGTCACTGCGTTGATTCTAAAGAACATCGGCCGAAGACACGTCTTTATTAGGGTATTGAGTAAACAAACGTTGACTGTTGATGACCAGAAACTTACTAGCCCATCGGACTATTAACAGTATGAAAGTTACTAGCCCGACAGGAAATCTACTAGCCTCTGGCTAGCGGACTACCGCTAATTTCGAGCCCTGTATATGTGCATGTACATACAGGTGTAAATACAGGTAAACTTAAAGATTTCCATTTAATCACATCTGTATTTTTGTTTCTTTTTCAATGAAAGAGTTCAATTAGGTCAAAAATATCCCTTCGTCTTACAGACTTAAATGTATACATGCCCAGTGGTAGATTTTTTTTTAAAAATCAAGAGTTTTCTTTGGCCTGCTATTAATAACTCAATGCCCAGCTGAGGTTTTCTTTCATTTCTCAGTAAACAATTGTGCAGCCCCAGATAGACAAAATTAAAACCATTCAACAACTTTTGCTATAAACATAAACAGCATACAATTATTGTAACCCACCACCAGATCTACTTATGGAAATCGTCTCACATGTTGGAATGCTTATTTAACATTAATATCTCAGAGATCAGCAAATAAAAGATAATGGCTGTCATTTGTTGGTGTGGTGATAAAAGACAAGCCTTCACTTTATTTAGACTTCATGTTAAGGTGCTAGAGTACGGAACGTGATTACCGATCAAACAAAAGAGTGGCAGCCTATGTGGATTAGTGAAGATTCTTACAGACAAATCACCAAACACTCATCAAGGGGTATTGATATGAACATAATTTGAGCAGTCTGCTTGAAGTAAATGGAGGGACAATTTAAGAGCCAAACATTTGTCATTGGAAATAATGCAAAATTCCATTCTAATGTTTAACATGATTACAGTATAATATTTTGTGGTTGCCTGACTGGGGCTATCACATTGGGAAGAATGGTTGCCAGTAATGTATAACCTTTTTTTTATAGTTGTTTTGGGCTCCCTTACAATATATATGTCTAGCATGGATGCCTGTGACAGCTTTATTTCCAAGTTTTAACACTAACAGGTCTTAATAAACATCTAATCCTAGAACAACATAGTGCATTTACATCTTGTAAAGTCTGTAAAGAAGATATTCAGCAAACTGCACTTTTTCTTCTTATTGATTATAGTACCCACTTGTATATGGTTTTTTTGGGAATCGACAGTCATTGCAATAGTTCACTATATGTTTCGGTGTTACCATAGTAAACTTGCTTATAAGTCGAGTCAAACTGCAATGTTCCTGATCTGCTGTAATTTTTAATACATGTAGTATGCACACAAATAATGGTGACATATTGGTGTATGTTGTTTCTTCCAGTAACTTTTCCTAACAAACTACAGAGACCCATATCTGTTGGCACATATTGTGCCAGCATATCTGGACCTGTGCAATTTACAGTTGAACTCGCCTTATAACCCAGTACATATGGTACGGATTAAGAAATATACACCTCTCCCTTAATAATTCGTGCACAAAAGAGTCCACAAACATAGAGTAGACTGCACTACAAGCAAAACTAGCTTGCCCACAATGATCTGTATCTGTGAAATCAAGCTCATTGTTTTAAAATGAAGTATTCATTCCACTTGGCTGCCTCGCTATTTATGATTACATCAGTTAATTTAATGTAGTTTATGTTATATATACAATAATGTTTATAACAGTGTTCGATTGATCAAATGAAGCGAGTTCACCTGACATACCGGACCAGGGTTGTTCTTTTTTAAGTTTGTAGGATTTTGATGCCTTTTAATGATTCTTTTATTCCACCCCCTTTATTTGATTATTTACATAATTACATGTGATAATACAAAGGAGGCCAGCTTTCAATTCAGTGCAACTATACAACAAGTATGTCTGCAAGTCAGTTATCAAAATACGGTCAGCACTTAGGTTCTCAGAGAAACACTTGTGGGCATTTTAATTTGTATTTATTTATTAAAGTACTGCTTTCACACAGCTTGTCATTCTCATAGAAATTTCCTTACATATCGTTAACTGCAGTGTATTAAGATTGTCATATGGAAAGAACATGTAAAAAATTGTATGACCTAGTTTTAAATTTGATATTTCATGTTCAAATTTCTTGGTCCTATCTACCATTTTTGACAATAATATGAGCAACATACTGTATCAAAGTTTCAGTTACCAATTTTGATTGTGATTTTCTTCAAGTTCTTCAAATACAATAGGGTATTTTCTGGTTTAAAAAAAATGGGATCTAAGAATGACCCCACATTATAAGTGGGTTCAAGAGTAATCAGGATGCGAGTTATCGAGGGAGTAGTTATTTTTTGTTGAAATATGAAGTTGATGTTGCATATTCAGCTGCCAAGTAAAAGAAATCAGATTTATCCACCAACCCATGACCATAGTAAAAAAAAAAAAAAAAAAAAAAAAAAAACTTAAAATTCAGCAATTGTGACATGCTTCCATTTTCTAATGTAGACAGTCAAAAAGTTCATTTACTCTTATGATCTCCTTGAACTGCATAAGTATTTACTTAATCTATGCAATAAATAAGGATATGACCAGCATGCTGTATGTTTTTGTTCTGCCAGCACATATACTGAACTCTTCATATTATTTTTTTAGCTCAAAATCTCTAATTGGTATTTCCAGATACATTTTCCCAACACCAACATTGCATCTACTTCAAAACTTTAAAAATCATTGTTACCACCGAGTATATACCAATGAAAACATCATCTTCAGATGAAGCATGTTTGACAACATCAGCTACACCAAGAAAAATGAAAGACTATGGATTTTAATACAACTATGTCATGTAAAAAGGATATATGATGGAAGACTATGGATTCTAATCTAACATAATGTCTGTGTGTGTGTAATTAAGATTTTGTTATGGAGCTTTAACAATTTTTCAATCATGATATGATTCTGCAGTGAGGTAGTTTTATAGTGATGTCCAGCACTTGGACATCCTGCCACAAATATGTAGCATGATGTTCCACCCAGTCACATTATCCTGACACCAGGCGGACCAGTCCTAACACTAACCTCTTAATGCTGAGCGCCAAGCGGTGCAGCTGTTAGTACCATTTTTGTAAGTCTTTGGTATGACTCTGTCGGGGATGAAACCAAAGGCATCCTGCTTCCATAGCAGATGCTCCAACCACTAGGCCACCAGAGCGGTATCATTAGAAGTAAAAATTAAATTATACCAAGGACATGGAAGGAAACGGTTGTCAATATACTGGTCCACACATATGGAACATTTCCAATGACATTACGCAGGCTCCTAGCATTTCTTAATTTCATAATCGATGTCTTAATGGACGAACTCTTAAGACAACTGAACCGTCAGGCTCTTAATGTACTTTTGCATTGTTGTCAGACTTAAAATTTTAAACACTGGATCATATTTTATAAACGTTTATGTGTTCCCAGATGCTTGATATTATTTACTGTCAAGCCAGATTTACCACTTCATGTTGTATATGCTTGTACTGTATATATTTTACATAATAGCTAGAAGGCCTCAAGGTAGTTTAGTTCTATAATGAATTGAGTTACCTTCTCTAAACAATGTCTTTGTTATAATTATTATTTTCATTATTTTATTATTATTACCATGTTCATATATATATATATATATATATATATATGTTTATATGAGCACATGATAAAACATTTATTGCAATAATGTAAGCATCCAAGGAAAATGTGACAGTATAATACAGACAATGTTCATGGTGCTGGCACAATGTTTTAAGTGACAGAACTAAAAATCAAATACACTTCTCATTTTTATTTACTACTAAATGCCTGTATAGTAGTACTACCACAATCTGGAGTATGGAGGACACATTATCCCCTGTCTTTGTGATGCAACACTGATTTGCAGACCATGCAAGTAGCTCTTCAAGGTTACCCACTGACATGTTGTAGAATTAAAACCAGATTTCAATATGGGTATGTCAGACCCTGAGGCTATAATTTCTTGCTGCCAAAATGTATGAAAGTGTCCAGCCAGTTAATTGACATAGCCATAAACTAGAGACCTGAGGGTTAATTTTGCAAAAGCCAGTTACATAACATTATTCACAGGAAAGTGAGGATTTCTTGTTTGGAACAAGGGATCATCAAATTATATCGTAAACATCATTGACAGGTGGTTGGGAGGGGCGATGTCTGATCATTATGAACAAACCTCCAATTGGAATTGAGAAAGGCGTGCCAAACATTAGAATTTCAAGTTTAAATATATCATCTTGAGAACCAAAATGTTAGTAGTACTACAATTATTTTGCAGGAAGTAAAGGCAAATAAACTACTCCAAGACCTTTCGTTATTGCCAGGATTCTTATTCTGGGAATAAACAGGAGCTTCGTAACAGAAGCTTTTAGGGACCAGATGAAATTACTCAGTGCTAAGTCTGAGTCTCTGGGAGACAAAACAGAAAAGGAAGAGCAGAGGGATTAGTTGAAAAGAGACAAATGAAAAGATAAGAAGAAACATACAGATGAGTAGGTACTCAGGACAGAAGGGAAAATTTCACACACTAATTCAAAGGATGAAATAGGCCGTTACTTGGTCGAATGATAGGGTTTTAGCTGAATTGTATTATGAGATTGCTGCTTGAATTATATTAAATTGTTATTTAAATTTCATAATTTGTGTATTCATTAATTTAACTGTCAGCACCGCAACTTTTTATCACTACTTCAATTTCTGAAGAGAAAAAAAACGAGCCATGGTGGGTCTTCTGTATTAATTTAAATAAATTGGGAGCCCCCACCCCAAATTGGAAGCACCAGAACCTTTACACCCCTTAACAGATTAACCCCTGGCACCACGTTTATGGGACAGGAGGGAGTAGCCTACTGCTAAGTTCTATAGCATCAAGGTTATGTATGATAAACTAAAGTGGGTGGTATTATATTATAGAAAGGTAGAAAGATTTAGCTCTACAATGATACCAAACAATCTGGACATTTTAGTTGCACTACAAAATACAGAGGGAAAAACCTAATTTTTGGGACCTGCTTTAATGTCACACAAAATTTGCTTGTTGTTAGAATTTGATTTTGTGTCCAGATTTTAGACTTTTGGTCTCAGATCTAAGGCAGACCGGTCTGCACACAGGTGAACCTGTGCAAACAGTAGGACAAGGTGGGCATTTTTAGTAAAGAGTGGTCTCCATACAAAAATGATAGGTCTGTTAAGCAAAACAGAAATAATAAATTATAAAAGAACTCCAATTTTTCACCTTCTGCGCGAGCTAATAACCAGTGGAAATCATTTTTTAAAACACAACTAGGCATTAGGCTAATGAAAAATTGCTTGGAAGTCAAAGTATTAGGATGTATTCTGAACGAGTCCCCAAAATGTGTTCCTACTTGCATTTCGTGCTAAAACTGCAAAATCCTCCTAGGGTTAATGTGTTAAAAAATACAGGACTAACCAAAATCACACAGACATAACCAACAGAATCCCCCACAAACTACACAGACATAATCAACAGAATACTCCCAAATCCCCTAGACATATCACTGAATACCCTTAGTAATCTATTAAAGAATTAACAGGTTTATATCATACAACAAATAACACCACGCTGACCTAAATATCTTTACCCCTACCCTGAAATTTTGAGATTAATATTTCAATTGATAGATATTTTGCTTACCATTTCTATTTGTGATTCAGCAACTACTGCATCTTAAAATATCAGTTTTACTCACAAATTATACATGTCACACAGGTCATATAGGCAATCAACTCCGATTACTTCAATAAAGGGTGTAATTTTTTTGAATTTGGTTATACATATCTTTAAGCTGCAAATACCGTGTGACCCCACTACATCATGCTGTTAAAACATAATTTGGATATAACAGTCGTGGTGTGGCTCCCAAAATTTCATATAAATGTATTTTTCTCATACATGACAAACCTTCCTTTCTTAAATATATGAAGGAAAAAATAGTTTTTTTTAAATGATTTTGGAGAAAAGATCACATATGAATAATACGAGATGATTGTGGCATACTTCCTTAAATTTTATATGTATTTTTCTCGTACACGAAATGATTTTTGTTCTTAAAAAGATGACAAATAACATGGAAGTTTATTCTGTGACTGTGTAGGACTTCGCCAATGTGGTAAACTTTACATTTGTTTTCCCTTACTGGCAGCAAAATATACCATCTGCTGATTTTTTTATTTTATGGCGACATTGTTGGCTGTTTAAACTTGTATATACAACCATTGGTTCAGCATCAAGAAATTCAGAGACCCCATGAAAGGAAGCTGTAAACATAATTTAAAATGCACTGAATTTATCTATTGTTACATAAACAAATTCTTTGTCGATATTGACAAACCACCTAAACAGTGCATTGTCACCTTCACTTCATTAGGATTCAAATACATCCATATACCTTTCGATGGTCATTATTTAGATGTCCCGATAGGTGCATATGGCAAAATCCATATTAAAGTACTTAGACATTTTTGGACAAAATGAACCTAAAATGATCCAGTACAATCTGGACTGAATATCACAATGAAAGGTATGCATATTAATGAATTTATACCACCCTCGACTGTGATCATTTCACTCTACACTCTTATTATTTTGACCAAGTTTAGCACATGGCCATCACTGTAAAATTCCATAGCGATAGATAATTTTCATCTGGATGTTTCTTGGTGATTGTAAAGGTGCGGATGATCCAATAATCATGACTGAATTTGACTTGGGTGAAAGAAAATTAGTGTTAAAATTTAAAAGAACAATTTATATTTAATTTAAAATGAGTAAATGCACATACATGACTCATTGACCCATGTGACTTACAGCTTTGTCAGAGGCATGGAGTCATTGTCTGCTATTATGGATTAAACACAAATGATTTGTAATCTGCAACCAAAAACTCTTAATGAAGCTTATACGTTGAATACTTGTGTAATTGTTTCATGGAGGTAACCATTACCATGTAGTTCATCTACACTTACGATCAACATTTGCTTGTGCACATACGATTTTCTGTTGTCAAACAATGTTTATATCTTTATTGGCAACCAACATTATTCTATTCAAATGTACATAATCAGCTTTTTGTGTGCATATTTTATGCATTGATCACATTTTCCTAACTTACTTTAAACATCTTTATTTACATCATTAAGGAATACAGCCATCTTTATTTATATAATTATGGAGCACAGCCATATTGTAACAATATTGCCTTTTGTACCCTTGGGCAAGATCCTGATGTAAACACATCTTAGCCATCCTTTCCTGAAGTGGTAATTGTGTATCTGGTCAAGTACCCATTTCTAGCCTATATAATACTGACAGATGGACATGGTCACATAGCAATGATCCAATTTGATAGCTTGCATCCAGCAGTTATTACACAAAGATTCTGACTTGAGGAGATTCTGCAGATCTAACCATGATGAGGACCGATGGTAGTCCAATGTAATGTACCTTTCATCTTTGGACACAAAAAATACTATATTTCCAGCATTGTAACGTTTTTTTTTTTTTTTTTTTTTTAAAAAGACAGACCTTAAGTTAGCAGTAACAACTGTTTGTGTACGACTTCAACTTCTTCCCCTTGATCTTGATGGTACAAAAAGTATTGGACTCTCTGCTTTAATTGTAACAGCGGAGTACTATTTAATCATTATACACATGAACATCTTGGCCAGTGAGGCTTTTCCTCACAAAATGAGGCATATACTGTGTCACCTCCAATCACTTTGTGAAATCTCCAGCATAGTCAAATTACTAAAACAAATCCAGAACAAAAGTTGTTCTGGGTTTCTTTTCATGACTTGTTTCCAATGTATTATACTTGTAGTAAAGACCTGTTTTGATCACATGACTGTAAACTGGCTTAAAAAGCATTATACTTTAATTATTAAACAATAACATTAATACACTGATTTACAAATTCACATGCAGAACTATCAAAATAAGCTGAACTACAGCTTAGTCAAGCTCAAGTTTCCAAGACACTTGCACACTGTTCAAGTCCAGAATATTGAAAAGCACTGTGGGAAGGAAGAGGTTGTGTTCTAGTTGTGATGATTTTTATTCTGCATGATCAATACCCTGCAATCTCACTAAAGTACACACATACCAGCACATATAGTTAGCATTTATTTGTGCCACCACCTTCTATAGGTGGTGCCAGATTCTTTCATCTATATCATAACTACCTTGTATTCATGGACAAGGTCAGTCTCACATTATCCAGCATTATCATGACAATGTGTATATTTAGTATATTAGGCAAGTAGTGATTAATAAGAAATAAATATTTATATCTTAACTTACAAGTTACATCTTAATCGTAACATGTGCATGTATATTCGTTTATGCATCTTCCGATCCTTACCTAGCCTTGGAAAGTTTCTGTGCTGACCAACTCTAAGTGATCAGCTTGTCAAAAGACTGCTTTGATGCATGATATGAATTTTAAGGTGAGTTGCTGTTAATTCTTCAAGACACAACTTGTGAGATTTCTTTGACAGGAACATTTGTAAACCACATGAAGGATTTTGTTCAAAGTGACCTTGATGTACCACAAATCTAGCACTCAAAACGATCCATTTATTGCATGATTAATTACTGGCAACCAATAAATATTTATTGATTGGCAAACAAAATGGATAAAAAGTGTTCTGATGTCAAAAGTTGTAAACTATTGATGTCTACAACTGAAGTTACATGAAATTCAATAATTGGAGGCAACAGCAATATCACTGGTTGGAGTTCAAACTGATATGAATGCGTTCTGCCAATCCTATGAATCAACATTAAAAATAAATTCTTAAATTCAACCCAGATAGAACCAATCTTTAGCAATTTTGTTTGGTAATCTGCTACATAAATCCATCCACAAACAGGAAATAATTTAAATATTTTCGTGGACTAAGCAGAGTTGTACTAACATTGTCACAGGGGCCTAAAGTAGCTGAGTGGTCTAAAGTGCTCACTGCTCCAGATCATTGCCATCTCACCTATGTGGATCCAAGACTCGGGCTCGGCTAATATGGGGACATGAAAAAGCTTACCAGAATTTGGTCATTCCTGTACCCGTTATACTGGCCACCATGTATAGCCAATATTGTGCTGAAAATGGTGATAAATCACATCACAGCTGTTAACATTGCCACATTCCAATGTAGACACTAAAAGGACGTTTTGGGGTTGTTTTTTTTTTTTAAATTTTAAATTCTAATGTAAATTCAGTCTGATTCCTGGGGAAACATGGATCCAGTTCTAGTACATCATCTAAGTGTCAAGATCCACAATTTTACTAACGACTAAACACAATCTGATAATGGTCAACAATTAACTTGTAATACATATAAGAGCATGACAACCAACAAATTACTGTGAAAAGTCTGATGTGATCAGAAAATCTGCATATTTAAGTACATAAAAAGGACGTTTGTTCAAAAATTGTCGTTTTGTCCAGTTAAATCTGATCCATGAAAATACGCCTAAGAAAATCAAAACTCCTAACCAAGTTTTGACAATTTTGCTAGATCATAGATGTACTGAGCTGACCTCTCTAGTCTGTCACATGTAAGTATCAGTTGCCGTGTTGGTTACATAATACATGGACTGGGCGACTGTAACTTTCTTATGAGGTCAGCTACAAAAGTCCACTTAAAGTGAGTTCTTTGTTTATACGCATCTAAAAGCGTATTTAAACGACAGCAGTACACGATGATGCTAGGTCGGTCAGCTTCTCTTCATATTTCGTGTATCAAACCTGGAACAATAGTGTTAAACAATTGACAGTTAGGTTGATTATTGTTCAATTAAAAGACAATAGCTCCAAAAAATATTTACCCTTAGACTGGAGAGATCTATGTCGTCCAAACTGACGTTCACGCTTTTGGTCGCCATATTTGTTATTCATCCGTTTGTCTTCCTGTATTCAGAGGAAGTGTTAATGCAGTACCCACACCTCTGATTCATAAAGCACGCCAACTGCTACAATCTAAAGCTCCAAGACAGACCCTAAACTAAGCGACAGGCCACTTCCGTCAATACAGAGGATTGTCCTGAAAGCTTTATGCATCATTTCCTCTCAGCATTATATTTACACATGCACGGAACCCAACCGTGACAGGTGCTAAGAATGCTGGGAAACGATCTTGTTGAAAGGGAGACAATTTATGTCACAGTCAAACAACAGTTTTCTAATACTTATAATAAAGTACAAGTCGGTGTGTGCGTGCGTAAAAGAGAAGTATTCCATATTAATTCAGTTCAAATATTGTCCAACATAATTGCTAATTTTTAGAGGCAAAACATCCCTTTATCGTCTATTGCAAATATTTCCTTTAATAATGTTTCCTTGCAGTAATTAATTGCATATGTGCCTTGCTTAGTAATTTATATAACAGTCGTAAAATCGTTTTAGTCTATGTTATATTCTTCTACATTCATTCATGTATTCATTCATTTGGAGTGCGTACCTGTATATATATATATATATATATATATATATATATATATATATATATATATATATATATATATATATATATATATATATATATATATATATATATATAATAAAGTCATACGGGTCATGCATGTATTTATCGTCGATTATTTCGTTAATGGGTGTCATTTTTATAATTTGATTCTTTATACATGTAAACGGTAATTATTCCTTTTAACTGGATTCTCATCCATCCATATTCCCTTCGAAGGTCATTATTTACACGCCCTGAGAAGTACCTACGACGAAATAAATGTTAAAGTACCTGGACATACTTGGGATGAGATCAACTTACAGATATGATTCAGTACAATCCGGATTTAATGTAACGCGCTGTGATGACACAATGAAACATAATTATCTGAATAAACAAAACAAAAACACTACCCTATATTGTGACTATTTGATTCGACATGCTCTTTTCTTGACCCGGTGTAATACCTTGCCTCCATTGTAGGAGTCCATAGCGATCGATGATTTTCGTCTGGAAGTTTCTTTATGGTGGTTAAGGTGACAGGTGCAGAGCATTCAATAATCAGGATTGAATCAACTAAGGTTAAACAAAAATAGCATCAAATTCTAAACAAACAATTTCTATTTAAATTAAGATGAGTAAATGTGCATAGTTCTAGCAATGCAAAACCAAGCTGATGTTATCTTCGCACAAATTGCTAATGCAAGCTTTACTTTCAGCAACGCACTTTGCTGTTTACGGTCAAGAAGAAAGGGCTTCTTTTTTTTTTGTCCCACTGGGCTATGAAAATGACCGAATTTCACAGGCAGGCCAGCTTGTTTAAATTTGGTTATTATCTACTCATAAATGGACAATACCATTTTCATAATTCTTGTTTAAAGGCATACAACCTAAGATTTTCGACTTTTTTGTTCTTGCAAATGCATGATATTATAAAAAGCATAGTAGAAATAATGAGTAATTCCAGGTCATCCAGTTTCAAAAAATGTACAACTGTAAGTTTAATCAATGAAAATATAATAATTTTCTGTACGGATTGCTAATTAATTATGCAGAAACGGAATTTACCGATATTCTCCGAAGTCGCAGTGTTAAGTGAAGCGCGTCAACAAATATGAAGTCGAGGTTAGCTTGCGTTTCCCTTTTGATGTAATTATTGCCTTATTCTTCGTATTTCTTCGTCTGTCCTTCTCCTTAGTTGTTTATAGTCACCCACAATATATGTATTGCTTATATATTTCTTATTATATATGATAAATTACAAGAAGTAGGCAAAAAAGTCAGTATGATGGAAAATCCTGACAATAAGAGGTTCCTTTAAGTGGCCATTCTTGAAAGTGATTACTTGTCGTGTTTGTGAGATTGTGTTACGTTGTAACTTGTAAGATAAACCAACTAAAAATATGATAAATTTGTTCTATTTTGTACGACGTTGAATATTACCTCGGAAAATTAAAGCAGATCATTTACGTTACATATGCCAAATGACATGTGAATATTTTAATCATTTCCTCTCTTAATAGTTCATGCACCGTTCGAGTGCATCTTAAATTGTAACGAAGCATAGCTTGTAAGTCAGTTTAAATTTCATGACAAGAAAAAAGAACTGTGTATCTTTCTCATCACCGTGCCAAGAAAACGACAGTTTTTCACATTTATACGGATCAGGAATCTCTAGTCTATGCGACTCCTTTAGCCCCTGTCATACATCATCTACACACATTTTATATGAATTCACGCTGTTTTTACATCAAAGGTCTCACACTCAAACCACCCTGCCGGCCGTAAGAGTGCATTTTCGATGGCACAAGCAGTGGCGTAGCGAGGATATTTGGCGCCCAAGGCAAAACACCCAAATTTGCGGCGCCCAGGGCAAAACACCCAAATTTGCGCCCCCGGCTGCCCCTGTTGCGCAGTTATGTTGATACTTTGGGCCTATTTGGCGCCCCCCCCCCCCCCCAGCCACCGGCGCCCAGGGCGAATGCCCCACCTGCCCCCTCCTCGCTACGCCACTGGGCATAAGGGTCGCAACACCTTTATTATTTCTAATGACATCTTGTATCGTGATTATGATTTGTACGCACGTGCATATGTAATAAGGACATATATGTTTCACATCGTTTGATCACAAAGTTTTATCATAGCGAATTATGCACATATTGGTATTCTGAGATTATGTCCAGTCCGGTGTTTTGCCAAAAGAATGTTCTGTATTATTCAGAAATTATTTTTTTAATGTTGTGCTACGTTCGATGTCATACATGTAGTTGAATGTTTGCCATCTTTATATTGGGGACAAGTTGTGTATTTGAGTCACCTCCAGTATTCACTATGCTCTATTCACGCAGTATGCAAGCGTATTTGAAAATTCATAAACGTTTATATTGCTAATGTTTTCGTAGAATTAATCCTGCATATCAATACAGTAATATATTTACTATCTAATGCAAAGATGATTCACCCTCATTGTGCATGTGTTTATTTACCCGCACCACCAACCGCAGTTGGGAAACAATGTTTACTGATATATACTATAGGTCTACTGTATACATCTTGCACAGCGATTTTAGCGTTTCTTCATATATTTGTAATATTAAAAGTTGAATAATTTGCATTTAATATTTGTCCTGAATCACAATATTTTAACTCTGTTGTGCATTTTCTTAATCCTTTTTAACAATATTCTCTATTTTGGCCGAGTGTTAAATAGTGTATTCACGGAGGTGTCGTGTACACTAGTCTGAGTGGCAACACTCCCCGAGTTTAAATTTATAACGCTTGTTAGCAATCAGTCAATGCCCAGTGGTTGGGGGACTTATTGAAGGTAACAACAGAACTACATTTTCGTTATGTTAATATGGGAGACGAACATACCAACAAGTAGATCGCCACTTTTTTTTTTTCTTCTGACATTACTTGTAGCGCGAAGATCTACATGTTGATATAGGAGACGAAGAAAGCGTCGGCTGAGGATGAATTGACAGGTCATGGAGAAACCGGAAGGGCAAGATGACGAACGAAGGAAAATGACACAGATGAGAAAAGGGATAGCTGCAGAGGCAAAACAGCGCCGTGCAGGAGACTGCATTGTCTTACCCTTCCCTCAGCAAAGAACCTATATCCAGTTGACGACCCACTACACACGACACCGATCTCCCCCATTTCTGTGAAAGGGTAACAAGCCCACAACTCGGCGCGCCAGACCGATCACCCATATAGCAAAACATGACGGGCTTCTTAATTTTCGTATACAGGTTACAGCAGTTATACAGAACATGTAAATTCGGGAGGAGAGATTTGCACCCACCCAACGTCGGCCGCACCTCAAATGACGTCCCTTTGCATAGTTGCAACCGCCCTAGCAACCGCGGTTCTTTTAGTAACAATATACCCTATCATTGGTTTGCCACGGTTTATCCATTCGAAAACTGTTGTTCTGCTACTGAAAACTATATAGACAAATTAGAATATAGAGTTTTCGTCTCAGAGTTGTGTACAGAGTAAGATATAAGATGTGAGAACGTATACTGAAATATATTGAACCTTATTTCATATGTGATTTATATATGGCAAGATTTGCGCTAGATTGAAGTTTGCCAGTCTGCCACGTCTGATTTGTTGGCAGGTTAGGTATACCAATTCTGATTGGTTCGGTACTGTCACATGGTTAAAACTGAAGGTTATATGTTGGAGTGGAAGACTAATTGTCAGATAACTGCAAAGCGCGGTCAAATTCAAACCTATGAAGTTCAATAACATTTTAAGGTAATGACATACATGTATATAAAATAATAATAATAATAATAATAATAATAATAATAATAATAATAATAATAATAATAATAACAATACTAAATAATATAAGTTTATAGGACTGGCAATTAATAATAATACTCGGAATTATTTGGACATTATTTAGGTGAAAAGCTAGTAACAAAAACAATATTTTTAACATTTTAACCTCCGTTTTTTTAACAGTATGCAGAGGCAGGCATTTTAGAAAATTACCTAGGAAATGTTTGAGTAAGTAAGTTATCTCGCATCACATTGGTAACCTGGATTAAACGAATGCAAATCAAATCTTCATCTCGCGTGTACTGGGCTCACTCTATGATTTCCAATCAATTTTTTTCTTCATTTATTTAACAATCAAACAGATTATTATGTGCTGAGACATTTTATTGAACTGATCAAATAACAAGATATCGAAAATTAATGTCAGAATCTAATTGTTATAAGACAAGAGTGCAAGCAACGAGTATTTCCTTGCAGGAGTATTTTTGTCTTATTCCAATGAATATTATGTACTGGTGACAGCTTTCAAGTTTCTAGTTGTCTTACTCTCATAAAATCAATTTGTTGAACGCTTCAAGCTTTGCTGTACGTATTGTCATACTTTTGTCCTTTTTTATTTCAGGTTTTTTTTCAATAATTTTTTTAAAACCAGAACATATATGTAAAAAAACAAACGAGCATTCTCCACAGTGTGTTTTTTCAAGGCATTTTTATGGGTTGTATGTAATCGGTAATTAGTTCCATTTTTGGTCTATGGATATGTTATTTTAGCAGTATATTGTAGCGCATTAAGGTCTTACGGATTGTTATGTAATAAAAAGAGTCTGCGATTAGAGGTCTAACTGGAAACTAACATTAAATCCTCGTTTTGGAGGGATTCTTGGGGCAATGGAAATCTTATCTTAGAAATGCTTATTCATTTATTCTGTATAAAACCTGCATGAAGTTAATGATGGGCAGTTTGAAAATTTTGACTTTCGTAAATATAAGGACTTCACTAAAAGTTCTTACCTAGATTATTGGCAGCTACTTATATGTTCGAACAATGTTAAAAATAAGTGTCATAATTTTATGTTACTTTCACAGTGAGACGCAACCCGTTTTACTAAAAAGCACACAATTTAAAATAAAAATAGGTCTTCTTTAAATTAAACCATGCATATATTAATGCTTGGTTATTGTGACCCCTATACATGTGAAAATATCGAAATCCATAATATATTCCCGACGATCCAGAAACATCGAATTCTGATAATAAACCTAAACAAAATAATACGCTTCTTTAAATAATGTACATATGAAAAGGAAAATCTGAGCTTTCTTTCACAGCATCATAACTTAGAATCTTTCATTTCCTGTTGATGTGCGACTTTTTTTCCGGTGTTGGTGACAATCGGTATGAAGAATACAAAAGCATAATATTTCGCACATAATCAACGGAAGGAAGGCAAATCATCCGCTCACTGTAACCATATATGAGACAATAAAGGGCACATATTGCCGGAAAAATCACACAGGTGCACGTTCCAAAACTGTGTTTATCTCCCGCCTCGGTCCCAGCAATGAATCTCATAATGAGCCCCGTCAGAAGTAGTCTGGTTCCCTGCTTAGTAAGCAGGGAACCAGACTACGTCAGAAGCCGACTGTTTATAGGCCTCACTGGATAGTTTCGCATTTTGATAGTTAAGGTAGAATGCATGAGCATAATTATCACAATCCTAGTATTTTTCAGTTCAAAAATAAGCTAAATCTGTAATGTGGTTTAGAATTACTTTCAGTTAGGCTTGGAAATGGGTTAACTTGTTGGTGACTGCCTGTCACAGTTAGACTAGCATTGGAGATCAAATGCGTAATTTTGGCTTCAAATGAGCAGCGACTTGGCTTACGTATTTACTTGTGTCTGCTACAGAGGTAAATATCTAAAAATCAAGATGGTTGAGGGATGATGAAAAGTATGCTAATTTGTTACAGTACTAGTGAACTTTATTCATGCATAAGGCACACACTGATTCTTTTAGCTGTGTTGTCACAGGAAAATATTCAAAATAGGTCTTTCCTGGGGGAAAAATTGATTGTAAAAAAGAGGGATTGGTGGCAGTGTTAGTTCTGTATAAAAGCCGATAGTTGCATAAGGAATTAACTTTAATGCTTCAGTCAGAATCTCACAAGCATCCTTTCAACAAAAATCATTAGTTATTTTGTATTTGTATCTGTAATATAATATCATTATAATTTTTCTGCAATAGGTCATCAACAAGAAAATAAGCTGCAAAGGTTGCAGAAGCAGTTACCCAGGTTATACCATGCATTCATATTATTCCAACCAGTCACTAAATTTTGTTTTTAACCACTTCATTTATCTGTTTTTCCGTTCTGACACTCAGTTCAGCCTCTCTCCAAAAAAAATACTACCCAGCACCCACCACCCACAAAAAGGAGAGAAGAAAAAGCATGTTAAGAATGAATTAAACCTTTGTTTTCAATTGAGACCTTTTCCTAGTTTAACCTTTTTGGTTTCCATTCAATAGTATAGCAATAATATGTCTGACAACATATAGTTCAACTTAGATGAAAACCTGATTGTGAATTCATAACTGTGAATTGAAATATTTGCCAGTGGAACAAATCTCGTGTATATTTTGTAATTGTAAGTTATACAAATCACCCTGACTTATAACTTGATACAGACTTGAATAATGCAACGTCTACACGTTATGCATGCCAAGATCCAACCCACTCGCGAGAAAGGAGCAAATCAAAAGCTATATAATGCATTTACTGAGTTAAAAATTTACGTACGCTTTTGCGATGCATACTATCTATTATATTCGAATAAGAAATCAAAAATCGATTAATACACAGGTGTTATACGTTGTCTCTTGCTGTACGTATGAAGTAGGTAATCAAATATACGTCTTTGTTCCATCTCAGATATTGTTTTGTAAATTTTAATTTTTTAATCACACTTATGATTAATGTTTTGTTTAGCTACAAATAAATAAGCAAATTAAGTGAATACTTTGTCTGCCGTCTACTGTGGTGAAGAATACAGTGTTGAAATGTGACTGTAGAGTAACTAGACGAACATAGAAGCTACGTGTAATGACTCTATCTCAAGGGGAGCCTCAGCAAAAATGCTGACGGAAGAAATATATGAGTGACCCTTACGTTGAAGATTAAAGTTTGATCGCGATAATAAAATATTATTAAATTAACGAACATAAGTTCAACTTTGTTTATCGCTGAATCCTGAACATATTTTAAGGTATAAAGCAGAGACAAAAGCAAACCATGAAGTACATGCATGTGACATTGGTCTTGAAAAATGGAACCGAAATATCTAATGCAGTGTAACCATGTACACGTGTGCCAAATTGAATTAATTTCGCTCAAACATTTCATACATTTTAGAGCGGAAAGAAAATTTATATAAAATATATAATTTTTACCCTTTTTCCTTACTGTTGTAAATTGGAAGGAAAGTATATAGGATGCCAACCCACTCCACCACCACCACCACCACCCCTCTACACGTACTAATTATGTTGTATAAATACGCAAACTTTCTTCTCTTAATTTCAAACAGCTCTCAAATTAAACATGGAAAGAAAATGTGATGTAAACTTAAAATAAAATGTAAAATAATGACAATGAAAACTTTCGTAGTTGCTAATTGTCATTACAAAAAGACTCTAAAACTATAAATTGAAAAGAATAGGTGAGGTCGAAAACGTACAATATTGACCTATGACATTGACCTTGAATATACGAGTACCAATGCATCACACATACATAGCATCTTTACAAGGTGAGTTCTGTACCACTTTGGTGTCCTGTTTTCCATGTCACGTTTAGAACTAAATTTTGTAAGCTTTCATTAACACGTTCATTCTACGCTATAACTTAGAAGCTATTTTGGATTAAGGGATGAAACTTGTGGTGCTTGCACATAGCTACTAAACGGTATGTTGTTATCCGATTAGGGAACCTATCGACAACATCAAGGCTGCTACATAACCTGTTAACCTTTCCGTGACATTTTCTATCTCAGGCTAGAACTTAAAAAACTCGCTTGATGTTAGGAAACAGATGATTGGTTATACCTGTTTATCATTATTTTAAAGTGTACTATATAGAGATATAC
Source organism: Unio delphinus (assembly GCA_029339505.1). NCBI lineage: Eukaryota > Metazoa > Mollusca > Bivalvia > Unionida > Unionidae > Unio > Unio delphinus. The sequence continues at coordinate 591,652 of JAQISU010000230.1, read as the reverse complement.
ATTTTCATTCCGAAATCTCACCGGCCCTGAAAGTTATAGAGCTGAAAGGAGAGAGAGTATTTTCTGGGATTCACGATGAGACCATTTCTTCTTATATGCTGAGTATTTGAACCATTTCTGATATTCTTAGTTTTCTGATTTTCAGATTAACCACTGTGATGGCCATATTGGATTTAAGTTCGGCGAAGAATCATTTAGGACAAACTAGATACAGTTTGAAAAATCCGTGAAAACTTTCTATTCAGGAAAATTATTGATAACATATTATTATATTCATATTTGACGTCCGATCTGCACCATTTTGCGTCACCCAAAACCAACTGGACGTCATAATGTTTTTCCTGGCGAAAACCCCGTGCCAATATGACTTTCCATTTAGGAGGAGAATCAAAAACTATTTTCCAGATAGCTGCTATGGTGGTTATACTGGATGTCACATCAACAGAATTTACACATTTATTCTGGTGACAACTCGATGTTTATATGATTGTCCATCTGGAGGAAGTATGGATATGATTTTTAAGATGGCTACTGTGAAGCCATATCGGATATCAATTGGTCATTAACCTAATTTAGAACCAATTAGACACCAAATGGAGGCTTTCGGTGAAACCCTAAGCTGATATTAATTTCCGTTTAATTCCGTTCAAAAATGGTTGCAGAATTGTACATAGAATAAAAATAAAATAGGTTTATTTGTTCGAGATTTTACTGGTAAGATTAACATTCAAAGATAACAATAAATTAAATTACTCTTTAAACTTGATTTAATTGGTAAACATATTGCGAGGAAAACATGATTTGTATGATAAATTAAAAGAAAAACATGGGTCAATTTAAATACATTACAATTAAATAGTGTTCAAAGTCGACCTCATTTATGAATAGCTTAAACATACTTTCCAAAACTAGTAATTCAACAATAATATTGTTTTCTTCTTGTAAACATTGACAAGTTATTTAAGTTTGAAAGTATGTAAATGCGATATTTTGTTCTTTTTATTTCGTCAAGAAATTTACGAAACTCTTTGTTACATACTTCTACTTTTGCAAACAAAAAACAGTGTTAAGAGTTTAGGCTCTAATAAACTGCAACGCAAAAAGAGTGAAAACAGCAAGCTTTGTAAAATCTAAAAAATAATTTATTTACTTGGCAAACAGTTGTAAAAGTGAAAAAAGAACCTACAACTTTAGGAATCAAATCCCAATATAATCCAAGAATAGTCCACGAATTAAATTACAAAAGTCATAATTATGAAATGTTCTAATAGATTCAAATTCGAGTCCTGTTGGAAAATCCAAGATGGAAGAAGAATACGTATGCTGAAGTCTGTTTTTTTTTTGTGTATCTATAGTTCTTGTTGAAACATAATATTTTGATAAACTGGCTTTGTCCAGGAATTACGTATGAGCACACCAAATATTTAAAGATACATGTATACGAATTAATTCTTTAACTTTCAAATGAACTGAAGAATTTTTAACATGTATTAAAAAACTTGGCGAAACAAAATAAGTTGAGTTAATACGCAGTTTGAAAGAAATCCCCAATTTGCAAAATCACGAAGGGGTTGGTGACTCTGACGAGAACCAATCATCTTTACTTTAAGAAGAAAAAGTTGTTTACTTTCTCGCTAGTCCCATCTTGACGTTGACAACAACCAATCATTTTAAAATTAACATAAAACTTGTTAACGTGGTATCCACTAACCTTGAATCAAAATCAGGATCTAGGTCAACATTACTTGCTTGCCAAAGAAGAATTCGGTGAACCAATTTTCTGAAGAAACATCAGCTTTCGTGAATACATTTACATTACAATAACATGTAATAAAAAATATTTTTTTAAAAAAAAGAATTCGAAACTGACAAACAATATTGAATTAAAACAAATATGTATCAAATCAGATATACGTAACAAAAATAATATGCACTAAAAATAATAAGGTTTGTGTATTCCATTTCTTCCTAATAATATTTCATATGATCCTAATCAGCCTGGCATTTGGTCAAAATTAAAAAGCACAGTCCGAATAAACTACTATTCTACTCTGTTATCCTTTATAACGAAGAGTGAGGAAGTACATAACAGCTAGGGAACCAGACTTCTAGCATTAGTGGACAATATCCGAACTTTCCGAACATTGTTTACAACATGGCGGACAGGGTGCCAAAATTTCGCTTCCAGTTGCTGGACAAAAAGAAATTTAATAGTATTGAGGACAAAACTAACCAGGAATATTTAACTAAATGGTAAAAATACAAAGTTTCTTGAATTTGTACTTATCTATTGTTCAGTTAAATCTCTGAAAAAGTATTTATCAAACATTTTGTGAATGTTACCGACTTTCTGGACGTTTCCACGCACTTGCATGGACTTGAAATAGACATAACATGTTGTGTTTATATACTACCTCACAACAAATGGCAGAAGACACATCTGGTAGCAGAGACAGCGGGAAGTCCCAAACACCGGATAGGTTTGTCCAGGAACCGGTTAATAGAAAAGCAGAAATACCCCTGAAAACCGAAATAGATAAAACATAAGTTATGTGTTTTAAAATATGTTCCATTGGATGTAAAGTTTATGCAATGGATCCATAGTTATTGTATTGCCACAAATACAAAAAACATGAGGTAATGATCTCACAATTATATCTATTACACTTTGGCATTAATCTTACATAACCATCAAATCATTTGTTATCATACATAACCAATCAAGTATGACCATGTTATATATCATATGCATATCTGTTTATTTCAGTAATGTACTGGGTTCCTCTGGAACATATTTGCACAAGAAGTGAATTATGTACATGTGGTAGGAAGTCCAAGTGCAGTGAAAAACAATTTTAAAAATCTCTGGTCTGCTGCACCAAACCCCCCTTTTCTGAATATATATATATATATATATATATATATATATATATATATATATATATATATATATATATATATATATATATATATATATATATATATATATATATATATATATATATGTATATATAATAATAATAATAATAATAATAATAATAATAATGAGGACTTTGTATAGTGCCTAATCTTTCAAAGCTCTAAGCGCTTTACACCATCAATAATGATATGACTACACTTCAGAAAAACAAATGACAAAAACAATGAAATTGGAAAACATAAAAACATGCTGAAAACATATAAGATACAAAACATGATTAGGTCTTTAAGTTTGTCCTTGCAGTCAAAACAGGTGAGTTTTAAGAGCACTCTTAAAAGGGACCACTGTGTCTTTGTGTCTAATTTCAATGGGCAATTCGTTCCACATTGCCGGGCCCTGGTATGCAAACGAATGTTGTCCATATGACTCTGTTTTCACCATGGGAACAATGTATATACGATTATCAGAAGAAGAGCGAAAGTATCTAGTTGGTGTATACACATGGGTGAGGCTGGATAGGTATGTTGGACTAGAGTCTGTCATTGAAACATAGCATAGAGAACAAATTTTGTGTTTGATTCTGTATCGAATCGATAGCCAGTGTAGGGTACAGAGCAGTGGTGAGGTGTGCTCTGATCGAGGTACTCTAAAGATGATCCGTGCAGCTGTGTTTTGAAGTTTCTGGAGTAAATATTGTGATGAACCAGACAGAATTGAGTTACAATAGTCCAGTCTTGAAAGTACTAATGAACACACAAGTGTTTTAGTGGCATCAACTGAAAGATATTTACGAATGGAACTGATGCATCTCAATTCAAGATATGCAGCCTTGCATATGTTCATGACATATTGGTGCAATGTGTGAGTACTGTCTAGAGTAATGCCTAGGTTTAGTACTGACTGTGAGAAGTTAATGTTGGTGTTGCTGATATTTATTGTCTGAGGTAAAGGATGTAAATGAGAAAGTCTTTGTGTTGTGATCAGAATAGCCTCAGTTTTATCATCATTCATCTGCAGCTTGTTACATGTCATCCATGATTTCACATCAGAAATGCACCTCTCCACTCCATATATATATATATGTGTGTGTGGGGGGGAGGGATTTTGTGTTGAATTGGTGCAAACTAAATAATTTGTTTCAAAATTATATATTTAAAAAACATCATAATACAATCATCTTCATAATCATATTCATATTTAAATCTGTTCTGGTTTATGAGTGTTTTTTGGTGTTTCTAGTAATCCTTCATGAAATCATTCTCTTCTTCTTCAATGTAGGCTTGGCACACTAGTAGCAGACTTTCTTAGAATTTAAAAATTTAAGTCTCAGACTATGAGAGGTATATAGAAAAAAATATTTATTGCCCTTTAGCCTTTCCTTTGTTCCTTTCAGTCATAATGAGCTGGAGACACTGGATGCAACTTGTAAATCAGCATACAGATGTGAAGTTTGAAAACCATTCACATATATGAAAATGTAAAAGGTCACGAGTAATCAATATAGCCATATATTTTCTGTGTGATGGCCTTACTATCAGTAGAGAATGTTTTAATTATTATAAAACAGTATGAATTTAGAAATAAAATAATACAAATTTGATGTTACATGGATCATATCTGGATTAGATAAGTTTTAATTTATGATTTATTTATGTCACAGTAAAACAAATAGTTTATAAAATGACTTAATTAAATGTAATTTCAGAGTGTATATGCATATTATCTACAATTAACAGTATGGGAAGAAGTGGACATAATGGAATCAGTCAGATTATTGTCAGATTGAGTATTTAAGCATAGATAAAATCTGTCACTTTCAATAAAATCCTATTTTTCTTAATACCATTAAGTTACTGAAAGAGTTGGACACCCCAATTTTTAAGGTACTATATTTTTTAAAGGAATTTTAATGCTACAAAAAAATGGGGAAATATAAAGTTGGAATACCTTTAAATGGAACCCAAATGGGAGATGATTATTAATACTTTAACAGAGTCTTTCAATATCTTAAAAATGGAAATGCTGCATTTTGCTGGTGTGCTTAAGATTTCTTTCAGTCAAATTATATTTACACTTTTTTTTGTGCAAGCCTGATGTGTACCGTAACTTATGTAAAATATAGGTGTTGCCCATAGCATTGGGCTATCCAACATTTGTATGCTGTTTTTTTTATAACAAAGACAAAGTTTCATCTAGAAGTTGTAAAACCAGTGTGATTGATTTTTTTGTGGATGTCAAAGTGAAAGTAGGTTGACAGGTAAGTTATTACTTATTCTATTTTCATGTTACTTCCATGGCTGTGGAGCTCATTGATAATTGTCATTCAGGATACTTTTATTAAAGAATGTTAAGATGTTTTAAGTTAAGTCAGTAGATTAGGATTTGTCAGTAACTTATGATTAACTTTGAGAACAAAGACTCACAATAATATCCACTCTTGGGATAAGTATATCGCTCACATTCTAAAATATACATGGCGTTCGGTCATCAAACTAAGGCCTCATCAATGACAGCTTATGGATGTCCCATGCAGAATTACAATTCTGTATACTTCATATGACTCAAACAGAGAATAGAAACTGCATAGTAATTTTTTTTAACTGAGCAGCCATATTATATTATTGTAATTACAAGTTAATTAAATGCTTAATCAATTACCTTCAGTCAATTTTTTTAAAAAGTTTATTTTTTGTCCATATATTTTCTCAATAATTGCACATTCAAAGATTTCCAAATGTCTTTGAAACAACCCCTGTACCATGTACACAAGGGCTTCAAATCATACTGTTCTTCCTCATTTCTTTATTGCAGATAAAACATTACAGTAACTATTCATGAATAACACACTAAAATGCAACATTTTAGAGACATGGCATCTTTATAGTTGGTATATGAACTAAACTTTTCTTTCCAACCAAATCAATACATAAATGAGTGAATCTATTTATAGTAGGAGGGGTTTTCATAGTGTGTAATCACTCACTTTGCTTAATTACAATGGCCCTTTGATTGGATTACAAATTTATGGTTCATTTATTTGTCTTATTTACTTGCTGTATTTTTAGGCATTGGTTAAGTAGTATATGCTTTGCAGCTTTTATCCATATTTTCTCAATTACGCGTTTAGTCAGAAAACGACTCGGACCTTACAACACTTCTCTATTCTCATGAATTCCACAACATAGCATTGTCCCATATGTTTTGGACCAACATAATTGCATTTTAATGTTAAATCCTAGGTAAAATAATACCTAGACTTTGCTATCTATGAATTGTATATTTTTCTGAATACATTTTCTACATGATTTATGAAAATAGACAATCTAATAAACTGGTACTTCTCAGATAGTCATGTCTGCCATTACTGTTACTGATTCACTTAAATTTTCAAAGTAATTTTAGGATGAAGTAGTGTACAAGAGGCAGTTAAAATTTCCCGATCACCAATTCTGATCTTAAAACACAAATTGCTATTTACATACTATTGTTAAAGCTTTGAAAGCAAGTTTGTATGTTTCATCATTGAGGGATAACATGCTGAAATCAGTCTTTCAAACTTACTTGGAAAATCAGAAATTAAAGTACATGCATGTAAATGTGCAAACGTTTGTCTGCTTATTTTATATAAAAAGTAGGTCTAACTATCTAGCTACTGATGGCTTGATGAATACATTTCGCTACAATGCGACACTTGAACTAACCTGGCTAAAGGCAAGAAGGCATCTCAGAATGTATGGTCAGTCAATGTACCTCGTAAAAAATATAATAAGGTGAAGTCGTTTTCACTTTCCTAACAGAAGAAGGCAAAGTTTACATTTTTATGCAACTTAGTCGCCCACTTTGCCTGGTATCATGATCCCTGAATTATTACTATTGTTACTATTATTATTAGTAGTATTATTTATATTAATGATACGAATGAGATCGATTGAGAATTATGGTTCTTCAGTTAATTCACATTCTTTCTTTTTGAATCAGGTCCTTGAAAGACAGTCTCAAAGCACAAATGTTTTCCTTTGATCAATCTTTCCAGCCATATGAGAAGGACAATTTTGTTCTGGTAAGATGTAGTTCTCATTTTTTACGGAGCCATGCACAACTGCCAAGAAACAACAGTTGGAATATATTAATAATATAAAATAATTTTAGCAAGCAAACTGCAATTGCAATATCTGAAATTCAACTGCATCAGAAACATTTTGTTAATCAAAATGTTTTAGCATAATTAAATTTTAGTGACTCTTTAATTCCAGCATGTTTGGATATAAAATTGTCGAGCATTCTTCAGAACAAAAATATTTTTGGTAATAAAGGTTTTATTGCATTAAAAAATAGTAATGCGTGTTCCCACAACACTTTGATAACATATTGGTGCCCATCTCTACATCTGAAAGAAATATTGCTTCAAATAGTATAATCAAGATGATGTAAAATCAAAACTTGAGGAGAAATGTATAGAACTTTGGTAAAACATGGATCAGATTTTCAGTGTATAGATTTACTCATTCTGTATACACAATACTGCATACATGTTTTGTTCCGAGTTGGTGGAAAGAACAAGTTTGATTTGGCACAGCAATACGTCGAGGTTGATAGGCAGAGATGTATTCATTAGACATATCAGTTGAATCCTTTCCTATGACACAGAACAACAGATGAATGCAATTTTGTATTTATTACATACCACTTTTTTACACTTTCTAAATAATTTTACCATGACTGAATGAAATTATAAACAAACTGGGCTTTATAAAAGTTTGATTCGCTCTATCTGAAATATTTATGTGGAGACATTAAAGAAGGCACATATGTAGTTCCATTCTAATTAAGCATACAAAATTAAATGGGTATGGAATAAAGGTTAAAATTGCCTGTCATTAGAGACCACTTAACATGAGAGACCATGATGTTTGAATAAGGGGTGGTCTTTCACTACAGGTTACAGCTTTTGCCACAAAGAAGTATGCATATGCAGATAAAATATTGCTGCCAATTTAGGAATACTGAAAAGATATAAGACAATATGTTAATCAATGTTTCATCTAAAGCAATACACACTTCTTGCTTTTCTTAAGCATCTGCCAAAAGTCATAAACTTGTTTGTGTATTCAAAACTAGATCAATGTCACCTATTTTATAGTATTCAGGGTCTACTTCAGAACACGTGAGTAGATGATTCACAATGATTTAAAAAACATCACACTAAAGAAAATGGAATTTGTGAAAATTGTTCATCATTTTTGCAAGTCATATTTTTTTATATTTTGTTTGTTAAATCTTGTTTACATGTAGAAAATACCTTATATGTTTTATTTTAGAGGGAATTTTTTCCCTGACATTTTTTACAGATCTAGAATACACAGAGAATATTCAACACTGCTGAAAAGTTGTTTTGGGACCTTCATTCTGATAACATTGACCCAACATTTGCACTACTTTTGCCTTTTTGGATAAAAGTAATTTATATACATGTAACCAAAACTGGGTTACCCTGACCAACTTTTAGGATTTGCTGAATACAGCTTTTAAAGATATTTCCTAATACTGAACAAATCTTGTGAGCTTTTTAACCTTCGTAGCTAAATTTTATCTTTAAATTGCATTATTTACAGATAGCATACTTTTTGAAACAATAATGATAGAATAATAATTAGACAGCTAGGTTATTTTATATACTGTTGCTTATACAAACTGTTGAGTCAGTTTCATGTTATTGTACATAGATAACAAACATTGATCATTGTCTTCTGTAGAATAATATATTTCTGTCTAATTTGGCTAGCAATCTTAAGCATGATGTGTAATTAGTTTCATATTTGTTAGGTTTTTCTTCTTCATATTATATATTATGCATAATTGTATTTTGGACATTTCCTTATACAGAATCAAGTACATTGTGTATCAGACCAGTAACTTTTCTTTTGATAAACATATAATATGTAGTTAATATTTTCCATATAATTGTGTGCTAAATATTAAGATCATTATTAATGAAGATAAACATGTTTATTTGGGTCTGGGTTTAGGACACGAGGAATCCATTGTACATTATTCTTATTCTTCTTTTGTTCTTTTTTGTCGTAGTTGTTTTTATATATAATCTTGTTTACTTCATAAATTATTCATTCTGGCTTAACATCTTCAGCAAAATCATTCTTATTGTTGTGTTTAGTATTTGATTTCAGTGGAATTCAAATTATTATTCACTAGAAATACAAAGTGCTCTTCAATAGTACTTTTGTACAAAAACAATAGTTTGGAATTAAAATGAAATCAAACAAGGACATTTTGGACTTAGAACATCATCACATTGCAGGTCACTGGTACATTAGTACATTCAAGACTGCAGGCATCCACATTGATGTCTTCACTGCGAATGTTATTTTAAATGGCACTGAAATTTAATAAGAACTCTATTCATTTTGAGTTGTGGTAGAATTGTTTGGGACTTGAATCGCATTACTGTAATTAGTATTTAAATTTTTATTTTGTATTCTAGAGAAATACATTATTTCTTGAATTAAATATTTTTGGGTTGGCTTTCAGTGCTTTTCTATTACTTAGTTTAAGACCATAGATTTGTAATATAAGATAATTTGAAATTTATTCCTTAGCATTAAATATTGATTTGATTACAATTTTCAGGATTTCTTTAAAGATCCAAATGTATTATCGACACTCCAAGTGGCTTCAGATAAAGGAAACTGGACACCTTTAAGTAAGTTACCCTTTACTCAAATTAAGTTTATGGGTATGCATTGTTATAGTATCTTTAAGTAAGTTACCCTTCTTTACTCAAATTAAGTTATGGGTATGCATTGTTATAGTAAGTTACCCTTCTTTACTCAAATTAAGTTTATGGGTATGCATTGTTACAGTAAGTTACCCTTCTTTACTCAAATTAAGTTTATGGGTATGCATTGTTATAGTATCTTTAAGTAAGTTACCCTTCTTTACTCAAATTAAGTTTATGGGTATGCATTGTTACAGTAAGTTACCCTTCTTTACTCAAATTAAGTTTATGGGTATGCATTGTTATAGTACCTTTAAGTAAGTTACCCTTCTTTACTCAAATTAAGTTTATGGGTATGCATTGTTACAGTAAGTTACCCTTCTTTACTCAAATTAAGTTTATGGGTATGCATTGTTATAGTACCTTTAAGTAAGTTACCCTTCTTTACTCAAATTAAGTTTATGGGTATGCATTGTTACAATAAGTTACCCTTCTTTACTCAAATTAAGTTTATGGGTATGCATTGTTATAGTACCTTTATCTAAGTTAACCATGTCTTTACTCATATTAAGTTTATGGGTATGCATTGTTATAGTACCTTTATGTAAGTTACCCTTTACTCAAATTAAGTTTATGGGTATGCATTGTTATAGTATCTTTAAGTAAGTTACCCTTCTTTACTCAAATTAAGTTATGGGTATGCATTGTTATAGTAAGTTACCCTTCTTTACTCAAATTAAGTTTTTGGGTATGCATTGTTATAGTACCTTTAAGTAAGTTACCCTTCTTTACTCAAATTAAGTTTATGGGTATGCATTGTTACAGTAAGTTACCCTTCTTTACTCAAATTAAGTTTATGGGTATGCATTGTTATAGTACCTTTAAGTAAGTTACCCTTCTTTACTCAAATTAAGTTTATGGGTATGCATTGTTACAGTAAGTTACCCTTCTTTACTCAAATTAAGTTTATGGGTATGCATTGTTATAGTACCTTTATGTAAGTTACCCTTCTTTACTCAAATTAAGTTTATGGGTATGCATTGTTATAGTATCTTTATGTAAGTTACCCTTCTTTACTCAAATTAAGTTTATGGGTATGCATTGTTATAGTACCTTTAACTTAAGTTACCCTTCTTTACTCAAATTAAGTTTATGGGTATGCATTGTTATAGTATCTTTATGTAAGTTACCCTTCTTTACTCAAATTAAGTTTATGGGTATGCATTGTTATAGTACCTTTTAGTAAGTTACCCTTCTTTACTCAAATTAAGTTTATGGGTATGCATTGTTACAGTAAGTTACCCTTCTTTACTCAAATTAAGTTTATGGGTATGCATTGTTACATTACCTTTTAGTAAGTTACCCTTCTTTACTCAAATTAAGTTTATGGGTATGCATTGTTATAGTACCTTTTAGTAAGTTACCCTTCTTTACTCAAATTAAGTTTATGGGTATGCATTGTTACAGTAAGTTACCCTTCTTTACTCAAATTAAGTTTATGGGTAAGCATTGTTATAGTACCTTTAAGTAAGTTACCCTTCTTTACTCAAATTAAGTTTATGGGTATGCATTGTTACAGTAAGTTACCCTTCTTTACTCAAATTAAGTTTATGGGTATGCATTGTTATAGTACCTTTGATTATAGCATGATTGTGATGATACTGTGATACCAATATGGACGGGACCCCATGACCAAAATTAAACCATTATAATTCTGGTCCAGCTGTGGGAAGCCTATTAGGCCAATTTGCATAGGTAAGGTACATGAAGCAGAACAACCAATAAAGTCATGTTTATTTAAGATCATTGACTAGTTTGTGATAGGAACTTACTCCATATATTAAATGCAATAATTAAAAGAGTTTGTGAAGTTTCACCTAAATAAAAATGGGGTTGATTAAATTTCCAACATGACACTAATTACAGCCATCTTGTAAATCTTGTAATCATATCTTATGGTATGGTATCTTACATCAGGTTTTCTCTATAATGCTTCCCAGTGTGACCTTAACAAATCTGACCTATCTCACAACAGTTACTTATATATTCTGATGGATGGTCATATCAACATTCACGAAACCTTTCTCACATCTTTAATGTGATAATGTGTCACAGACCCCCAATTACAATAAAATAGTTTTCTTTTGATGCAGGTGTTGCAGCAGACAAAGTCACAGTTGAAGTTGTTCCATGTAGAGTGCTATCTATGAGTTTTTTTGACAGACTGTATGATCATGAAATTGTCAGAGAATCGGGACATATCCACAAGTGCTTGGATGAGTATTATGAAGGCATTCAGATTTCTGATGAACTTAGGAAGGTATATCACCCTATGCAAATAATATTTTAAAATATATATTTTTATAAGAATATTTAAGGGACTGGGTAATGAGAACTTAATTAATTCATCTGGAAAAATTGATTATGTTCCAGTTTTTAGTGTACATACCGGTAAATTCTAATTTATCGAAGCCTACAATACCTTATAATTTTTACTGCTTTATGTTAGACATGACATTTAGGACACAATGACCATATGGCTTAAAGAAATATTTTTATTTGTATTTTTACTTTATATTTATGGATACTGCTAAAATAAATTATTGTTATTGTTTCAAAATATATGAGAGAGAGAGAGAGAGAGAGAGAGAGAGAGAGAGAGAGAGAGAGAGAGAGAGAGAGAGAGAGAGAGAGAGAGAGAGAGATATGCTATGCTATGTTCAAACAAGTAAGGTAACATGAAAATAATGCATGTGTTTCCACTGAGAAGTAGGAGGGAGGTGAGCTAAATTAAACTTAATAATTTCATTGAAATGGTTACCAGCTTGATGCATATTAAATATAAAATTCTTAAAGTACAGATAGTTATAACATATTTTGTTGTTGTTGTTGCAGAGAACTATTTGTTGATCATAAAAATATGCATGTATGAAATCGTTGGCACCTGAAATGTAAATAGAATGTAAACATGTACTTGCCAGTCGATTTCATTTTATCAATAATAATAATAATAGTAATAATAATAATAATAATAATAATGAGGACTTTGTATAGCTTCTAATCTTTAGAACCTCTAAGTGCTTTACAACATCTATAATGATATGACTACAAAAACAGAAACAAAAACAAACACCATGAAATTATAAAACATTAAAAAAAAACATTATTAGGTTTTTAAGTTTGTTCTTGCAGTCGAAAAGGTGAGTTTTAAGAGGACTTTTGAAAGGGATCACTGTGTCTTTGTGTCTAATTTTGTTGGATAATTCATTTTATATCGGTGGGCCCTGGTATGAAAAAGAATATTTTCCATATAATTTCATTTAAATAGTGGGAATAATGAGTATAAAATTGTCAGAAGAGGAATGTAAAAGTATATTGCTGGTGTGTACACATGGGTGAGGCCAGATAGGTATGCTGGACTGGAGTGCATCAGTGAAACGTAGCATAGAGAACAAATTTTGTGTTTGATTCTGGATTGAATGGATAGCCAGTGTATGGAACTGAACAATAGGGAGGTGTGCTTAGAACATGGTACTCTAAAGATGTACAATAGTAATCTCTTTGAAATTGTATCCATAATAGTAATCCTATTGAAACTGTATCCATATAGTAATCCTACTGAAATTGTATCCATAATAGCAATCCCATTAAAATTGTATCCATGATAGTAATCCTATTGAAACTGCATCCATATAGTAATCCCATGGAAATTGTATCCATAATAGTAATCCTATTGAAACTGTATCCATATAGTAATCCTATTGAAATTGTATCCATAATAGTAATCCTATTGAAACTGCATCCATATAGTAATCCCATGGAAATTGTATCCATAATAGTAATCCTATTGAAACTGTATCCATATAGTAATTCTATTGAAATTGTATCCATAATAGCAATACTATTGAAATTGCATCCGTAATAGTAATCCCATGGTAATTGTATCCATAATAGTAATCCTATTGAAACTGTATCCATATAGTAATCACATGGAAATTGTATCCATAATAGTAATCCTATTGAAATTGTATGCATAATAGTAATCCCATTAAAATTGTATACATAATAGTAATCCCAGAGAATTTGTATCCATAATAGTAATCCCATTTAAATTGTATGCATAATAGTAATCCTTTTGAAATTGTATGCATAATAGTAATCCTAGTGAAATTGTATGCATAATAGAAATACTATTGAAATTGTATGCATAATAGCAATACTATTGAAATTGTATGCATAATAGTAATATCATTGAGGTAATTGAGACAGACAGAATAGTAATAAAATAAAGTCCTCCCTTACCAGTAAGGCAGTTGAGACAGACAGAATAGTAATAAAACAAAGTCCTCTCTTACAAGTAAGGGTAATTGAGACAGAACAGTAATAAAATAAAAGTCCTCTCTTACAAGTAAGGGTAATTGAGACAGAACAGTAATAAAATAAAAGTCCTCTCTTACAAGTAAGGGTAATTGAGACAGACAGAACAGTAATAAAATAAAAGTCCTCTCTTACAAGTAAGGGTAATTGAGACAGACAGAACAGTAATAAAATAAAAGTCCTCTCTTACAAGTAAGGGTAATTGAGACAGAATAGTAATAAAACAGTCTCAGTTCAACATCAGTCTAGAATTGAATTACTCTTTAAAAATATATTTTTAGAAAAACAACAGTTTAAACAGTATTCTTGACTCAAAATTGGACTAAAGCGGTCTTATATGTAGCTAGGTTAATCAGAAGAAAGTAAGGTCAGTGGGATAAAGGCCTATTTCAGAAGAATACTTCACTTCAGCCACTGCTCATATTCCTATATAAATATGTTGTAGTTGTAGTGTTTGTCTTGATTATTTTGAAAGAATGTTCAAGCGTTGATAGAATTTGGCAAATTTTTGGTGACTTTGTGTGTACTATGCTCACAATGTAAAGTCAAAATGGCCCATGAGTCAGGATAGAGGTTACAGGAGAGATAGGACAGAATTGTCTTGTACTCATGTTCCAGACTAGAAAACAATCATATGCACACATGACAGAGAACATAGAAGATTCTGACCAGGGTTAATTGTTCAATATCACCTTAGTTGTAAGTAATTTAATTTCTTAAATCTATGGCAGTCTGTATATTACTCTTGAATCCAATAACAAGCAACGTGACTGATTTAATAATGAATGACTTACTTTAGATTTATGCTTAATTTCTTAATCTCTTCTAGAATAATTAAGTAACTATTCATTTATCATGTCAGCATTATGAAAGGAGTACATAAATATCTTTATATCTAATGCAGATCCAAACTTCCACATGCACAACATTTAAAAAAATTTGCAATGAAACTAATTCAAGAAAATCTTTTTCAAGGGAACAACTCAGATTCTAAGAAGACGAACTCAAACTAGAATTCTTTTGTCCAATTCATAATGTTCAGGAATTTTATGGCGCTAATATGTTTACAGACACTACATTTTCAATAATTTAATAAATATTAAAAATAAAGATTTAAATGCGTGTTTTTACTTTGAATCTATCAGGTGCTATTACTTGAAGAATCTGACAACTATGAAATATTTAGTGAATCCGACAGGGGAGAGTTTCTGTTTCGACTTTTCAAGCACTTGTGTGTAGGAGGTGCTGTTTGCCAGTATGAAGACACCATAGATCCATACCTTAACATCACCAAACTATTGTACAAAGATCTTGTCAGGTAATCTTTATGCCTTTTGTCATTCAGTTATACAAATATTTACAAGTTATATGCTTTAAACTGATATGTCATTCTTCATGACTGGAAGAATTGCAAATATTTGCTCCAAGTTTTCAGTTTTGAACAAGTCATTATTGTAGCCAATGTTTTTGGCAGTGTAGATAGAGGAAAGTATACAAAATCACTTTTAAAATTTGTATATTAGAAATCTTTTTAATCTTTAAAAAAATGTGCCAAGGAATTCCTAGAATTTCCTGCACATTATTGCAAGATTTCTCTGCGAAATTTTATTAGTTTTTCAATTGCTGTGGCCTGCTGGTTGTGCGTTTGAGACGGTCATTGTTACCAAGCAAGGAAAGATATTGAAAACTCTTAATTTGTGTGCTTAAAATTATGAGACATTAAGTGGGGACATGACTCTCAACTTTAAGTGGGGACGTGATTCTCAACTTTAAGAACTCCACTCGAATCTAATATATGGGAGAACAATGCTGTATTTACAATGAACTACAGTTATATCAACAATCCAAATGCAAATTACACCATATTGCTCTTGTTCTCACAAGGACTTTCACATGATATCATCAAATGACCATTCAGAGAAGGCATTGGCCAGTTCATTCAAGTGTGGATAAAGTCATGCTGACTGTTTATTTGTTTATGCTGTCCTACAAGGCATTGGCCAGTTCATTCTAGTATGGATAAAGTCATGTTGGCTGTATGTTTTGTTTATGCTGTCCTACAAGGCATTGGCCAGTTCATTCAAGTATGGATAAAGTCATGCTGACTGTCTGTTTGTGTATGCTGTCCTACAAGGCATTGGCCAGTTCATTCAAGTGTGGATAAAGTCATGTTGGCTGTATGTTTGTTTATGCTGTCCTACAAGGCATTGGTCAATTCATTCAAGTATGGATAAAGTCATGTTGGCTGTATGTTTGTTTATGCTGTCCTAGTGCTACACTTTAGTTACAAATACACATAATCAAAATAGGTGCATCATGGGGAAATTGAGCTGCATCATGGAGGCACACTGATAAAAATAGCCAAGTGCTCTATCATGATTTTTTGGCACAAGATATTTTGTCCCCGAAAGCCCCAACTTAAACATATGTTTTTCATTGTTAAATGTTTTATACATTGTCTCTTTTGAAAAATATTTGGTGTTTTGATTTTTAAAATTATTAAAACTACTCTGGTAGCACTGTGGTTAGAGCATCCACCTCAGATGGATGAGGTGATGGGTTTGATATCCAGCCGAGTCATACCAAAGAAATAGAAAAAGAAAGTACTAATAGCTGCCTCACTTGGCACTCAGCATTAAGAGGTTAGTATTATGACTGGTCGGCCTGGTATCAGGATAATGTGACTGGGTGGAACATCATGCTACATGTTTGCGGCTTGATGCCTTACTGCTAGACATCAATATAAACTGCTCACTGCAGACATCATAGCCAAAATATTGTTAAAGTTACGTTAAAAATCCAAATAACACAAACACATACTACTGAAAATAACCACATTGATATTGATGAATGTCTTGGATATCCAAGCATAGAAAATTTGAAACCCAAGTTACAAAAACTTTAGTTTTTCATTGAGTTTACTTTTGTTTGGTCATCTTCACAAACATATTGATCTCCAAAACTATATCACAGTTAAGTAGACTATTATCTATCTCTATAACTATATCATAATAGTCCGTTATCTGTCTGCTTAACTTTATTATAATAGTCCATTATCTATCTCCATAATTTTATCAGAATAGTCCATTATCTATCTCCAAAACTTTACTATAATAGCCAATTATCTACCTCTATAACTTTATCATAATAGTCCGATATCTATCTGCATAACTATAATAGTCCGTTTTCTATCTGCATAACTATATCATAGCTTTATCATAATAGTCCGATATCTGTCTCCATAACTTTATCATAATAGTCCATTATTTTATCTCCAAAACTTTATTATAATAGTCTATTATCTATCTCTATTACTTTGTCATAATAGTCCGTTTACTATCTGCATAACTATATCATAATAGTCTGTTATCTATCTGCATAACTATATCGTAACTTTATCATAATAGTCCGATATCTGTCTCCATAACTTTATCATAATAGTCCATTATCTATCTCCATAACTTTATCAGAATAGCCCATTATCTATCTCCAAAACTTTATTATAATAGTCTATTATCTATCTCTGTAACTTTATCATAATAGTCTATTATCTATCTCTATAACTTTATCATAATAGTCTGTTATCTATCTCCATAACTACCGCTCTGGTGGCCTAATGGAATTGAATCATTGCTTCATGTTTATTGACAGTATAGATACTCTGATTCAGTTGATAACTATTTGAGGTTTCAGATTGTTTCATGAGCAATATTATATTTTTAGTGTTCAAAAAAGTCCAGAGACAAAAGAATTGAGCATTACTTCAAGCATCTTCAAAGTCACAGCATTGGTAAGCATTATGTCTTTCACTAATATATGTTCCTCCATATTTGTTCTCTAAATGACTTTGGTAGAATGTGCCATAACAAGCACTTTGGATCACGAGGATGATTTTATTGGATAACTTTAAGTCCTGATTAAAATCTAGGTCTCTGTTTCCAAGTCACTTGATTTTTTTTAAACAAAATTCAAGCTACCATATTAAAAAGTGAACACTGTCTTTGTGTCTAAAACTTACATTAAATAATGATTTAAGCACATTTCAGTTGCAGTATAGCTGTGGGAAGGAAGGAACGAATGAGCTAAAACATGGATAAGAACATCTTGATTTTTGTTGAACATAACGTCATGCATGCCTGGTCTCGCAATACTACTTAACATTGACAACACTTCACAACACAATTGGGTTTAAATTATAGTTGAAATATCAAATTATCAATGGTAAAATTCAAATTTTATCAATAAATATAAGGGGTCAATATAGTCTCAGTTTTAAAAGGAGACATCTTCACTGGGTTAAATGTATTCATTATATGTTTACAAGAAACACACTGTATCAAAGTGATTGAAAAATATTAAGCATAATAGGGGGTTTTGCTTTTTTATTAGTCATAAATCAAGCATTTGTCCTGGTGTTGCCATTCTTTCAGAAATAACTTGAAATTTATATTCAAAGAATAAAATGCCAAGGTGATGGTAGATATATGGTGTTAGATACATAGATTCAAGGAAACAGAAAATTCGTGGTCAATTTTGTGGTCATAATAATAATAATAATCTGTACATATTGCTAGTTTTGATAATTCATCTGTTATCATTTGCGGTGATCAAAATGTTAAGTACATCGAACTTGATACATCCATAACTATTCAGGATAGAAATCCCATGGTCCAACAGCAGCTCAGGATATCACGAATAAATTAGATTTCATAGATCCATGGAGAGTAGTCAACCCAGAAGATACATTATTGAGACCTCCCATTCCTATAAACCAATCAGATTAGATTATTTCCTGATTTCCGATGACTTGTTTTCATACTTCATATATTTATGTATTGTTCCAGGAAACAAAACATCACAAAGCTATAGCTGTAACCTTATCAATATTTATACTTCCCAGAGGGCAAGATTAATGCCACTTCAATGTAGGACTTTTAAAACAAATGGAATAAACAAATACAGTAAGAAAATGCACAAGAATGATTCATGACAAGTAAAGATAATGATCATTTTGTTTTTGGAAATTCTTACAACTTAAAATCGACACAATTGAATATCTACAAGGTAAAACAAGAAAAACAAAGCATCAAAATAATTAAGTTGAAATTTTAATTTTAAATAAATTGCTTAATGATGAGATTTATGTTAAGAATAATAAAAAAAATGAAATAGTATAAACAAAATGAAAAAACAGAAGGAATATTGAAACCTCTTTAAATCTAGACAATATGTCATGGTTAATATATGCAAAGAAATTATAAGAAGTTACAAAACTGTTGGATTGTTGAGTGAGGAGAGATCTGTCCCTTATTGGAAAAATAATTTTGATGAAATAATTGATTTTGCCAATATTTATTTGGAGTGGTTAAACTGAAAGGGTTAAAATAGATATACTTACAGACCCATCTAGACATGGTGGTCTGGGCCTGGTTCATGTTCATTCTTGTAATCAATACATGAAAATCTCTTGGATTAAATGCCTGCTTGCAAAAGAAAGCCTTTGGTAGAATATTGTTACAAAACAAGTCCGAGGAAAATTTGGAGGAATCCAGATGTTGTTGTTGATGATGTCATGGAGTTTAATACCATTTTTCAGCACAAGATGGGCTAAACATGGCAGCCAGTATAAATGGTGGACAAAGAACCTGTAAAAACTCCAGAAAGAATAACTAACCCTCAAGAAGCTACTGGCAAGCTTTCTCACGTACCCAAATTGGCTGAGCCCAAGAATCAAATCCATGCAAACAGGTGAGATGGCAGTGATCCGTAATGGTGAACTATTTAGACAACTTGGGGCCAATCCAGATATTAAAAGTAGGAGAGACAGCATTAACATAGATTAGTACATGTACAGACGACTCCACTTAACTGCACATCGGTTAACTGCACACTCCGGATAACTGCAATTAATCACGCCGATCCCGATTTTTCCCAATGCTTAAAAATATACTGTACCGTACTCCGGTTAACTGCACGGTCTCGTGACGGGCCCAAGGGTGTGCAGTTAACCGGAGTCGACTGTATTAGTAATATATTTTGGCAAGCTGTAATATATGCCTTAGCATGAGAGAAAAAAAAAGGGTGGAAGAATATTCTAAATTTTGTTGATAATAATATTTATTCCTGTTAAAAACTTTGGTCAAAGGAATAAAGAGTCAAAAATATTTTTTCATAATCAAGGATAATTGTTAAATTTTGAAGACTCACATGCACAGATACAATGTAATAAATCAGTTTCAAAAATAACATTGTACTTTTTTGTAAGCAAGAAGATTAAAATATTGAACAACTATTTTTTGATTGTTCAGTTATTGAAGTTTTGGAAATACTGTGTGAACTAGGTTTGTATACCAAATAGTCGACCGCTCCAGTGGCCTAGTGGTTAGAGTGTCTGCCTCAGAAGCTGGAGGTCGTGGGTTCGATCCCTGGCTGCGCCATACCAAAAACTTACAAAAATGGTACTAACAGCTGCCTTGCTTGATGCTCAGCATTAAGAGGTTAGTGTTAAGACCGGTTGGCCTGGTGTCAGGATAATGTGACTGGGTGGGACATCATGCTACATGTCTGCGGCATGATGCCCCAGTGCTAGACATCACTATAAACTGCCTCACTGCAGACATTGTAGCGATATGACTGAAATATTGTTAAAGCTACATTAAAAATCCTAACCAAACAAACAAACAAACCAAATAGTCTGATTGCAAAATATCAGATTTCTAAGTCTTACTGTGCTTTAAAAAAACAAAATTGAAAAATTAGTATAGTTTTATACTACGATTTGATACATATTTAGCAAAGATTTTTCAGAAATCATACAAGTTAGAGAAAAAGTAGACATTTTTTAACTTAAATATCTTGTATAATAATACAGACAAACACTGCATCTGTTAAGACTATTTCAACACATTTTAAATTTGAGTACATCCTTTTTTGTGTTGAGGAGGGTTAGCACACATTTACATTTTTCTTCATGTCTGACATTGTGTGTTTGTGTGTGAGAGAGACAAACTATGAGTATGTATGTGTGAGTGTGTAAACTATAAGTCCACATTTTAAACAATTATAAATGCTACCCAATAAAACTTATCAGGTGGTGATAATGGAATCTTAAAATCCTGACATTTGAATTGATAAAATTAAAAGTTTTTAAAAAATCTTTGTGGTTTAAATGAAAGGCAATAAATGGATCTTAATGTGCTTTTATTCATGGTCATATTGGGAGAGAGTGGTCCTCTGAATTTGAGAGCTCCCAACATTATCCAAGGGAGCTAACTCCTCTAATTATACTTACAAACACTTCATTTTTACATTTTGTACGACTTCATAAAATTATCCACATAATTAATTTGGAGAGTGAAGATATTGGATCAAATACAGCATACCCATTTCAACAAATTATACTTTTTTCTTTTGTAAAGCTGTAGAGTTGTAATAAAATGAAATTTTAAATATTGTTTTTACCAAAACACTATTAACTTCACAATACAGATGGCTTTGTCTTTTTTCCCTCTTTATTTAAATGCATGTATAGCTTTGCAAACCCTATAAACCAGAGTTTTTCAGACAGATTGGTTTATTGAGAAAACCATGCAGTTTTGCCTCTTATAATAGCATAATCTTGAAATTCTTTCCTGCATTATTGTTTTGTTTATTTCAGAACAAAGATGATATCGTTTATTATCCAGCAGACCGTGAACACGAACAGAACTTCTCCTATCTCATTGTTGATCCAATGAAGCGACACGTCATCGTGCTCTATCACAAAATTGCAAACTGGATTTTTTGATCTACAACATTATACATTTTATAAATATTTGGTGACTGTTCTGTCTTTTTGGTTGTTAACACCTGTCAGAATGAAACTAATCAACTGCCAGCACCTTATATCAGTTTACAAACAAACAACTCCCCCCCCCCCCACAATAACAACCTCATTGCATAAAAGAATTGCTGCTGTTATGCTTCCATCATGATTTTATAAAGGAAAATAGCCAAGACTTTTCTCATGAGACTGATACTTTTGTATATTTTATTGAGACTACAAAGTTTCAGCAATAAACTTAATGTAGAATTCTTAGTTTTAAACGTTTGGTCCTGTTAAAGCTGTTATGCTGACTAATTCTTTCAGTGACATTAACCCCTAAATTAGTGACAGGCTTTTTCCGTAACCTGGGTGCAAACAATTGACAAAATTATTGTGCCGAAATGATAAAGTTATCCAGCGGATGAACGTATGTATTGATGTCATAAAATTATATATTATACTTTTAAAGGGCATATAAAAACAAGTTTTTGCTTATTTGTTTGTCTTTCAGTGTTCATTCACTGATTTCAGTGACCTATGATATCAGGCTAGTACCAAAACATGGCCATTTGGGTAAGGTAGTGTTGTCCGACTCGACGAATAATGCAAAATTGTTGATTCAAAGTTTTAATTTTAGATCCATGTTGAAATCAATCAAGATCATAAATGTAATTTATAAATGAATACTAATAGCTGAAATATGACCCAGGAAAAGGTGCTGTGATATTTTTGTACCGAGGATTCTGAGAGATATAAAAAGTGAATGGGATACTTCATTCATGGATGGTTGTAAAAATGTTCTTTGCTTGACCCTATACTTGCATAATGCAAGCTGCTGTCTCAGATACAGACAATGAAAATGAATTATTATTGTCTTTTGCATGACTTGCATTGGGAATTATATTTTTGTTTGAGTTCATAAAAATAAACAAGACATTTTTAACCAGAAACTGAACGATTTTAACATGATCAGAAAAGTTTAGGTACATATTTTAAAGCATTGTTATAAATCGGTGAAAAGAATCCTGTATTCAACCCCAGCTGTAACCCATTTTGATTCAAGTGTTACTTTATGCTCACACTCTCTTGTACTTTATTTCGCATACACATGACAACAGTCACCAAAAATAGGTCTGGTGTCAGGATAATGTGACTGGGTGAGACATCATGCTACATGTCTGCGGCATGATGTCTCAGTGCTAGACATCACTATAAACTGCCTCACTGCAGACATCGTAGCGATATGACTGAAAAATTGTTAAAGCTACGTTAAAAATCCTAATCAAACAAACAAACAAAACCAAAAATAGGTCACTGTCACCAAATTTTCAGACTTGTATTTTATGTTATCTGTTCATTACATCAAGGTTAATCTGGATGCATCTCACCACACTATACAAAGTCTTCTAGTGCAAATCAAATATTGATATGACTTTCCATTTAGAAGGAGTAGTGATAAAGAGATTGCCATGGTGGCTGTTTTGTAAATCTTATTATGTGTCAGATCAGAATAATTTTCATTAACAGCCAATTAGATTCAATAAGTCTGGGGATCAAAATACCATGTTGATATATTATAAAGGACTAATGCTAAGAAGTCTTTCAAGTTGGCTCCTGTGGTGGCCATATTGGATTTCAGATTGGTAGCAGCTTTAAGTAGGATCAACTAGACATCATAAGAA
This sequence comes from Unio delphinus, assembly GCA_029339505.1. Lineage (NCBI taxonomy): Eukaryota > Metazoa > Mollusca > Bivalvia > Unionida > Unionidae > Unio > Unio delphinus. The sequence goes on along the minus strand of JAQISU010000230.1, from coordinate 568,136 downwards.
GTCAGCGAGAAGCTGATGTAACTGTCCATTATGGAGGAGTTTAAAGATGGCTGCTGTAGTGTCATACTGGACATTAGATTAGTACCATCATTATAGGTTAACTAGATATCACATAAAGTCCTTCAACGAACACCCATGCTGATATGGCCCTACACTGAGAATGAGTAGTGTGATAATGATTTTTATCTAAGTGGCGCCATTTTAATTTAGAACCAATCAGACTTTGGGAACACTGTGTCTGAAAATTTCCCTGCAAGAAATGTATGAGAAGTACTGATTATAAACTTGCGCTAAAGGATGTACAGTAACAAGCCATTCAATAAACTCTTCTGGTGTAGGACCGAGCAAAAAATTATTTTCAACCTTATTCTAAATGCATTGACATCAACAACTAAAAGCTAATTTTGCAAAATGTTTTATTCGTCACTTGAAGAACTACTAGACGAGTCACTTGACATGAGTTCCACTTCTTCATTTTCTTTATTATGGCCCCTCATATCCGATATTAAGTGATGACTTCCGGATGCCAAGTGACTGACTGTATTGTCACTTGATTGCCATGACAATGAAGACGTAGAATGGTGTGAAGACTGTGTCTGTAACATGTGATCTGAAAAATTACAGAAGCATAAATTGGCCGATATTTAACCATTCACAGCTTTCAAGGTTTCATTTGCAATATTTATTTTATCATAAATCTTTACTGAAAACCTACCCATGACTGTGGATGGAAAACCTACCCATGACTGTGGATGGAAAACCTATCCATGACTGTGGATGGAAAACCTATCCATGACTCTGGATGGTGCCAACTTGACTGCAATGGCATGCTATTCATTGATGCTATCATGACAAATGAAACTATTTAAGAAGTGGACTTTAAAAAAAGTACTGTCTCAACTAATCAATCAGTGTGTCCCCATTGAAAATATCTTTTAATTAAAAGCATTATTACTGATTTAATTTTAAAGGATGTCATCAACGTGCAAGTACTGTCATGTCAAAGAAACAATTGACAAAACAAAAGATGAATTATTATGACAGACCATACATACTTGCATATAAGCATGTTTCTGTGTAAGCCAACACCCAAATTAAATAGGTAAACACATTAAAAGTGCATGACCCACGCATGTACTGAAACCATATGTCTGAGATAACATCACAAGATGCACGAGGTAAGTTCTAAATGCAATAATTTAGGCAAAAATATATTTGCAAAAATTACGCATATTCATATCTTGGGGTTGGCATGTATGGATATTACCTGGAAGTGTTATAAGTTAATATAATTTGTTTGAAAAAGTCAATAAAGTTATTTAATTTTCTGTTTTCTTATCATTTCTGCCTAATTCAGAACTGTTTATGATTTGACAAGACGATGACAAAAATTGAGCATTCACAGGTTGCTGCAACAGTAATATCTCCCTTTTGACTCTAGTTAAATATTATTTGTTTATGCGTTATTGCATTAGAATTTTGTATCAATACACTAGTAAATGTTTTTATTTTGCCTTGAAATTAAAAATAACTCTTTCAACTGCAATCCCAGTATGATGACAATGAACAACAATAGGGTTTGGTACAGTGCTTGCATTTACGCTAGTAAGCATATTTACATAATGGCACTACTGCATGTACTTTGAAGGTTTGAATGAGGTACATTTGTTAATATCTCCAACATATATTAATGAAGTTTTAGAAACAATGCCTCAAGAATTATAGTAATACTATAAAAAACTGAGTTGTAGTTTGCTTTGATGTAAGCAACATTACACCCAATTTTACACAGCTGCAGTAACTGTGCCAATAACTCATCAAAGTACTTGTATTGACGCCAGTCAAAATTCGCTCTGAACCAAATCCACTTTCAGTGTGTTTTTTAATAAATAATTGACCTAGATTGCTGTTTGAAAAAAAAAAATCAGCCAATAATTAATAAAGGGGAATTACGTAACAACCAGCTCTCTAATGTGTGAAAAACTATAATTTGGTTCAGCTAAAAGACAAAACTAAAATAGACTAACGATAATCTGTATTCAGAATTTTAGCCTTTATTATTATCATTCAAGAACATGTTAGTTATATGAATATATGCTGGTTATACACCTTGTACAATTAAATCTGTGTACCTTTTTATAATGATTACCTCAATCTCTCAATCTGTAGGATCATGTATATCATTGAAAAAGCATAACTTGTGAGCACATGGATTAACATAAATGAAACAGCTATGTATGTCTAGCTGTAATGTGATTAGGGAGAATGCAATATGGTATAAACAATGAATAATGCAAAATCTTTATCTAATATTTTTGGGAATAAACAAAAAGATTTAAGTGATGCTTGAGCACTGTTTGCACTGTGCAAGTACTATTATGTTATATAACAGCAAAATCACCTTGGTAAACTTGAACTGGCCAAGAATTATGCAGTCTTTATCTACCTTGAAGTTTATTTAATATCATGTTGGATAAATCTAACATAATAGTGAAAACAATCATATTAGTTTAAAACAGTTTAGAAAGTCTTAGGACAGTGAAAATGTATTTTTTTTTTACATGCATATAAGTTTTGGGACATGGAAAAAATTATTATTATTTCATGAGATTAACATACATTACAGTAGTCAACAAAAAACTTTACAATTTTCATGTTTAGACCTTGTCCAGCATAAAATCAGACCCTCCTTCCTTCCAGGATTTTATTTTTCCCCAAATTATTTGGCTTTTATGTGAGTATAGAAACTTTAGTTTTTAAAACATTTCTGCTGCTTTTTCTTGTGTGATATTTTCTTCAATTATATTTTCTTAAGATTTATGTTACATTTCAATGCACTGAAACATGAAGAATTTCACTGTACCATTCATTTTAAGTTCTGATAAGCTAAAGTTGAAGCTAACTATCCATGTCTAATGTATAACCTTACCTGATAATTAAAATGGGTTTTCTCTTTGATATGGTGTTGTTACTCAAAGTACATTTAAACCATGGAAAAGCGGTTTATAAGCCATACACTTTTTATGGTCCTTGCACATGCACACACTAAAGGAAGCTGTATATTTCAAGCTCTATATCAACGCTCTGCGCTAAAGTAATATAAGCTACTTTGGGGTTTTGCAGACCTGTGTCCTGAATGACTAGAGTTTTACCAAGGCAAACAGTTAAGGATTACAGACCATGTGGCATGAAATAGAAAATGCTCTTTGAAATGTACAACGTAACTTATCCATACAGTGAAGGCTGATATCCCTTGTTTTAAGTCATGTACAGGCAATCCGTACCTGTGTAGTAACTACTTTAATAATTGTTCGTGTTAAACATTTTGGACATCTAAGTTTTAAAATGCTAAGAGACTTGCCAATGTGGCAATGGTAAAATCTTTATATATCCATTAATAGGATCAATACAAAAATCGACAAGGTATGCGGCCATGAAGGAAAAATCCAATACAGGTAGGTAAGATCTGTATCAGGTATAACGTTTACTGCATCTCTTAAAAATGGCTTATTCCATGACAAATTTTCTAATAACATCTCCAAACTTAAGGATCATTTAACATTACCTTTAGTGTTCATCTTGAGATAAATGATTACAATGTGTCAGTTAACTCTGATCAATGAAATCAGTGTAAATTTATTAACTTGTGTTAATTTCATCTCGCCCTGGGTAATGTTCCAGAGTAGGCCATTAGTAGATAGGAAAATTAGCAGTATTCCCACATTACTGTACTTACCTGACATTTGTATTGAAGACTGTCTCGTTGAAGTCGAATCTGTATATGTTCCCTGTGTTTGAGAGGTTTGAGTGCTTGCTGGAATGTCACTCAATTTGGCCAAACATCCACTACGCATCTCAAAATCTGTAGGGTAGGGCCTTCTTGGATCACCTGGAATGACACACATCAAATTTTAAATTACTAAGCTGAACTTATTATGAAAAACTGGCATACTAAATCTGCTACTTTAACATATTTTTTGTCACTAATTTTTGAATCAATACTGCCAGTAAAGTACAAGAAAAATCCCAACGAGGTAGTGAATTAAGATCTATATGAATTTGCCATATGGAATTATATGAATCTGCCTTATGGAAATATTGGACCTGATTAGTGTTGTTCCGATTATCGATTATAATCTATCATCAGTTGGTTGAGCAAATCAATAAGATAATCGATTGTGAAACTCCATAATCGATTGTGTGTAAAGGGAGACTACTTTTTAAGCATATGCAAAGCACAAAGGTTAGTAAAACTCCCAGCCACTAAAGTTGACCTGAAATTTTTTAATCACTTCATAACTACAAATAAAAAACCTTATGATTTATAAGTTGGAACATATTTGTCATGATTACATAGTCAAGTTCTTAACTTATTGAGTTAATAAATTTAAACAGATTTTGTTAATTTGTTTCAGTTAAATTACAACATATTTTGTAGTATTTATAAACAATGACAAACAAGAAAATCATGTCCATCTATACTTTAAATTATAGACACATCACATATGAATGAAAGAATGTAGCAGTATTTCAGTATTTTTATGTCTTAATGGATGTACGTTGTATGGATGGATGTACAGATGTTTGAATGGATCTCACGACTAAATTGAGATGTTTCTGTTGCAAGCTGTGGGGACATGAAAACTGTGATTTTAGTCATGAATTATCTTCCTTTTATCTTTCCATCTTGCATTCAGTTCTCATCTATTCACAAGAAAGTGGAAAGTATATTCTTGATCTACTGTCATTATCCTAACTATTCTCACACCACAACTTTTTGGATAATATAAGTTTCTTTTCTCAAACTTTATAGAATGCACCCAAAGATTTTGGACTGTAATTACTTGCAATTTTTTATATTATCATATCTCTTTTCACACCACAAGTTTTTGGATAATGTAAGTTTCTTTTATCAAACTTTATAATAATGCACTCAAAGATTTTGGACTGTAATTACTTGTAATTTTATTCATTATCCTATCTCTTCTCACACCAAAAGTTATTGGATAATGTAAGTTTCTTATCTCAAACTCTATAAGAATGTACCCAAATATTTTAGACTGTAATTACTAGTAATTTTATTCATTATCCTAACTTTATGAAACTCATAAGACTTGCAACAGAATTCAAGATAAGACCAATTCTTTCTTTTATGAGCTGAGAGCTGAAACCATCTCTGATATTCTTCAGCAATAACATGATTTTAAAATCTAGCCATGGGGAGTGGTGAAAACAAGATTTTCATGAGTGTTGTCATGGCAAACATACTGGATGTATTACTGGAAAGATTTAATTTTGGACCAACTAGGCATCATAAGAAGTCTACTGGCAACAACCCATATTAATATTGCCATCCATTTGAAAGGAGTAGAGATAGCACTATTTTAAAAATACCTACCGTGATGGACATATTTAGGGTTGGTTATTTTCATTTAGGATTATCTCTACTAATGAAAACCCATGTCAAGAATAAGGAAAACACAATTATCATGATGGCCACATACTGGTCATCAGATCAACACCATCAAAAGAACATTATAACAGGTCATTCAGTTGAAATGACCATTCTGTCAGGAGAACTTGTGATAACAAGAATTTCAGTCTGGCCACTGTGGCAGCTAAATTAGACATCAGATAGATACTATTTTCAGTAAGGACTAACTGGACATCATACGTTTTCTGGTGATAACATTATGACTGCCCATTCAGGCAGACAAGTGAAAAGAAGATTTTCAACATGACAACTGTGGTGACCATATTGGACAAACTTCACATACCAAGAAATCTTTTGCTGAAAATTTCAGGTCAATATGTTAAATAGGAGTGATTTAATTTATATTTTGTTTAATTTAATTGTTTGTCAGTTTCAATATTTTTAATTCTATTGCATGCTATTATAATGTAATCTTGTTTATGTGATTTGATTTTTTTCTTCTTCAGAAAATCAGTTTGAACTGACTCTTTTCGTAAACTTTTAAGACTGACCTAGTTTCTGACCTCAATTCAAAATTAGTAAGTTATGTAAACAAATTTTGTATATTTTATTCTTAGAGTAAAATGATTAGTTTTTGTCAACGTAATATTGGGAGTATGTGATGTAAACATGATCACGTGACCCTCTATGTCACAATCCAGGTTTTTTCGTAATTGCGCAAAAGTTAGATTTATTAGAGACGTTTCGAGACAGATTTTTCAGTCTGGGCTTAAAAACACTTGATATCAAGTTGGTTTCTGTTGTGACTAGTTTTATTTTAATTTTTTCTTCAGATTATTTGGATTTTAAAAGATTAATTCATTTCTCTGGAAAATATATGAGTGCTCATTCAGAATTCTTGGACAAAGACATTTCCTGAAATTTTATTCAAAATTCAAACACCAAAGTGTCATTTCTTGTGATTCTACAAGGAACTGTATACATCAGTACTACAAAGGTTACAGAATTCATCATGGCCCTCCATCTCTTATTTTCATTGGGACTCAAACTTGAATTAATTAGATCATTTCATTATTAGGACTTCTAAAATTTGAGAATTATTCTTGGATTATTTTTGGATTTGATTCTTAATACCATAGGTTCTTTTTTTCATGTTTACATTTATTTCCAGGGAAATAAATTATTTGTTAAATTTCTACAAAACTTGTTGTTCTGTAAATCATTAGCCTCCAGAAACAAAATTAGGGGTCAATCTTGTACCACCCCAACCCCTATTCTAAGGTTTTGACATGAATTATGGTAAAGATGGTAGTTAAGGTAAAGATGGTAGTTAATTATGGTAAAGATGGTAGTTAAGGTAAAGACGGTAGTAAATTATGGCAAAGATGGTAGTAAATTTTGGTAAAGATGGAAGTTATGGTAAAGATGGTAGTTAATTATGGTAAGATGGCATTTAATTATGGTAAAGATGGTAGTTAATTATGGTAAAGATGGTAGTTAATTATGGTAAAGATGGTAGTAAATTTTGGTAAAGATGGCAGTTAATTATGGTAAAGATGGTAGTTATGGTAAAGATGGTAGTAAATTTTTGTAAAGATGGAAGTTATGGTAAAGATGGTGGTTAATTATGGTAAGATGGCATTTAATTATGTTAAAGATGGTAGTTAATTATGGTAAAGATGGTGGTTAATTATGGTAAGATGGCAGTTAATTATGGTAAAGATGGTAGTTAATTATGGTAAATATGGTAGTTATGTAACATGCTACATTCTGGTGTCTAACTGGAATATTTCTGACAATTTCTGAAATAGTCTAATCAAAAACTTATATCAATTTTTATTTAAAGCGGATAACTTGCCTGGTGCCCATGTGGGTGGGGCAGCAACAGCATTGCTTGCACTGATTCTGTGTGCATATCTGATCAGTTCTTCTGATGAGATCTTCCTGTTGTTGGCTTGTTCAATGGCTGTCAGTTTCTCTTTGGCCTGAAATATTGCTGCGGACTAAAGAACAAAAATGTATATATTAAACGTTGCATAAAAGTTCAAAATTAAGATCCAACTAATTTAAAATTGTGCGGTAGCTGGGCTATCAGGATAAAAGAATTTGGAAGCCCTGATTTAGTTCAGTAGTCAATACAAGGCATTGTAATATGAAAAAGTTTGCTTTAAGACTTCCCACTTTGCTTGTTATAGGCCATTTTATACTAATTCCCTATGTTTCTTTTGTAAAATTTGGAAGAAGTCATTATAATGTTGAATAAGCCTACCTTATCTATGAAATGAGCCTCAATAAATGATACACGGCCTTAAATATCTGATGATACAGTTAACATTGTTATGATGATAGCCAGGACACAGTTGCCACCAGAATGTGTCACCTTTGTTTTACTATCTCCAAATGCTGTCAGGACATGACTGGAAAACATTCCACTATCTTTAAAGCAGTCAAGACAAGACTAGAAACCATTCCAATATCTAATAATGCAGTCAAGACAAGACTATAAACCATTCCAATGTCTGCTAATGCAGTCAAGACAAGACTGGACACCATTCCAATGTCTACTTATTCAGTCAAGACATGACTGGAAACCATTCCAATGTCTGCTAATGCTGTCAAGACAAGACTATAAACCATTCCAATGTCTGCTAATGCTGTAAAGAAAAGACTGGAAACTATTCCAATGTCTGCTAATGCTGTAAAGACAAGACTATAAACCATTCAAATGTATGTTAATGCTGTAAAGACAAGACTAGAAACCATGCCAATGTCTGCTAATTCAGTCAAGACAAGACTGGAAACCATTCCACTATCTCCTAATGCTGTCAAGACAAGAGTAGAAACCATTCAATATGTCTGCTAATGCTGTCAAGACAAGACAAGAAACCATTCCAATGTCTGCTACTTCAGTCAAGACATGACTGGAAACTATTCCACTATCTCCTAATGCTGTCAAGACAAGAGTAGAAACCATTCAATATGTCTGCTAATGCTGTCAAGACAAAACAAGAAACCATTCCAATGTCTGCTAATTCAGTCAAGACATGACTGGAAACCATTCCACTATCTCCTAATGCTGTCAAGACAAGACTAGAAACCATTCCAATATCTAATATTGCAGTCACGACAAGACTGGAAATCATTAGAGTCATATTTTCTCAATGGATCAAACTAACTGATTAGAATGCCACTACAAGTAAAGGAACTCTACACCATCTGGTAACTACTCATATTGTGTTTTTTTTAAAAATAAAATCTATCAAATTTGATCCTGTCTTATTTGTCAGGGGTCACACTACCAGGTGAAGTTGTAGTTGTAGTTGTTGTAGGGTTTAACACAATCTTTCAGCACAAGATAAGCTATACATGACGGCCAGTGTTAATGGTAGAAGAAGAACTTGGAAACCCCGGAAAGAACCACCAACCCATGAGAAGATACTGGCAAGTTTTCTCACATACAAACATTGGCTGAATCCGAGACTTGAACCCACGCAGGAGTGAGAAGGCAGTAATCCATAACGGTGTGTTTTAGACCACTGGTCTGTTAGAAAAGCAATATTGATTTCATCCTGTGATTTTTTAAGAGGTACATTGACTAACCAAACTTTTTTAGATGTGCCATCGCCTTATCCAGGTTAAATCTAGAATTGTGTTATAGTGAAATGAATTCATCAAGCCATCTGTATACAGGCCTAGTTTTGATATCCATTACGCTGACAACCAAACCCTGGCATATTCACAGGCATGTGTTTTGATAGCTGATTGATAATTAACTCTTTCCCAAGTAAGCTATATCACAACTATGACTGCCAGATTTCCGTATGTTATCCTTTGATGGTAAGCAGATACAAACCCGTATTTCAAAACTTTAACAATTGTATGTAAACAGCAATTTGTATTTAAGAACTGAATTGGTCATCTGAATATTTTAACTGCTTCTTGTACACTATTTTGTCATAAAATTAGTTGGAAACTGTACTGTAAACCAGGCCTAACCAGAAAATAATGGCGGACATCGCTTATTAGATTTTCTGTTTTAGTAAATCATCAGGCAAATATGCTCAGAAAAATATACAATTCATAGAAAGCATAGCCTTTGCATTATGTTATTTAACTATAAATGGCTATTATGTAGGTCAGAAACGTATGGGACAATGCTATGTTGTTGAATGTGTGAGAAGTTTTGTAAGGTCAAAGTTACTTTCTGACTTGACACATATTTATGAAAGCAAGCAGTGAAGCATAAATTATTGAACCAATGCCTAAAATTACTATGAGCACATAGACAAAGAAATAAACCATAAATATGCAATCCTATCAATGGACAATTTTAATGAAGATATATAAAGTGAGTGGTTACACTGCAAAAACCAGTCCTAAAATTAGATGCACTCACCTGTGTTGTCTCGGTTGAAAAGAAGGGTTTAGTTAAAAAACCACCTATAAAGGAGCCATGTGTGTAATTTTATGCATTTTAGTGTTTTATGTATGAATAGTTATGGTAATGTTTTATCTGCAATAAAGAAATGAGGAAGAACAGTATGATCAGTTAAATTTTGTTACAATGTTGTTTCTATAATGCCATTTAGTGTCATATTGCCAAATTAACTAAAAATTGTCATTTTGAAAAAAAGTATTGTTAACAACATATGATAAATGCAGATATGACTACTAACAAATAGAGAGCATAATTCCAATAAGAGAGCATACACACAACACATATTGCATTTCTTTCTTCGCATCCACTTCTCCCTGTTCTGTACAAAAGAAGAAGTCACTGCCTGTTTTAATCTGAAGAACCTGTATTTAGTAATGCCTGTACTAATTTGTATAACTTGTATATAGCCATATCTGTACTACCGGTAATTTTTATAACTTGTATAAAGCCTTGCCTGTACTAATTTGTATAACATGTACAGTGGGACCCCGCTATAACCTGCCCCGCTATAACCCGAATTCGGATATAACCCGGTCGTGGCATGGCTCCCGAAATTTCGGGTAATTTTTATTACAGGTATTTTTCTCAAAGACCAAAAAAAAAAAAAAAAAAAAAATTTTTAAGTATGAAAAAACAAAAAATACGTCACGAGTTTAATTATCATTCTCATATTCGTCTAAACAGTGCGAAAAAGAACGTGTAGAAAATGTATTATCAAATTTCTTCTAGTTTTGTGCCAAAATAAACGTCGGAAATACCAACCAATTGCTGGGCCCTACTGAGAACTTTGATCTTTGTTTATTATTGAAAAATTACAGCTCATAAGTGTCAATATTATAATTACTGATTCCTGAGTAATGAAGCCATCGTGTCTACTTTGTGTTTGTCTTTAATGCATTCTGAATACAATCGTTGCTCTAATAATCTCCGATATATGTTCTCTTAATTTCATACACAACTAAGCAATAGCCAATGCAGGGGTTGATAAAAGATTCTCACCAGAATGTATAAATCAATCAATTTAAGTACATTGTTTATCATCAAAGTAAACTGCCGAGCTAAATAGTGACATAATTCAGTGGTTAAAATACAAGCCAGTTCGCCTGCTGTATTAGAGTACATCAAAAGAACATGACGCAATAGCTGGGCGGCAAGTTCAAAGGACTTTGACTAGCAGCTTGGGTGGGAAAATGTGCTGAAATTTACATTGACTGAATTCAGAGACAGAAAGATCCTGAGATGTACATGTAGTTATTATAAGAATACACTTTAGCTTCCATTATTTAATCTACGGACATGTACTATTTCATCATTCATTACGTACACCCATTACGTAATTTTTGTTTTTTTTTCTTTTCATTGAATTCAGTCACATAATGATCCGTGACAAAATTATTGAATATTTTACATCCTTGTGTGGATATTTTCGATGGAAATATTTGTATTATGGATTCAGTGTATGTTACAAGATTCGCTGGTGAGTACACGGTGTTGATACTCTTTTCATGCAATAGATTATACATGTATATATAAATTAGACACGTGTATGTACCAATGCATGGTTCTCTGAATAAAGTAATATATTAAATCTGCAATATCTGTTACCACAGGAAATGTTTTTCTCATTTAATATATATTGATCAAAAATGGTAATTGTGCCATGCATTTTCGCACCCGTCTTTATGTACCCCCCCCCCCCAATTAAATCCAAAAATGTGTTGGTATTGTACATGGTTGCTTATAACACGGTTCGGTTCATAGCCCGGTCGGATTCTATGGCTCCCAACTACCTTGTTATAGCGGGGTCCCACTGTATATAGCCATGCCTGTACTAATTTGTATAACCTGTATATAGCCATGCCTGTACTAATTTATATAACCTGTATATAGGCATGCCTGTACATGTACTAATTTGTATAAGTTGTATATAGCCATGCCTGTACAAATTTGTATAACCTGTATATAGCCAGAGGTCTCAGATATGCTTAATCATGCATATCTGGATGCATATTTTTTTTATCTGGTACGAAGAAAATCACTTATATGAGAGTCCTCCCTATGCACCAATTTTCTGGACAGTAAATTCAAGGCCATGCTAGTCCTCTTTCAACCACCTGTTGAGTGGGTAAATGTATTGATCAATTGATCATTTTAGCTGTGCTGATATTTACAATTATAAAATTCAGTGGCTGAAAGATCCCCAGATGTACATGTTGTCATTGTAAGAGTACATCTGAAGAATATGATGCACAAGCTTGGCGGCAAGTTCAAAGACTTGACAGGCTGCAGAGTGGTGAGAAAATATGTTGATATTTACACTGACTAATTTCAGAGGCAGAATGACCCATTAATGTACTTGTGCACATGAGTACATCAAATGACAACTTTAGCTTTCATTATTGTGTTCATTTCCAAGAGTAGTCAACATGACCTCGAACTCAAGACATGTTGAGAGTTAGACAAAATGCTTTTTTGCCAATTCAGATAAAAATTTTGTGGTTAAACGGCAAATTGACAAAGATTGTAATGATATTCAACAGAGTGCTAGAAGTGACATTTCATGTGGAACATTGTGAGATGCTTAACTTAGTGCTTGGAATAAGACCTTTCCTTGGCCTGATACAGTTCACTCTCACTAATGAACAAACAAGGGCTACCTGACAGTGTTGTAAAGCAGAAAATTTTAACTCTATGGCAACTGCTGTTTCTACTCTTTTGTAAATATAGCCATTTCAATTATGCCCAATTTGCTTCTGGTAGGGGACTGCAACCTTTGCTGGTGGGACTCCTGTTTTCCCAAAATATGAGTCCTGAACTGCTACTTTTATAATCTCAGCGACACCTCTCATAGCTATGCCTGTACAAATTTGTATAACCTGTATATAGCCATGCCTGAACTAATCTGAATAACTTGTATATAGCCATGTATGTACTAATTTGAATAACCTGTATATAGCCATGTCTGTCCTAATTTGAATAACCTGTATATAGCCATGCCTGTACTAATTTGTATAACTTGTATATAGCCATTCCTGTACTAATTTGTATAACCTGTATATAGCCATGTCTGTACTAATTTGAATAACCTGTATATAACCATGCCTGTACTAATTTTTATAACTTGATTATAGCCATGTATGTACTAATTTGAATAACCTGTATATAGCCATGTCTGTACTAATTTGTATTTCCTGTATATAGCACTGCCTGTATTAATTTGTATAACCTGTATATAGCCATGCCTGTATTAATTTGTATAACATGTATATAGCCATTATATGCAAAAGCCAAGTAATGTCATCACTGCTGTTGTTAAGGACCAAAGAGAAATCACTGTAAGTCATCGTTAAATATCATCATCCATGCAGGTGAGGTTGCGTTAATATGATTTTCAAGATGAAGATGGCTGCAAGAAAAACCAGTAAACTGGCACCATTTTGATTTAGGACCAAGCTGATAACACAAATAGTCTTCTGTTTTGGATTCTATTCTGGAGGAACAACAAAAACATAATTTCAAGATGGAACTACATGTATTAAGTAATGCTGAATGTAATTTCCTTCAGGACCAACCAGAAGTCTTCTGTTGAGGATTCTATTTTGATATGGCTTCTATTCTGGAGGAATAACAAAAACATGACTTTTAAGATGGAGCTATTTAAGTAATGCTGAATGTCCGATCAACACTTTCCTTCAAGACCAATCAGAAGAAGTCTTCTGTTGAGGATTCTATTTTGATATGGCTTATAGTCTGGAGGAATAACGAAAATATGTCTTTCAAGATGGAACTATAAGTAATGCTGAATGTCCGATCACCACTTTCCTTTAGGACCAACCAGAGACCATAAGAAGCCCTTTAATGAAAACCTATTGTTGCAATGACTATCCGATTCTGAATAGAATATAGTATAGTTAACCAGATTTTCAAGGTGTCTACTGTGATTGCAAAGCTAATTGCTACATTGGCAGCATTTTCAACTGTGACCATCTATATCTTGGAATGAATATGTACGTACAGTTTTAAGGCAATCTTCCATGTAGTTTAGGAACAGCAGCAATTGCAAATTTGTTTTAATGGACAGAAATAAATAACAGACCGAGGACAACAGGTCATCCTACAAGGTCTTCTGATTTATGAGTGGGATGAAAAAGCAGTGATAAAGAAAAGCCACTAGTTTTATGTCAGTAGGTCAGATTACATGCAAAGAATCAATGACTTTGTGATCACTGCATCATTTTGAATAACAAATGAGAAAAAGGAATTGGACTAAAGCTTAAAAATAAATTGCTATTTACCAAAATATTTTCGGCTTCTTTTAGATTTTTCTGAAGTATCTTGATGTCCATGTCTCTTTTATCTACCTCTGCTTTCAATTCATCTATGACTACCTGGACCTTTCCCTGCTCTGAAGCTGCAAGACAAGGTTTTTTAGATTAACTGTATGACATAGTCTGAACAGGAATGATTAAATAACTGTAACAATTTGATTAACCCTATGTAACACAGACTGTACAGAAATGATTAAATAATCATAAAAGTTAGATTAACTCTGTAACCTGCCGTGTACAAAAATGATTTCAAATTTATACAATCTTAATTATCTCTATGTAACATTGAATGTTCGTTAATTATAAAAGTTTGATTAACCCAAGGTAACATGGACTGAACAGAAATTATTGAATAATGATACAAATTGTGTAATGTGGACTCTACAGAAATTATTTAATAAGTGTAAAAGTTATATTAAGATTGTGTTAACATCAGTTGTTCAGTACTGATAAAATAATTGTGCAAGTAATAATTAACATGATAACATTTTTGAGAACTGCCACAAAATACATTGGTTGCAATTATTATATGTTTATATTCATAATGAAATAAACAATGCTGGAGCATATCAAACTTTCAAATTCAGTTAAATAAAATCTGTCTTTAGTAAAATAAAGACCTAAACAATCAAACCTTTTCATACAAGAGATCACTATTTATTCTCTTATTGTATAAAGTCTTCTCTCATAAGGCAATAGATTTAGTAACTTATTGTATAATGTCTTCTATCATAAGACTATGGATTTATTCTCTAACAAATGAATACAAAATTATAAATGCATTACCAAGCTTCAAAGTCTCTTTAATGTCCCTGTCTTTCTTTATAAGCAGCTGGATTAACTCCCCTTGTTCTGGAGCATCGGCTCTTTGTTGACCTTTTGGAGTACTCATTAATTCAAATAATTCCCTGACAAGAAAAAACATTCATGAAGAAATTGTAGGTTTATACACTCTGCTTTTATGACTTCTTAAACATCAACAGAATTCAACAGAACTTTGTTTTGTTTTGTTTTTATTTGTGCCCATATATTTTAATGTTCAAAATGCATTACATAGTATATGTTGGAGAAGGTAAAAAATTTCAGTCACAAGCAAACCCTAATAATGGGTAAATTTTGTATCCCAAAAATTGTAAAAGAGGTTGTTTCTGCTTTGTTCTTAATCTGATTTTCAAATGATATGTCTACTGGTAAAGAGGTAACTCCACCATGAAGTTTGACCTTTTGTCAACCCTGGCCATCATATTAGATACATTTAGACTTATTCTGCATTCTGACTTGTTGCTTAAATAAAATAATTGTTTTATCCAAATCATTCTTTATCTGACTTTTTTTGTCATGGAAGACCTTATCTGAAATTGTTTCTAACTGAATTACACTTAGAATAAAAGATAAAAACTGACACCTGACATGTGTCCAAAACAAAGAGCAAGTCATTTATGGCAATTTTCAACATTTCCTTACTAAACTTAGACTATGGACTTCACTCATTAGTTATCTCCATCATTCCCATGCTTTCTAAAGATACAATTTCAGATCATTCAGGTCATTTCCAGGATGAAATTAATTTTCTCTCGGTTCACATATGAACATTACTGAATGGAATTAAAGAACATTTTAGATTCATAACAAGCATTTTCTAAATAAAAAGATGTTTCATTTTCATGACTCTTCAAAACATCTCAGTCAGAAAAGATGATAATGTTCAAAACCACAAAATGTAATACAAAAAACAAGATGGATTATATTCCTTTAAATTAACATGTAAAGTCATATCAATGTACAGCACAAAAATTCTATTATTTTGCTGACCTGTATTATGTTGCCATGTGGGAACAACATAATTAACATATATATTCATGCATATTATAGAAAGTAAAGTAAACATTCCTTTTTACAGTATATAAAAAAAAAACAAGAAACACAAATAAATAAAATGTGTTTGTCTAAAAAATAAGAGATTAACACCAAATTGATCTGTGCCAATAAAATCCCATACAATAATTTTCAAACAACCTAATCTCCTTAAGATGATCTGGTTAAAAATCCATTATTTAAAAACATTTTCAAGCATGTTGATCCAATTTTTGACAAAAGACCTTTAAAATTATATACTGATGTATAAACAATGACTGAAGTTTCTGTAAAATAAAACTTTTCTTCTTATATTTCGTTAAACCAGACACCAAACATGTATTTAAATTTGGGTTGTTAGATTGGTGTACTCATGTGACTAGCAATGCAGATCACGAGTACATGTACCAGGTAACATTTCATCAACACTGTAGTTTTAACTCTCATCTTTTATTTCTGCAGATTAAATATATAACATCTGTAATAATCACAATTTCTGAGAAAATAACTAATTTTCACATCAATTTCATGCATATATCGCTAGATCTAGCAACGTTTACGTTTGTTGGTTTTCATATATTCTATGTAACGATAGATACGGATTTTGAGCTGACTTTGAAAATAAACATCTACTAAATGAATCTAATCCACTAAGCGCTTGGAGTGACTCGGAATATGTTTATTGCATGCATCTGAATGATCCATACTGCACCCTCCAAATACATGTATTCTGGTTAGAGCTCGATAAACTCACAATATAGTTTAGTTATGACTCAATTATGTGATTCTTTTGGACGTCAAGTGGTAGCAGCGGTAAATACCCAGGTTTTTCCCCACTTTCATCACTGTGAAATTCAAAGACTTTTCATAGTCGGTAAAAATATTATCATCTTGACATTTTCCTGATTTTCCGATAGTGTGGAAACCCTGTACATCAAATGTTTAAATCATTTAAATTATACCCATTTAAATGAAAGTGACTTTACATTGATTCAGTGTATGATTGTGAAGACAGTAGAATATATATATATATAATGTGACCCAAGCTTAACATGATAGATGTGAGCCATATAACCAGACTGTTTTATAGACCAAACCGTGTTGTAAACAACCAGGTCAGTTAGCTGAAGAAAATGATGCATGCACCAAAAAGAATTGCAGGGGGTGTTGGGGGTAACAGGTAATAAATGCAGATGCCAAACAAAATGTGCTTCATTTGCACAGTTAACATCATAAATTAATGCATATTGAATGAGAAATACACCTACAGTGAAAACTAAGAAAAGGCATATATAATATTTTACTCAGAGAACCACACTTTGGTACATATATATGTATACTATTTGTATATACTTATCTAATCTATAGCATGAACAGAGTATCAACACAGTGTACTCACCCATGAATCTCATCACATACATTGTATCTACAACACATTAAGTAATTCCATGGAAAATATGGACATGCACACAGATTTAAAATATTCAACAATTCTGTTACAGGTCATATTGGTTAGAATTCAGTGAAAAAAAATTGCACAATCACGTTGTGAATAAAGCACATTTACTTTTCAGTACGTCACAAGTCAGTAAAAGTTAGTTTGCGTTTCAAGCTGCCAATGGTAGCGTTTGTAAGCATAAACTTTTTTCTTGCAAAAATGAAACTTTCACGACACAGTATATATGTTCAGTCACATTGGAAAATAAAAAAATCCACATCAGATTCCATTGCTTTTATTTAAGATTAGTAATGACTTCCTTTGAAGAAAGGTTCTTTGTCTTTATTGAAGATTGTAGTCAGCTTTCTTTGATGAAGGGCAGTGATTAATCTACAATTTCATCCCAGTGAGTCACAGGACTCGCATATATTCAAATAATGAGTCCCGCTCAAATGTAATGAGTACAATGATTCTGCAAACACATTGAGATACATTAATATACATATCAAAAGGGAAAACTGAGTGAAAATGATTACATATTTAATGAACAGTCTCTTGTTGTATGTCTCTGATACATACGTTATATGTTTGGATTGACTAAAAAGGCATATACATTGTAAACTTTTGTGCTAATATTTTAAATCGGAAACTGTTATGATTAGAATGGTATTAATTTGACAACTTAAAATGTTTGTGGTGTTTTGAATATTCATTATCAAATTAAATGAAATTTAAAATACAAGAAATTTTGGTAAAGATGCATCTTTCATTGTGCTCATTTTTCTATCAATTTCGTAACATATAAAAGCAAAACAGAATCATGTTCTGAATGAAACTTATGTCAAATTATTGCAAAATAACTAATTATGCAATTTTCTACCATTTTATCTGTATAAATTTATTTGTAACAAATACATTCAATATGAGAATATCTCTTGTTTTGCTTGAGAATTAAGTTTTTGAGACCAAGCGTACAGCTCTACTATACTCCTTTCTTTCTCCGGTTTTTCCTAACCATTATAATTTCGGAAAACATTTATTTTGTTCACAAAATGTTCCAAATTTTATTATAAAACATATTATATAAGAATTGTCAAAATATATGTTACAAATAAATACTTGTCAGCTGTATTTTAAAATTGGGTCCAAGTTGGGCCGAATTGTCTATAAGCCGTTTTTAACCACTTCTGCTGAAACTGTTGAGATTTTGGTAATTGATGTATTACGCTGGAGGCATAACACACGTTTGCATCCTGAACATCAGATGACAAAATCAAATGATGCTGCTCAGTGGAATATGAATCATAAAACAAAATATCCAATGTCCTTTGCTTAGGATCAATTTTCATCATCTTCTTTGGCGACATTTTAACCGGAAACATGAGGGGAACTGATGACATCCCATAATAGTATAATGTTAAGGAGCGAGTACCACATGACCGGTGCAGAGATAATATTTGCATTGTGAAAAGAAAGTCCTGTTAAACAAAATTCACAGTAAGCATGATGTTGGTCTTTTAAAATTTCTTGCGTCCAAAGGAATGCACATATGAACAACTAATGAGTCCCAGCCATTTTTTGTGCGTGCTGGACACGGGACGCAGGGGTAGATTAATCACTGGAAGGGTGCATGTACAAGTCAATGTTAAAGGACAGCTTTGGAGAACAAACAAACGCCCATTTCAAATTGTAGCAGCAATATCAAATAATTGTACTGCATGATTGATCTTAGAATATATTTTCTTTAATGAAATTAATATATCAGCAATCATTTGGGCAAAGCGTCTATTTGCTGGTTCAGCATATACAAACTTTTGTAAAAAGGTCTAAATGCATCGCTGTTATGTTCCCAGAAGAAAAGAGATTCTCAGGTCATTGACCAGTCAATACATTAAGGACAATTATGAAATATTCTGAATGATTTAAATTCAGCTAAACATGTCAAATACCCATGTATTGCACTACAAGACAATGTATAAAAGGAAATTATTTCATACTTTCTTATATGGTGGACGTGTATTAAATTTTACAAAGACTATTTGCAAAGCTGTTGTTCACTAACAATAATCATACTGGTGTCCCACAATTTGGATTATAATAATTATAATATAGTGTGCAAGGAATTAGAAAGTAGTAAATTGGTGGTTTTCCCAAAAGAAAATAGTTTGATATTTCTCTTTTACTTTCACAGTACAAAATTTTATTTCTAATAGACTATCATAACAAAAGCAAAACAATATCATTTTCCAACATGTCATTCATTTTATGTCCAGTCAAAATAATCTGACCTGTCATGTAACATATTCTGGATTTTATTAATATCAAGTCTTTATTTATTTATATTTGTATTTTTAGTTCTTGCATCTGCTTTATTTCCTTGAATTCAGAAATAAATATGTTACTCTAGAATTAAGAAAGATTTGTTATATCGTTCCGTTATCAACATTGAAACATGCAACACAGCGCAGTTATATGGCAGTAAGACCTTAACCACAGGAGTCTGACGTTTTATCAATAAAGTACGGCGAAATGTCTGACAAAATGAAATACCCTTAACAATAACATATATATATATATATATATATATATATATATATATATATATATATATATATATATATATATATATATAATAATATATATATATATTATTGTTAAGGGTATTTCATTTTGTCAGACATTTCGCCGCACTTTATTGATAAAACGTCAGACTCCTGTGCCTTAACAACCAAAACATAAATCCCAAGGTTAATGTCTTTCAATGGATGACTAGGGCGAGTGCTTGAAATTTTGTTTTCCTGAGTCTGGCGTACGGAGAAAGAAGCATTATTTTTATTACATCTGTCATATATTAACTCGACATGCTATACTGATTCGTAGTATGAAAGTAGATTTGACAGGTAACATAGTTTTAAAAAGATGTTGCCTAGCGAAAATAGGAAAATGCCAATTCATTTTCACATACACGTAACGTCGTTTCATCATATATAAGCAAAATATTCGTTCGTAACGGAAACTATTCATTTACAAAATGATTTAATTAAATGTTTAAATGCAACAAGCACCTGGCAACTATTTCGACATCTTCGATTAGTGATAGGAACTTCTGCTTAGTGCTGATCTGCGCCATTGTTGTTGTTGTTGATGTTCAGGAAATCCCTTCGATTTGTCTTTGGAGCACCCTTATGAACTTGGTAGCTGTATGCTAAATCATTTTTCATTTTGTTTTTAAACATTCCAATTAAAAGCACTCTTAAAACTATAATATTTTTTAAACTGTTATATGCTGTAGAATAAATGGATATAAATTCTCATTTTGAAATAATAATAATAATAATAATAATAATAATAATAATAATAATGATGATGATGATAATAATAATAATAATAATAATAATAATAATAATAATAATAATAATAATAATAATAACTTTGACTTTGTACAGTGTTCTAATCTTGAGAAGCACCAAGCTCTTTGTAATATATCTAACACATAAATACATAAACAACGACAAGATTACAAAAAGACCCAAACAAAATTAAATAAGAAAACAAAAACATGCTGGCAATAATTTAGGAAGAAAACATTATAAAGTCTTTCATAATGATATGTACTTTTACATCATTTACAGGGGGGAGACATAAACAACATAATGTATATTATAGATATAAAAAGGGCGAGGATTTATATTGTAAAATAAACCGATGTAAAATACACAGTTAAGCAGGCAAGAAAACCCTAAGTGATACACGTTTACATTTCACATCAACCGTATGAAAGCAATTTGTTTTCAGACTAATATTAGATTGTAAGCAGTGTAAAAAAAAAAAATTTAATTTTTTTTTTTTTTAAAAAATTGAAAAGCCGACCTGAATTTGTTGAATTATTTTTAGGAAATAATCCGCTACTCAAACCATTTCTTGCATAATTTTTTTTTTAACCAAATCGCGTTACTTTGCCATTCAGAAATCAGAAAGGCGGTAAACCTTAAAGTCTTCAATATTATCTTTGAAAATCTATTATCTTTTGTTTTATATTTTGTTCACACACATACACACGCCAGCACGCACACACTGTTTAAATTGCTGAAACACCATGAAAAACCAATCATATCAGTTTGTTTCTAGACCTTATGACATTGCTGAAGCGAAAGTACCTTTAACAAATCCAGTGATACATAAGATTTTGATTCAGTATTGGGTGAGAAATGAAAGTTTGGAAATTATTGCTTCTAGTTTTGTTTGGAATTATAGGGATTACAGATTATTTTTTGAAACAATAATAAAAACAAAACATGGAATTGACATTCAGAGAGAGAGAGAGAGAGAGAGAGAGAGAGAGAGAGAGAGAGAGAGAGAGAGAGAGAGAGAGAGAACCAAATGCAGATGCAGAAAATAGATATGGAAATGAAACGCAGTATAGATTAAAATAATTAGATTTTGCAGGCACACTTCCCCTTTGTATACATAAGTTCAAGTTTTGATGTCACCAGAAATAGTTTTTTCAAGGACAAGAGTATTTCCAAATCTCAATATGACACGATGTTTTGAATCAAAAGTCTGATAAGACTGTATAGAAAGCTTTATTTATCCCAGCATGCACTTATTGTACAAAGAAAGGACGCGTTATTCTTCATTGTTGCGAGTTGAAAAATAAGCAGACGAATAATGACTGAGTTATCCAAACTGTCTTTATTTCAAAGACGTCAAGGTAACGGTCTTTATTGATCAATGATTAGGTCAAGCAAACTCAGTCGGATTTTATGTTGGAGACTAATGAACAATTCATATCAGAAATTTCTATATCACATTCGGTGATTGTTCCAATCCAAACCCAATTAAAATATGAAGAGACTCAGGAGCGTCTTTGTTATCTGTTAATTTGCCATTCTCTGTTCTTGTTCAGAAAGCAGAATACGTTTTTTTTTTATTTTCCTCTACTTTGGGTTAATTTAGCATTACCGTAGACTATGTTTCTGGATCTGTGACTGTCGGAAAAGCGACGTTTTGTTATCTATATATAAGATTATCATATATTACTAGACAATTATATCCTATTGATAATGATATCCCTGATTTGTATCTTACTTGTGCAGTTACCAGAGCAATGATAAAAAGAACTCATGATAATGACCTTGATAAAGAAACTTATTCTTTTAGCTGGCATATTTATTGGTGGGACTTGTGATAAGGTCACATTTGCACAACGTATTGATCATTTAAGCGGTGTTGATCATAGTGATCGTCTTTTTACTACCCATTTTATTTATTCTAATCGGGGTGGGAAACGAGGATAACTAATTGTCGAACAGGAATACGAGCCTTAGATTAACTGTTTGTTTAAATGAGCTATTAGCGAAACTAAAGCCACACTAGTTCCAGATGGTTACTTGGTGAAAAAGGGCTCCTTATAAAGAAAGGGCATTTTATGAGAAACTGATGACGACATGAGGTATGCAATTGTGACGAGTGGTCAGTGAGTTATCATATTGTGATTCCGAGGTCATATCAGCAGGAAATTGTTAGTGCACCGTGTTAATCTCAGAGCATCTGCAAACTTAAATTCCACACGCAGCTGACCGGATTTTATAGAGCAGAAATGACCCTCGTCGCTACGTTGGTCTGGAGTGAAACTAAAAACTCACAAAGTGTAACCTCCTGCATAATTGTCGTACGGAATGCCGAGACTGGTATTCGTTCCTAACTGTCTTGCGGCTTCATACAGCGCCAAGTAGGACCTCAAGTAATTCTTTTTGGTAAAGTTAGGTTCCAAGGCTCACGTACACAAAGTTTTGCCATCGCGACTGACTTCGATTTTGGATACTCTGTAGTGCTTAATCTGGAAACGATTTTCATTGTGGGCACCGTGGAGGGCTGCATTGTTATACGATACCAATGCTTACAAATTTGGGTAACTGTCTCTGAAACAGATGATCTTCGATCTTGGATCGGAGTCCAGTGGCAATGGTGAAAGTTTTAACTTCCACGCGTTGTATGGGATACTTGGCTGTCGTTCTGCTCAAAGTGTGACTGATGTCATTTCCCACTTTAGGTCACACTTCCACACGACGATGCCACACGACGCACGTATAACCTGGCTTCTTGGATAATGGTTTTGTATTCGTTGGAAAGAGGTACTGTTACGATCCAGTCTTGACACCCTTCAGCCAATACTTACCTGAAACCACATGTTCAAATGCAAACAATCGAACGGTTCTAAACTAGTTCCTTGCAGGATTTTCTGTCGACTATCTTTAACACCCTCATTGTGAGGATCGTTATCTGCTGTCAAGGCGGTGTAGTTCAACTTATCCTCGCCTGCTGTGTCAGGTTTCCATACCACGTAAACGTCAAGATAAGTGTTCTTGGCTTCCTTTACTTACGTCAAGAGATTTTCTAGGTACGCTTGGTAAGGGTAAGTATCCATGCTACTGCTGGCCAGTTTGTTATTCAAGTACAAATCCACTTCGCTGAACAAGGAATGCATAAAATTGTTGACAGGAGCTACTCTATCATCGGCTCCTGGATTGGTGTTGTCCATTTTGATCAACTTCACTTTCAAATACAAGTACCAGCTATACAGATCAATGTAATCTTCGGGTTGCCCATTGGTTTTAAACTCGATGGGAGATGAATCCGTCAAGGAGGAGATGGGATGAAATTCGACCCGTTGTGATTCTTGCATGGTCATCATAGTGGGTGGCATTGCAAACAGATCCAGTTCCGACTTGGAACAGGCGCAAGACTCTTGGTGCATCATTTTTTCTGTCTCTATGATTTTCTAGTAATCAAAAACGTCTACGTCTCGAATGGTTCTTTTTCGTAGTCTTTCTATGTTAAGGGGTATGAGGACCTCTGGCGGGATGTCTATGTCGTCTCTTTTCTGCCTTGTCCTTGCTATGTCCTCAGGGAATCAGGAATGCCAGACTGGGTACCGTTAATGACATTTATAGTACTTTCTCGTAGGGCCCAAAATCTCTTTACACGTTTGAAGCCAGACATTTTTGACTGCTCTAAAGAGAACATCTTTGGGGTTTTGTTTGTCAATGATGACATTTTGAAGAAATTCTTTGCATTGCGTCAACGCGGCATCTTTCAAGGCGCGTAATCCTCGTGTCACCATTTGTTTCAAACGGGGACCACTGAAAAAAACGACAATTTCAACAAATTCCTAAACCATATCCTCGTTGTTGTTTATCGACTCATCGGTACGCAGGATACATGACTTTTCAGTAGTTAGAGAATAGTTTTTGAAACTAGAGTTTCACTGTGACTTTCCTTTGTTAAATAGACTATTTTGTCCCAGATATCCTTTTATAGTAATATTGACACTGTCAAAATACGACTTACTGACTGGCAGATAGTGAGGATGTACAAATTCGCGGTGAACGTGATAGTTATTTCCACCTTCCTCGTCAGCGTTCACAGCAGAATCCACTTTGAAAGCAATGACACGCAGTAAAGGTACACAGCTGTGTCCCATGAGGTTGTACTCCACCACATCGGAGTACACAAAATCAAATTAAATCCTCGGTTCATTTCTACAGGGAATAGAAAATATTTCCCAAAATCCAAGTTACTGCTAACGGCTAGTATTTAGCTTTTAGTTTTGATCATCCTGGGTTTTCGCCCAAAAATGTCATACCATTCAGGTCAAACAGTAATGGCCAACATTGTATCCCTGAAAATTTGATCATTAAGCGACGAGCCACTTTTTGGTACTCAAGGGTAACACTTATTTTGGCTTTGTCCTTGGCTTCACCAAATACTGTATTGAAACTGGTAGCAATCGAAGTCACTAAATGTTGCCCACTAAATATTAGCTTGCAGGCATGGTTTCAATCATACGTTCTCCACACCTCACCCGCAAGAGTTGCTTTTGTACGGGTAAGCTGTACTTCTACATTTATGAGAGGCACGCTTTATTGTCTCTCGAATGCTATAGTACTTTTCAGAGTTTACTGATGAACCTGGCTTGGACGTCAAATGTCTGGATCTGTATTCGGGCTAACTCATGTTATCATCAAAATCACTGGCAAGAATTTGAGCCAAGATGCCAGCTACTGTTTGAGGCAATAAATCACGTCTCTGTCTCTTATTTTGTTCTCATTTTGCAACAAAATGATGCGATCGTTTCATCTTGTCTTGAAAATGTCAAATGACTACATAAATATTCATGTCAAATCAGTGTATATATATAGTGTCAGTGTATAACCTTCAAGTATTCATTTCACTCTCAAATTGACAAGAACGATGGAAGAGCCTTCACAATTTGAATTTCTGATCAGAGCTTTGAGTGGTGTCATATGAAAGTTTTCTTCAGACAAGCCGACGGACAACTCCCCCTCCTTTCAAGACAAAATTCAAGATACCTGCTATATCTGTAAGAAGAAAGGACATTGGGTTACCGAATGTCCAGACAGTGAATAACGCAAAACAGGTGCCAGAAGAGACATACGTCGAGATACCTGTTATCATTGTAAAGAGAAAGGACATATGTCTCCACACTGCTCTAAAAACAATAGGAGCAGGAAGAGGGGAGAGGGATTCCGAACGGGAGAAAGAAAAGGTACCCTCCCCAAAGGTAGAACTCCGACACGTTCAGAAAGACAAGAAAAGAAGACTAGACGAAAGCAAGGAAGAAGAAAAGGATAAACATGTGACAGTGCAGAAATTAAAAAAAAAAAAACAAAGCAGAAAGAATGAACAAAACAAGCCACATAAAAAATTGATGAACGTTTTAAAGATGTATAGTATGCTGTGATATTGGGATTGTAACATTTGTACCAGAATAGACCAGACAGAAAAAGCATAATTGTTTCTTGGGTTTGATGTTTAGGAATAAGGACCAACACTCACATACTCACATACGTACATCATAGGGTAACAAAAAAGATTGAGTTTTTAATGATTTTGGCAAACTCATTACTATCTCTTTTCCAAAGAAGTGATTGGTCCTGAAAAGGACCGTTGCGTGTTTGTTTTGAGAATTAAAAAAACAACTCAGCAACGGGACGAACGCATCTTTAACTGTCTTTAGCTTTCAGGACTGGTTCTTGTCGACCACTTGGTAGATATCACAAGTTTTGGTATCTTAGGCTTACTAACTAGGCTGGGCTGCTTGGCTCGGGAAGGTCTTTTTCTCTTGGGTCATATTTAGTAAGTCTGATACATTTGTTTTAGATTCCTCTCGTCATAAGATGTGGACAAATGTAACATTGTCTACCCTCATTTCGTCAATGCTCTTCCATACGGCCTATCCCATGTATGTCAGATCATCATGGAAAATCACTCGAATGACTCATACAACCCCATTAGAAAAGAAGGATCTATGTGGAGAGGCAAGGCTGTTTGAAGAGAGTATTTATCTACGTACCAGAAGTTAGACGACGTTTAAGTAAGAGAAGATGATCCGTGAGATGCCCTCTATGTTAATGTAATGATGTTAAGATAAAACTCAAAGGCCCCTTTCATGGCCATTAATAGGTCTCGAAAAGATTTGCTTTCTTGTCTCAAACCACAAACTATGGGGAATTGTTTCTCCCTATATATTAGTATATATATGTATGTATTTTATCACTCTATACATAATGGTAGTTTATCTCTACACACCACTGAGGTTAACCCGTTGCATACTTGTTCCTACCATTGTTGTAACATTGTTACCAATCTTCAGTACCTTGACGTCAACACACCTCTCCACTTTCCAATTACGCTAGATAGTCCCGATATTCCACATGTTAAATTGTCGTTGACGCCAGGGTGATTTTTAAAACCGTGACACCAGATGTTCACAGGGAGTATGTTTCAATTGACGTCAGGGTATCCCATATAACTACTCATAACAATAACTTCTTAATGCTGAGCGTCCACCGATGGCAGCTTTTAATACAATTTTTGTAAGTCTTTGGTATGACTCGGCTGGGGATCGAACCCACGACCTCCTGCATCCGAGACGGGCGCACTAACCACTAGACCACCGGAGTGGTCTGAAAAGATTGAAAAGAAAGACTTGAAACAACTATTACATGAACTCATTTCTAATATTCCAATACAAATTGTAGATTCTACACTTGTGGCACAGCATCCTTCAGGATGAGTCTTAATAAACAGAAATACTGAGAGAAAAGAAATTTCATATTTGATGGAGAATGATTGCATATAAAAAAGTTAATACAATAACTGGACATCACCATGTATTGTTATGCCCAAACCGGATAATACTTTTCATATGTGTAATGACAATAGAAAAGTAAACAGTGTCACCAAAACGGATTCATTTCCAGTCTCAAGAATAGCTTAATGGATCAACAAAATTGAAAATGCAAAATATGACACCAAGTTGGACCTATTAAAGTGATTCTGGCATCTGTAAGGAAAAAGCAACAACAAATTTGGCATTTGTAACTCCAAACGGAATTTTATCAATATGAAGTGATGCCAATAATAATGAATAAATAATTTCCCACCATCATTCCAGCGTCATTTACCCTTACTACGCTACTGTACAAATAATGTTCGTCAATGAAAATACTCCCACACATGCAATGTGCGACGTTTTGAAGCTCTGAATGGAAAAAGAGTTTCTATAAAGGCCAGAGTTACTAGTTACGATTGGTTTCGATATTTGATAATGGCAAGTCAATCGTTACCTGAATATCGCCATTCTAACTTTGCGAAGAAAAAAAACATTCTTGTGATTGCCAAAATACAAAAATGAAAATAAAAACAAAAGAAAAAAAAATACATCATACAGTATCCAATTATTTTTTCCGCATCAACGATTGGTGAAAATACTGTTGCAAACAACATTCTAGGTTTAATTCGCTTTTTTAAATTTCAAAATGAAAATAAGTGTGCTACACGATGAGATTTTTTTGAAAACAGAAGATGAACAAGACTGCATTTTAATTGGCATCTTAAAATTGACCAACTATATAACTTTTGGATATTGATGACCATTACGTATTCCAGAGAAAACTATAGCATATGTTTATAAATGTAGTCATATACATAATTTGTTTAATCTGCGAAACATTCAAAATTGTCTAACTGTTTGAAATATACTTTACCCCCCCCCCCCAAAAAAAAGCAAAAAAAACCACAAAAAAACAAAAAAACAACACACTTCTACATTTAGATAAATTGGTGGAAAATATCTGTATCAGCGCAAACTCCATCGATTATCTTGGGAATCGGCATATCATTTGTTTGTGAGGTATGGTACTTAAGAAAATTGAATAAAGTGGAGGTAAGGTTGACTCCTTAACTTCCACTCGATATTAAGTGGTTAGAGCTACATATGGTAGTTAAAGTTATGAAACACCAAAATCTACTAACATCCAGGAAACCCACTCAAATCCACCAAAATCAATACCAAATGTGCCTACCCTCTTATCTATAAATAACAACGATATATGTACATATGTAAATTGATTGCATGTTGACATTGATTTAAATGAAATATAAACCTTCAAACCTGTATTGTTCAAGGAAAACAAGCATGCAAACACTTCATAACAACAACAAAAAACAACAAAACCTAACAAACTTGTTCACTTCTGGCCACTGCTGGTGGAATTGTCTCCCCTGTGAAAAACCCACTTCTAACTTTAGATCTGTCTTAGTGAAAGAAAATGGCGTCCGTGGTAACCACTTTAATTAACTTCAGAATCAAATGTTGATATGCATTTGTTGTCTGGCATTTACGAAAATGCAATAAAGTGGAGGTAAGGTTGACTATTTTCATCTTTATTCAATATTTACTTAGTTTAATGCTTCATAGGGATAATTGAGTGTTGAGTTTGTATAAATAATTCAGTACAAAAAGGGCGATTTAATGGTTTTATTTACGTCACTAATTTAAATAGATCTACTTAGTTCTCATCACTGATTTTAAGACCGAATAATATAAAAAGTTTAAAAAAGGCTAAGAAGCAAGGAAAAATATATCATTGACGTGATACAATTGACGTCCGTCCGTCTGTTTATACCTTCATCCATGTCCCGTCTTACTTCCGGCTTACAACGTAAGGCTGAGTTGTGTATCTTTATTTATTTCTTTTTGTGTGTTGTTTCTGGTGTATTTTGTTGCGCCTGTCACTTTCAGAAAAGGGCTATCAGAACTATAAATCACTTATGGCAATCAAATATTAGTTCTGCAGAGAGAGAGAGAGAGAAATAGAGAGAGAGAGAGAGAGAGAGAGAGAGAGAGAGAGAGAGAGAGAGAGAGAGAGAGAGAGAGAGAGTTGAACCCCTCGAAACATCTCCTTTTAATCAGCGGTATTCTATTTTCAACAGCCAATTTAATTTATCCTGCCAAATGTTTAATTGTCCTGTTCATATTTATCACCTAGTTATAATACAGTAGTTGGTTTCTAACTCAAATAATCAAATGTTTAAAAAATAAATACAAATTTTCACGATTCCATGGTCTGCATACCCCAACCACCATACTCCGAAAATTGTGTAGTGGTGATTCGAGTTAATATTTATGATAATGGATCTTCATTGATAAAATACTAGTCGTCATGACAAATAGGGTCTTTGATCAAGAAACACGTATTTACTATTAGTATTACGGCGGACAAAGAAAAATATGTTTTGAAAACTAATACGTTTTTCATCATAGTAGGATCATCTTGTTCAATTTGAGTAAACAAACTTAGTATTTGTGTATAACTGGGAAAATAATTGTTCATTCTACTGAAGCTAGGCTTTTCGATTCATAAGCCTCCTTTACTACTGGCGAGATCCATTGGTGTTTAGCTAATATTTATTCCTCGAGTTCTGTACAATGCGAGCACTCCAACTAATCTAGTTCTTCAACGATCAGAAAGCGAATCATCATAAAAATTTCATCATCATGTTGATACAAGTACAACTTAACTTGTCCACTACCAGAAGAGTACATCTTAATTCGTTCAAGATCAATCGTCAACTTTATGTAATTTCCATGACTGATTGGATCATGAAAATTACATAACTTTCCAGATAATATTTTTGTCAGATTGTCAAGCAACTTGAAATACTGACGGTAATTACTTGGATCAGAGAAAGCTTGAACTTCTCAAAACCACCCATAAGACATGCTTCACTGACTTGATCATTAAGTGTAATGGTAAGTGATTTATTGTTGATAAGTATTTTGTTTTATCTTACTGTTTTTTTTTCTGTTACAGTCAACGTGTCCGTGTACCAATCTTTAAATAAATTTATATTTGTTTCACTAGTGATATTGTGATCGCACTCATGACACAATCAAACTTATAATCGTCATCATACTGTCAATCACATGATATTCTCTGACCAGGAGGTCATCTATATCGAATTTAGCTCAACATAGATACGATTGTTTTTCTCTGGCAGTGTAATGTAATTACCGATTGCGGCTTAACAAACCGATTTCATTGTTCCAAAAGAGTTTAATTGTTTTACATGCGGCTGTCAGTATTACACCTATTCCTTATACTATCATCACACACGGACTTACAGCTGCTGCACTTGACACAATCCCTGACCTCATTAGAATAACTGGATTGCTGAAATAGTGGCAAGTTTATTATGCACCGAAGTTTCTGGTGCTAGTATTTGTAGTATTGAATTAGGTCAATAAAATGGCCCTTCACTGGTGATGATATTTATATTGGGGTTAGGGTTGATTTCACCTATTCATTACAAGCTGCAACTACGTCGGCTGACGGTTTTTTTTTGTGATATGTATTTCCTCAGCAAATAATATGCTTTGTGACTTGTAAATCAATCTGGAATATCACAGCAATCTGTCCTGTAGCCATTTTGAATTTTGCGCTTGATATGGCTGTCACCTAGTACTGGTATGTGTCTAACGTGTAGACGTGTTTGTTCAAGAATGATTTGCATACAGCAAAATTGCTCATTTTATGAACAGGTGACATCATACCCACAACATCGTCCATAAGCATTAACACATATTTATGTAATTGATTTAGCTGACTAACTTTGAATAAGCTCGTCTTTATCATTATTTGGAAGAGCCTCAGACACGTTGTTGAAATCTATTACTGGTCTTTTCATTATCTGGAAGAGACTCTGATACTTGGTTGGTTGAAATATATTACTTGTCATTTCATTATCATAAAGAGCCTCAGACACTTCATTACGAAAACAGAAGTGATATTTCCAGCTAAAGTACTATTGTACAACATGACAAGCAATGCTATTTCATAGGCAGTATTGTCAATATGGCTAACCATGTAATCTCTCTAGGTGTTATAAAAGATGTTTCAGTTTTATTGTAGAACACGAATTGATTAACAACTCAAACTATGATTAATTGGTGACTGTCATCATTAATTTATGTTTGAATTGAATCTGCTTAAATTGTGAAGCATGGTTTTTAAGGTGCTGTTTATCTATTTGCTCAGTATTTTCTATTTACTATACAAAATTAAGGTTCATAATATGATACATTTTTATTATTTGCATAATACTGGCCTACATCACTATCTGCCACCGCATCTGACTCGTCTATGGAATGTAATACTTGTCGTTTCATTATAAAATATATCAAATGTCGTTTCATTATGAAAATATGTTAGTAAAGTTGAAAAAATGGCAAAGAATATTTTCAAAGTTTATACCACATAGTAATATTGATAAAATGTGTGGTATGAATCTCTTATTGAAATGTGCATAATGTATTGCCTTTCCCTAACAGCCATTATAAATCTTTTATTGATATATGCATAGAGTATTACCTTGGCCTAAAATAATTATGAATCTCGTACTGATATATGCATGCAGTTTTGCCTTGGCAGCTGATATTATCATCTATTATAAGTCTTGCATGTGACTTGGACTGGTGTCTAACACGTGACCTTCCGAATCTGAGTCTAACACTCGAAATAGAATAGTGAGACTTGATAAGGAACATCAGGAAATTGAAAAACATAAATGTGTATATGTGAATAAAATGGAAAAGTGGCTTAATTTATTCACTACAGTTAACAAGATATTTACAGGGATATTCCATTGCTCAAGTTGATAATGAAAACTGTGAAATGTTATGCATTCTACCAATAGGGTCATATTGGTACATTTTCTTTGTATTTTAAGTTGGAATGAACCATGTTGGATGTCATATGGACGTCATTATAGGTGTATCGTCCATCATTTTTTATTTCACTCTAACTTTCTCATATCCATACAATTAATGTGGACACTGTCCATCAAATACAGCCTGTATAATATGTAATTGATTTAATTTCTCTCAATTATCAGTCTAATATTATTAAACAAATTCGAGCATTATGATAAAATTACCATACATTTAAAATGGAGGGTAAATATGAGGATGGTTACCATGGAGTCAAATAAAGGTCTGTGTCACCCATAAGACACTGACAACCAATTCATTTATCATACATGTTAATGTAAATATCCTATACAATTCATGCATTTTTTGCTATTACTGCATCTAGACAATTTGTATTTAGAGAATACACATATGATGGTTGAGTCCTTTTTTTTACAAGTTGGAATACACGTATATGAAACGAGTTTGAGTAAAAGAATTCAGCATAAATGAAACTAGTAACTTAATAGCAGTACATGTACTGTAGAGGCGTACTATCTTTATAGCAAATATGTTGCATGCATGATATCATTGTATTGACCAAAAGCATCCATTTGTTATTTATTTAAAAGTTATCTACTAGAAATAAAAACTGCCACCAGAAGCAGAGTTGTATAGACCTGGCCAATACTAAGATGTGATCATATGATATATCTTCTTGCTGTGGTTACATATATTTATTTTGCTCATAAAATATTAAAACTGTCATTGTAATTAAAATCTGTGTGTATTTGAACCCCAAGTCTGTGCAATCCCCTGCAATCACAGAAACAAATACTGTAACTGTTGACTTTATGGGGATGTTTACTATATGGGCAACAATATATTATGCTGATCAAGAATGTTATATCTCCAGATATAACATTCCAATCTTGTCCCTGGAGTCGGGTGAAGTCGATTTGTAAATTCTCATAGAGGACTTTTGCACACAGAGATGCTGTATCTACTGCCTTTTCACGATACACTGGTAATACTTTAACTTTCACAGCTTCTTACTAATCCTAGTTTGGTATAAGGTCTTTCATTAATACAAAACGATAAGGAATAAAAAGACCATATACAATTCATGCGCGTAATCAATGATATCGTAGTACAAATAAGGGTACATAACCGATAATATTTCTGAAATGTGGCTAATATGTGCAGGGAATAAAATATAATATTCAAGTAGCACTAGGAGCAAACATGGATCTTTTAATATGCGTCTTCCCCCTTTTATCTCTGCAGCACGGTGGTCGGAGTGGAGTGGGACAGAGTAAATGCCTATTTCACACTTGTGCCTCAGTCTGTTGTTTTTCCCCCGCGGGTTAATGATGATAATGTGTATGATGATGCCAATGCAGCTATTACGATAATTCTTTCAATTATTGAGATTTTATGGACTTTTTCAAATAAAATACCATTGTAATGCGATTATTCTTCATTTTCCACATATGACTGTGTGTGTGATGATAATAAATGCAGCTATTACGGTGATTGCTTCAATTAACGAGATGTTTATGGATTTTATCTTGTACTTCAGATGATATGTCTCACCAATTCCCCGCACACTACTTTTCTGTGTCAGAGCGATTATCCCACATTCTGGATAATTCCGGCTACTCACTGGAAGACCGAAATAGGAAGGTTATGGCTGCTAATGAGCTTGAAGTGTTCACTAACACAGCCAATGCACTCCAGGGAATCGGTAAAGAGTATATATTTGGCAGTAGAGGTGAGGGTTCCACTGGACCAGATCTTCAGTCCGATTCAGACATTCTGTTTGATTTTAAATATATGATTAAGGTAGTCACTGATCTATCTCAGTGTCAGCCAGAAATTAACAATTTCCTTATTGTAAAGGACAATCACACTCATCCTGGCTATGTAAAATTACAATGTATAAGAATATCACCAGACTACACACCAGTTCCAGTATATCTGGAAGTAAATAATAATAAAAGCTATGCTAATGATTCATTATACAGGACTTTACTAACAAACACAATACATCATGATCTAGGTACTGTATCTGGCCCAGCAGTTCATATAAATCATGATCTCAAAGAGAATTCCACTGACTATGTACCTGCTTTTAGATGCACAGAATGGCCTCAGGAAGAATATGAATGGTTCCTGCGTCGCAGATTAAATGGATGGCCTACACCAATACATATAGAGAATGCCAGGAAATATGGATGTTTTGTCTCATCCATTGGACATCCTCACAGCTCTGAGTCCCTGGTAGAGTGGAGGTTATCATTTTCAATAGCTGAGAGGAACATTACAAGATCTTTTGAAGACACCACAATGAAAGTCTATATACTGCTGAAAATGGTACGAAAAACGTATATTGAACCTTTTATAGGTGATGCATTTTCAAGCTACCATTGCAAGGTTTGTATGTTTTGGATGAGAGAAAGAATACCACGGGATCTATGGAGTAATCAAAATCTTCTACAATGTCTCATCCTCTGCATCAGACAGCTATACGAGTGGGCAACAACAGGGTTTTGTCCTGACTACTTCATCATCACAAATAACATCTATGACAGAAAGATTATTGGAGCAACAAGAAATACTTTAGTGCAAATACTCGGAAATCTTCTCTCCTCCAATTGTACGTTTTTGCTTGGGATACAATGCTGCAATTTGGGGCATCATATGTCAGATCAGATGAGTAGGTTTGACTATTGCATTATGCCGATGATACGTGAGGAAAAAGTTAATTACAAGTTGATTCTAGATGCTGCAAGTTATTGTAGGTATTTTATGCTTCAGTACATTCCACAACACTATTCAGCATTGGTTGATTATTTAGACACAATCATGTATGCCTCTACGTATTTGCCGTACATCATGGGGTATCCTCTCAAACATGCAATGATGATTCTGTTTTCACAGATAGGATTCCATATAGCCACAATCTGCAAAAAGAATGCACACATTTTGTCCCGAGAGCAAGTTGACTATTTTGTGGCTTTGGCATCAGGTTGTCTTTCATTTGGTATCAACATTGATGCTACGTCTGTAAGACTCAAACTCTGTGGATTGGGAATGGAACTTGGGAATCATAATTTAATAGAGACTTCTCTTCAACATATTAGCGACTACCATATGAAGTACATATACTTTGTGACGACAGATAATACTGTTATTCTCAATGGTAACGAAAAAAGAAAAGAAACGTTACTCAGGAATAAATACAACTTTGTGGAACTGCTGCAGACTCAGACGTCCTTCAGCGTAGTCTATCTACCGACAGAAATGTCAATCACCCCCAAACCACTGAGGATGGAGATGTTCAGGTCAATTGATGAACCCTCAGAATGTAGAAAACACAGCGATTTCTGGTATGACTGGGGCATGGTCGATTCTCTGATATGTCTTTACTTCTTTCAGTACCTGAATTCCAGGAGACAAGGGAAAGAGATACACAAACAGGTTGCTATGTACAACATGATTCACGTGATTATGACTGAACCAAATATTCAACACAGAGACACAGCATTCAATCTTCTCGGTTATTCCTTTATGGAAGAAAATCAGCTAACCAATGCACTCAGATGCTTCAACCAATCCTTGAAATTATGTCCTTATCATAACGCTGCAAAATTCTACTTGGGAATTATTTTCAATAGGATTCATGCTAATGACAGAGTGCACATATTACGAAAACAGAAGTGATATTTCCAGCTAAAGTACTTTTGTACAATATGACAAGCAATGCTATTTCATAGGCAGTATTGGCAATATGGCTAACCATGTAATCTCTCTAGGTGTTATAAAAGATGCTTCAGTTTTATTATATTACATGATTTGATTAACAACTCAAACTATGATTATTTGGTGACTGTCATCATTAATTTATGTTTGAATTGAATCTGCTTAAATTGTGAAGCATGGTTTTTAAGGTGCTGTTTATCTATTTGCTCAGTATTTTCTATTTACTATGCAAAATTAACGTTCATAATATGATACATTTTTATTATTTGCATAATACTGGCCTACATCACATCAATGTTTCCCATCTTGTTATCACTAGAGTCATGTGCACTGGCAAAGGATGAAATTCAGCCGCATTGTTACACGCACAGAGGTATTCACTTGACCGAGCGGTGTCAAAACCCTGGCGCGAGTCACGCTGGAAGTCATATCTTTTCCCCAAATTTCCAAAAACTTCCATACAACTTGAGTTGTAAAATGGAAAGACAGACGTATCTGCTTAATTTAATAAATTTTGCTCAAATCAATTGGCGACCACAGATGAGACAACTTGCCCAAAAGTCCATTAATCGTACGTTTGCATGGGTTTTCTCCATTATCGTCCGATTTCCGTACCGCCAGCCCGTCATGCCATAGAAATTACACTAGTATTCCCTTACTAACTGGGAAATATTTAACTGCGCGACCACAGAATTTCCGGCGTATCACGCTCATATAAATACGCCTTTTTTCCACTATTGACACATAAACGGTATCTACCAAGATCCAACTTATTGATTCCATTATATAATTTACTGATTTCCAACCTTAAATACTGACATTTCAACCACAACACTAATATACACCGCTGAATATTAATATGGACTATGTTACTCCATGCCAGGGACAATCATTTGGCTTGGACCTAAATTCACTACTAACGACCCCAGCATGGTTCAAATTCACTAACACTCGGCTCTGGAACGTTTGCTTCTACTAATTGGCTAATTATTAAAATAGACATTATAACCAATATATATGTAAGGTCTTTTTAAAATAGCCATTATATTTTATTGTGTCAAACTTTTGCAGAACAGTGTGCACATACCATCATTATAAGTTGGGTTTCTGTTATTTCTTAGTGAAAGTTGTTGTTGGTAAAAATAACAAAAATCTCAACCATATTAAACTAAATTCTGAGAAGAAATGCATTATCTTGCGTGTTAAGAATCTCAACCAGACACATTGGAACTTGAGTGTTAACTCAATCCGACACACAGCATCTGAGTTGTAACAACCTCAGACACATTATCTTTAGTTTTAACAATCTCTATCATATGCTAGTTAATCTCATTTACATGCATTGATGTTGGTCATCATACATCTTGATGATACCAAGAAAAATATCAAATTGATTTAAAATATCTTTAGAATATTATAAGTGTAGTAATCAGTTGCTAAATAAACAATGGATGAAACACAAACGCAGGGAGATCACAAAAGCTGACACGACATTATGACCAGATGATCTATTGTAGATCACATTACGGCAATAGAAGACAAGTTTCACTGTCTCACAGTTAACAGTAACTGTGTAAATAATGAGAAAAAATACATCATCTCGCATATATGAACCAGTGGCACAAATTAACAGACGGAAAGGTCAAGCTCACAGATCTCTTATTAAACAAAATTCATAATAATTCTACATTTCAAATTGATCAGGGTGATTGGTGCAAAATGTTCACCAATGAAACATACATTAAGAAACCACATTTCAAGATCCGAATCGGAAATGAATGTTTAGATTAGCTGTTGCTAGCATTTTAGAAATGGTAACAAATTTAGCCAGTCTAAGCTAAACATGGATTTTGCCAAATAGATAAAATGGTGTAAAGTTTACTTTGATTTCAAGACGTCTGACAATAAAGATGATGTTGGTAACTCTAACTTCATTTCCATAGATTACATAAATTGTTTGAAAAAAGTATAACCGATTTTACACTGCTGTATCCAGAAGAATTCAGTTTCTGACAGAATCATTCAAGGAAAAATTGCACATCTCCCTTAATTCTCCTAATGGTTCAAACTGTTATATGTCCTGGTTATGGTAAACAAAAAGTATACGCACTAGTATTTTCAACGGTAAATGAAACTATTTAAACTATATATGGGATCATTTAAGACTGAATTCTTCCTCTTTTGTTATTTTAGCTATTAATCAATAAATAGATTAAAAAGCAGAATATCTTCAAATATTTTATATGCTGCTGATACAATATTAACATACAATAACAACTCCAGACATGGACATTATTGTATCTATATTTATTGCTTTCAAAGTAACAGAATGATTATCAATATTAATTAAAATGGATTAATACTGATCTCAACTCATCCATCTATAACTGAGATAAAATCTGGAAGGTTACATTTAAAATGAAAACACACAATTATATAGATGGTTAGTGATGGCAGAATATGGGATCTAAATTCTATCCAAAAGCATTTAAACTTGGTATCAACGGAAAAAGTTTCCTGACCCGTCTATCCATATTTACTTATCTAAGTATAGCTGAAGATTTGTTTCGGTGTTTTTTTAGAGGGGTTGATAGAGAATAGAGAATGACACAATTATTATCACATAATTTACTGATTTACAATTGATTCTAAGAGGCAAATGCGATCGATTCATACTCCAGTCTTCCATTCGCCTCCGACCTGTGCTCGTCAGCTAAATGGATTGTATAAAAGAAAAAATATTGTGTCTGGGGCCCAAATCATTATTTGTATATCTGCTACTAATCATAGCTGGACGATGTACTACATCCACCTCTTTCAACTCCTTGGTCTGAAGAGGGATTGGCTCCGCTAAACAACTTTTGCCCAAGACACACTGCTAATGTTGGAACAATCTGAAGCTACCATACCAGATCAGTCGTCGTCTGAATTATCAAGGACCACGGCTGCCATTATCCACCAGGGCAGAGGTGACGAGTGTGCTACGGGTACTTTGCATAAGATCAGAGTGAGTTATAGCATCGCCATCGCTACCTGGAATATTAGAACTCTGGCACAAATTTTAAGACTACAAGAGTAGACACCTGTGATGGAACAGTAAACCGGGCACATTCTGGAACAATGTGAAGTCAGCTGGCATACATTCTACTATTTTGGAGAGCTGGACAAGTTCATACATTTAGTAAGCGTCCTTGTAAACAAAGCCATCAAGGGGTAGGTACTTGAATGTCGCCCTATAGCTAGCGGAATCATCTCCATTCTGACGCAACTGGAGAATGGATAGTGTTCGATCCTAATGATTTTTTAGGTTTTTTATTTAGATTTTAAAAATGAAATAGCTACATGTATACCCCTATACAGAAGGAGCACAGACAAGACAACCAAAGTACGGTTAGTGACTAGATATGGGCTGTGTGTGTGTGTGTGTGTGTGAGAGAGAGAGAGAGAGAGAGAGAGAGAGAGAGAGAGAGAGAGAGAGAGAGAGAGAGAGAGAGAGAGCGATGGAGGAGGTGGAAAAGGATTACGTCAACTCAAGCCTGTCACGAACATTAAAGTTTAAAGATATAGCAATCAACCAGGTTATGCTGCCATTGTGGGTAATTAATTAGATGGCTCACTTGAATATATTTGTGAAATGTTTCAGATCGGTATAAACATAACCGATAATTGTGTTCTGTTATAAACTTAGTAATTATTTCTAAGAGACATGTATCCTTCAAATGCCATATTCATGTTGGTGTTGTTTGAATAATTGATTATATTTTACATACTGTGATCGTGTTGTTATAGTATATTTGTTTGATTCGATTTTCATTTATTCCACCTATAGATATCAAATTTAATTTTATTATTTACTAGATCTGGGCAATACAAAAGTAGCCAATTATCTTCTAGATAGCAATAAGCAACAATACCACTAACAACGACTCACATGTTTATTAACGTCAGTGATAGGGACTTTTCATTAATACTGCTATCGGATTTGTTTCCACCTGTGAATTTCAACAATGAATTAACTTGCGTTTGTATGGACAAATACTTTAACTCAGAATCCCGTCCAGCAGGAAAACATTAATTGTTTACAGTTGACGCGGAGACAGTTTCAAGGTTGCAACACGATCTCGGAGATCAGATTGCAAAGTTGAAAAATGACCACATGGCTCAGTTTTGAGTGTTGAAGAAAATATCCAGACGACAATTTACAACTAATCCTCTTGTTAATTTTTGAACATTTAAAGGACCACCGCGGTAAGGTTATTCATCGAAAACGGGATGTTGGATACATTTCAGATACGGGTCTGCAGACAGGCCGCATCATTGCGTTTCATGTGTACATAAATACAAACATACTAGGTTAATGGGAATAAAATCAGTAATATTCCTATTAAGACTGATTAAATATAAATGCTTTTAAATTGTCATAGTGTTCACTCGATAGGTTAAATATGTTAAGGTGTCAGTGCAAGTAATTTATTTACGTTTCTGTTGAATGTTTCTTTGATTTATCTACGTCAAGCGAACAATGATAACTTAGCATTTTACCCCTTCTTGAACAAGCTCTGTTTTCCAAGCAAAGGTTTTAAATTCACGTCCTTTATTTTTTCAAAAGTGAGTTAAGTTGGTTCCGTTGGCACTAGGCCTTTCTTTATGTTCGTCTTTCTCGAATCATTTATATACAATTATAACTTTCTTTAACTTAACACTGAAATGAATTTGTTTGTAAACATTATTTCAACTGGCTTCTTACATGTGTCGTTATCAAGCATATTCTTGTTTGTTCATTCTACAGTGTCTTGATTAGTACAAATACAAATAATCTGCTCATGGCTATTATTATGTGTGTGCATGTGTGTGTGTGTGTGAGAGAGAGAGAGAGAGAGAGAGAGAGAGAGAGAGAGAGAGAGAGGCAATAAAAAGATGCATATTGAAAATAAATAAACTGGAGATTCTTTGTTCAGTTGTAATTTGAATGTATTATACCTGTCTTCTTTGACCTTACAACTTAAACTGTATATCTGTGTTGAATATGTGATGTGGACCGCCAGAATGTGTCTAGCAGAGATGCTTGTTTTGTCAAATAAGATCACAAAACTTACAGTTCGATTGCCGTCAATAAGTCTGGCAGTAAAAGTCTCACTATCCTCGGGTAACCAGACACTTATAGATGTCCCTGAGCTCCGTTTGCATGCGCGTGTGTTTGCGTGTGCATGCTTGAGCGTTCGGCGGAAAACATACATGCATGAATGCATGCACATTATTATTATGCAAGAACTCCATATTGATGCACACAAAACATAAGGACATTTTTCTCTCCATAAACGTTTCCTGCTTAGTGGTCCACAACTAATCCCCTTTGTTAATTTTTGAACATTTAAAGGACTACCGCGGTAAGGCAAACAGGCCGCACCATTGCGTTTCATGTGTACATAAATATAAACGTACTAGGTTAAAGGGCAAAAAATCACTAATATTCCTATTAAGACTGACTAAATATAAATGATTTAAATTGTCATAGTGTTCACACGATAGGTTAAATATGCTAAGGTGTCAGTGTAAGTAATATATTTACGTTTCTGTTGAATGTTTCTTTGATTCATCTACGTCAAGTGAACATTGATAACTTAGCATTTTACCTCTTCTTGAACAAGGTCTGTTTTCCAAGCAATGGCTTAAAATTCACGTCCTTTATTTTTTTCAAAAGTGAGTTAAGTTGGTTCCGTTGGCACTAGGTCTTTATTTATGTTCGTCTTTCTCGTATCACTTATATATACAATTAGAACGTTCATTAAATTAACACTGAAAGGAAATTGTTTGTAAGCATTATTTCAACTGGCTTCTTACATGTGTCGTTATCAAGCATATTCTTGTTTGTTCATTCTACTGTGTCTTGATTAGTACAAATAATCTGCTCATGGCTATTATTATGTGTGTGCATGTGTGTGTGTGTGTGAGAGAGAGAGAGAGAGAGAGAGAGTGACAGAGAAGCAATAAAAAGATGCATATCGAAAATAAATAAGCTGCAGATTCTTTGTTCAGTTGTAATATGTATGTATTATACCTGTCTTCTTTGACCTTACAACTTAAACTGTATATATGTGTTGAATATGTGATGTGGACCGCCAGAATCGGTCTAGCAGAGATGCTTGTTTTGTCAAATAAGATTATAAATTTCCAGTTCAATTGCGGTCAATAAGTCTGGCAGTAAAAGTCTCACTATCCTCGGGTAACCAGACACTTATAGATGTCCCTAAGCTCCGTTTGCATGCGCGCGTGTTTGCGTGTGCATGCTTGAGCGTTCGGCGGAAAACATACACGCATGAATGCATGTACATTATTCTGATGCTAGAACTCCATATTGATGCACACAAAACATATTAAAATTTTTCTCTCCATAAACGTTTCCTGCTTAGTGGTTCATTCAAACTTCAGAATAAAAGTGGTTTTAGGTTCAGTTACTATATGTTTACGTGTTTACATGCAGATAAATGCTGCTATGTCAACCTCAAGTGACCAGCTAATGAATACTAGTTTTCTTATTTGATGAAGTTTAAAACAAAATGTAGTTTATCCATTCACGGACGAGGCTACTCTTAGAATTAGCCGAATAGGAGGAATCGACGGTTTGAGAATGGACATTCATTCCAAGCAGACAAATATAGCGAAAACGTAGGGATTATTTAAACCTTATGACTGGCTGTGCTGGCACCATCTTCCAATGTTTCCACCTTTTTTCTCGTCACGATAGATCTTAAAATTAACATGAATCAAAGTAATGACCTCTTCAAATCAGCCCTGCACAGGACTAAAATGTTAATATCAAGAGCTTTGACAATAATTACACTGATAACAACAATGTCCAACCCTCCTAGTTATAGGCCGTTTTGTCAAGGTGAGTAATGTACTTGTTTACATATTTTTGTTAAACCCAAATTGAATATTACTGGTAGCATCTAAACCTAAATCTACATCTAAAGGGATGGTGGTGGTGATAGCGCTCTACTTGCCGGGTCTAGTTATTTTAATCTATATTTCATGTCCCATTCTTCGCTCAACATATATATCTGCATTTTAGTTTGCCTCTCCTTTCTCCTCGTTTTGCATTTAAATTTTTCTCCCTTCTCTCTATCAGACTTTCGATTTCTCGCTCGTCTCTATCACTCTCTTTCCCCGACTTTGCATTTTCATTTGCTCTTCCTTTATCGCTTTCTGAATTTGCACTGTGTTAATTTCAATTTAATCTGGTTATTGTACTGTAGTTCTTTAATTTCCTATCAAAAGACATACTTGCTAATCAAACCTCAAGCTCAATCATCTAATAATATGGTTTGCATACAATACTGAATCAATCTAGTATTCATCTCCTGCTTTGAGAAAGATATTTCCACTCATAAATATATTAGGTCTGGTAAACTCGAACAATTCGTCTTTTGTCAAAACTATATCTATTCCTTGAATGGATTAAACAACGTTTTCCGCTTTAAATAACATTGTGAATACGCGATAGTTTCATTTTTGATTTAACAGATGTGTGAATAGAAAATCTTGACCAGGAACTAAGAAAATTCCGAAACCAAGTAAATTTAGATTTTTAAGACACGTTTTTAATATATCTGAAATGTTTAAAAGATATTTATATTTCGGACAACCCCACATTATGTTACGACCGTAAGGTCCTAAATATGTAACAGAATGGAGGTAAAACCAACAATATGAGTACAAGCATTTATACCATTTATTTTCCTGGACTTCAAAATATAAATTCAAATAACACTTACACCATTGGGAAGTAAACTCCAATAGTCCTATTTGCAAAGTCCAAAAGTATTGAACGTTCCAAATGAATTCAAATGTCCTGAATGTGTATACGTACCAATAGCCTTGTATGTGCTGATGTATTAATAGTCTTGATTATGCTGATGTAAAAATAGTCTTAAGTTTATTGAAGTACCAATAGGTTTTATTGTTTGGATCTATCAAACTGAAATAATGATGTAAAAATAATCTTAAATCATAGGTTTAATTGTTTTGATCTTTCAAAATGATATAATCCAGTGTAGTTTTGCATGAGTTCTCAATTATCCAATAGTAGTTATTTGTGTCACAAAACCAATGAGTATTTTGTACTTCCAACGAATAATTTAAATGAAAGAATTGTCATAAATTATCTCTGAACACAACGGAAAATGATTCAACAAACTTATATTGCAACAGGAATGAATACCGTACTTTAAAACCCCATTTTTATATAAAATGTCACGTAATCTAAGTCGTAACATAAAGATCTATAAATCTTTAGATGTTCATTGTGTGTAATATGACATTGCACATTTTCAACAAGATCTGATCTAGAACATTCTAAACTCGCAAACATGGTTAGATTTTAAACTGAGGTCATTAGTGAGTAGCTTAAAAGACATTAAACAATCACAAATATAAACTCCTCAACGTGACAAAAGTTGGGTACACAATAGAAATTAAATAGAGGTAACACAGTTCAAAGATGTCCAGCTGTTTATACGA
This sequence comes from Unio delphinus, assembly GCA_029339505.1. NCBI lineage: Eukaryota > Metazoa > Mollusca > Bivalvia > Unionida > Unionidae > Unio > Unio delphinus. Next base: position 523,304 of record JAQISU010000230.1, on the reverse strand, counting down.
TGTTTGATTATTTCTTTGAAAAAAAACTTTATTCACCTTTGATTGATATCCACTGGAAGAGGTATATCTCACGTAACGGTATTCTAAATTTAGTTCGATCGGTAACCACTTTCCTTATCTTCAAAATAAAATACAGTTATGTGTATATGGTAAGTTAATTATCCAAATGTGATAAAGTAATGGTATGGTTGACTCATTCTATTTTCGTTTCTAATGAAATAGTTTACAGCTAAAATACCTTATGCAAGTGTTATAAATTATACCAATTGTACTAGCACATTATGATCGGATGAATGTATTCACTGTTAACACTGAACTGACACACGTGAATATATTATTTGTTACAAAGTTTAAAGCAACAATTATACACTAATTCAGAGGCAATAGAAGAAGGATAGAAACATGGAAGATATTGCTGAATATTTTGATAATATTGATATACGTCAGTCCGTAAGTGCTTAGGTTACTTTAACGGTTGTCTGAGCTACGTCACTTAGCCTTTTTTCTGTGTCAGGACTTGAGATATACGGCGACGGGTCACCACCATATAAACGGAATTAAACACGTCGTTATTTATTTGGATATCTACCTTTATATTCAATGTAAATACCTGACGTTATTGATAATGAGTATATATATTGACACCCAAGAATGACACCCTGCCATCGCGTACTGAGCTAAACAACATGACCATGTGTCATCATAAAAAGGGATGATAATGGTCGCAATCGAAGGACTCTACACTATTACTCACTTGTTAGGCAAGCCAAATTTAGAACTGAGCAATATTTACTCTCTCTCTCTCTCTCTCTCTCTCTCTCTCTCTCTCTCTCTCTCTCTCTCTCTCTCTATATATATATATATATATATATATATATATATATATATATATATATATATATATATATATATATATATATATATATATAAAGAGAGACAGCTACATACATGAGTATAATGCCATTATTAATTCTATGTAGGAATCAAATCTATGCTGATACTAACGATACATGTCTCCTTAGTCTCGCGCACCAAAGCTCTAAATTGAAAGTCATTTTGTGCAAAGAACGCGTTTTGTGTCCATTACGCCTAATTATCGGTGGGGATTCAGGACAGGTGTGTAGTGCATGACCAATTACTTGCATAGGGAGAATGATACACTGGTTGATATGTATTGCACTATCATATACTAGTAAACTGTCTCGTCTGACTGCATGCTCACCCATTAGTTCAGAGTGTATGTGTGCGTCTCTAAACGTCTAGAGAAAAGGATAAACACAGGTATAGGGAAAATATTAAATACAGGTGTATATGACTGCGGATAATCTAATATAATGCTTATATATCGCGATCTAAAACTATATTATGTCGGCAATGAATGTTGTGGACTTTCGGGCCAAAAGAGAAATGAATAAAGTCAGATATAGTTTTTACACCTTTGCCCCTTAGTCCGTCAATAACACCAGTGAACGTTCATTGTATTTGACAATTTGAGATTTCTTGATTCAATAAAATTTTCTTCAAGACGCCATTTGTATACGTCGTCTTTAATGTACTTGATATCAGTACTATTATCGCGGTATCACGTATGCATTGTATGGCTACTTAGACATACAGTGTGGCAAGACGTATTTGTTGTATGACGACTTAACTAAATATGACGATAAGACATTTATTGTATGGATTCTTAACCATACATGATTATACGACATATTATTCATATGACTACTTAAATGTACATGATGCTGAGATATATTTATTGTATTGATCCTTAAGTATGCATGATCTATATATATATATATATATATATATATATATATATATATATATATATATATATATATATAATTTTTGCATGGCTTCTTAAGAATACACGATATGAAGACATATTTATTGTATGGCTTCTTAATTATATTTGAATGATACGAAGTATCCTAATAGTCTATCTCCGCTACGATGATTTGTGTAGTTTGTATGTTTGATAATCCCAATATTTTCGTAATAGATACAGTTGCTTACATTTCATAGAGTCCGTTCTCTCTTCCTCTAACATAAGTGATGTAAAGAAGGTACTAAATAGAAGACTGCATCCACAAAAAATGTTTCTAAATTGTAACTAATTAATGCATTGAAAAATATGTATCTAAGTTGTGTTTAGTAGCAGCAGAAGGGGCGAATCAGACAACATTTTTAGACAAGTTTTCACTGAAATCACGCTTAAAAACAATGAAACCAATGACATCAGGCCCCCCCAATGTGTATGTGAATCATGGATTAGGTCCCCAAAAAAATATGAAAAAATCAATGAAATTAATGAAATCCTCCATCGATTTTTGGGAAAAAGGGACTACAACATCGTTGTCACTCACCCTTCTGCTGCTATGGGTTAACCGAATATTTGATCCAGTCCGATACGATATCGTGTTCCAGACCTTGTCTGGGGGACATGTAAATCACTACGACGAAAATCCTTTCAGGATTTCACAAATAGACTAATTTGTAAAACCTCCTCTTGTAAATCAATCAGATTATTAGACTGGTCAGTGAGTTTGAAATTAATTCTGGTTAATGAATTATTATGACATCGCATATAGACTGGATTCACCGGAGACTCAATTATTAAAAACCCTGGAGGGGCTGTTGGTGCAAATGAATACAAAATATATCCTTGCTGAGCTTGATTTGATCGTTCTAAATTTATTTGATAGCTTCTTTCGATCACATCACATACTAAATTGAGCGCAATCACCGTTGAAATATTCACATTGAACGGAGCAATATGCCTGCCACCACCATCTGGGTCATTATTGTGTGTCAGGATAGTTGTTTCCGGTGATGTTGTTTTTTTCCACGTATCATGGATTTTTTTGAAACCTTCATCGATGGCATCACTGAGAGATTTTTGTAGTTCTAAGAGATTATATCCTGGTAGATTGAATTCGGAAATATTTTCTACGCTTATATGATATTTTGTCGTAAATTCTATTTTCGTGTTAGGGTGTCTGGCAAGGGCTACCTCTCGTATAATTAGTGAATGAAATATATAAATGTCACTGAGGATTCTGTTACATGTTTCTATGACGCTGATAAATTCATCTCGGGTGAGAGAGCCGGATTTAAGGGATATTAACAACAACGAAATATCGTTATTGAACGCTGTGAAGTTTTCAGTGATTTTATCCTGTCGAGTTATGTAGTATTTCTCCCCTCCCTTATCTATCTTTTCAGTGAAAAAATTCAATTTGTCATAATCTCTATAACTCTTTACTGGATTATCAGATTTTGTCCTGTCGGTGATATAGTCAGTTTTTTGTGGTTCTGGTAATTTAACGGTTTTTCCACCGGGTGGTAATTCAGGCCATCCTAGTACGGTTCTAATAGAACTCTGATAGATATCTACGACGTATCCTTCTGTGCTTATTTCAATGGCAGATGATAGTGTCGGCACATGAACTGTTATAGCTATTTTTGATTCTTTTCCAGTAATCGATTTTATTCTACGCGCGAATTCATCATTTATTTGTTCAATTTGATATGATCCGGTTGGTATGGAAACAACATTCCAGTCTGGGGTACCGTCGGGTTTATTCTTATTTGCAAATACCAGTGAATTATTGGGTTGTTGACCATCAAATGATTTTGACCTAATATTTGGCCAACTGTGGTATACTCGTAATTTTGCTAGCGCTATCTCCTTCACTGGGACCGGAGAGGGGAAATTCACACTGAATTCTGGATTCGTTCAGGTTATTGAGATCATGCTTGTTTGTACTGGGTTTGTGTTCTCCACTATTTGTTGAAGTAATTCCATCGGTGTTGTCATTGTTATTATACTCATGTTTTTGTACTTCTAATTTTGACATCGCAGAATCATATATATCTACCATCGCTGAAAACTCACTCTCTGATATAATTGTATCATCGAGCGATGACGATATCAATGAGGATAATTGCGAGTATGCAGTGGACACAACATGAAATTGAATTATGTAGTCTTGTAGTTTCCGTTGGCTGCATGAGGATATTTTTTTGTGATTATTGAAATAATTCCAGCGATTGTTGTTGCCGCAGAAATGCAAATTGGAACAGCTATCGGGGCCATCATTGTCACTGAAGACAGTATAATACCAGCTCCGGTGATTACACCACTCACAGCGTACACAGTAACATCAATTGCGGTAATTCTCCTGCGATATTTTTTAATTTTCAATTCATACTCCTCAGACAGGGTTTTGAGTCTAGTTTGATATTCTCTGACCTGATCATAGCGATATTGCGATGATGAAATCATTTTTTATTTTAACAACGCTAGCGTTTTCAATTGTGAAATCCTCTCAATTTTGAACTTAAATCCACTACGAATTCCACATACCATGATACCAGAGCTCTATCCAAATGTTTATCAGTAGCTGTTATAGTGAACTTTTCAATTGTACCCTTGTCGATGATCGTTGAAATCGTATTATTGACCCCGGATGAACTCGACGATGATATATTAAATTGAGCCGTTGTCACCAGTGTTAGTCGATAAATACCCTTGACGGTTGCAGTGATATCTAATTTGTTGTTTGTAGATGTCCACACAAATGATCCGTGTTGGATTGTATATACTACGTTATTGGTTTTCTCATGAGGAATTTTTGTTTTTTCAATGGCTGTTATCATCCTCGTTGCATCCCCTTTGATGTCTTCGATGAAAGTTTTCGTCTCATCGATGGATTTTTTAATATCAGGGAGTTTTAGTTCAATTTTATCTAACGGGGTTCCAATAAATTTATCAATGATATTTCTACGAAATGATATAAACTGTTTTATGTGTTCTTCAATTCTAGATTCAAGTGTTGCTAGTACAACCACAGAATTGTTTAACTCATCGTTGAGAATTTTTAATCGATCTGTAATCGTCGAAACGAGTACACCCGGTCTGAGTTTACCCTGATCGGAAAATAACGCAACAGTGTTCTCGATTGCGTTTTGTTGTTTAACTAAAATATCATCCAGAGAGATATTACTGGTTTTCAATTTACCCTGATCGGAAAATAACGCAACGGTGTTCTCGATTGCGTTTCGTTGTTTAACTAAAATATCATCCAGAGAGACATTACTAGATTTCAATTTACCCTGTTTGTCCTGAAATACAACTATTTCATTGGGATCAACACTTTCTAAATTCAACGTCTCAGCTATTTCATCTTTAATTTTTTTTTGTTATATCCTTGATAGAATCAGGGGTTGCAGTGCCATCGGGTTTGGGTTTCAAAGATCTCCCCCAAATATCAATCATGTTATTGTAAAACTCTTTCTCTCTCTAAAAAGCGATTACTAGTGTAGTCATTAACGACAATATGAGGTGGTTTTCTAGATGCTGAAATAGCATCAAGGACATTTAATACTTCAATGCCACATATTGGTGGGTCATTGATTTGTTGTGTTGGTAGCGTAGAATACCAAGTCTTCATTGGAAGGGTTTTTATATACCGCATAAACTCTTTTGGTGGGGCTAATCCATATGAATCAAAATAGACAATCCCACGTGGATCAATAGCGTATGCAACCCAGTGAGTTCCAAGTCCGGTGCTGTTATCGAGATTAATAATACCTGTTTCAGTTTTGTTTGGTTGATGTGGTAATTGATCTTTCATAAAAACACCTCTGAAATTTTTAATCACTAGTTTTTTTAGCAGCATCCATTAAATCAAAATTGGACATGGGAACCATAGGTTCGGAAATTGAAGATTTCTGAATTAATAAACCGTTCCTGGTAGTCTCAGGCCTGATCCGTGAACGGATCTCCCGCTGTACCATGAATACGGGGTCCCTGGTAGTCTTAGACCTTTTCCGCTGTACCACGAATACGGGGTTCCTGGTAGTCTTAGACCCAATCCTTGAACGGATCGTCTCTTTTTTTTATATCCTTGTCCAGCTGCCTTTTTCAACGCCATTCCTGCTGCAGTACCAACGGCTCCTAACGCTGCTGCTTTAGCCACCGCTGGGGCTGCTGCTGCAATCAATGCTGGTATTGCAGCTAACAATGGAAATATACCACCCGTTTTCATCATATTTTTAATAGCAGCCGCAGAAAGAGTAATCTGAACCCCTTTTTTATCCTTGAAAGCATCATTGAAATGTTTCACCTGACGAGTTGTCAGCGATAATTTATTTTCACCACCAGTCATTTGATTAGGTTTCAACGTGATTGTGGTTCCACATTTTTTAGCCGATTCTGATTGCAATTTTTTGATTTGACCAGGAGTTAACGTAACACTAATAACACTATATGACATTATATATAATTGATTGATTCTAATTCAATGAAAAATCGAGAAAAATCGTTCAAAGATTTTCTACTGGGGCATCTACCACTCTCATTCTTCCTCCAACACCTTCAAGTAGCATTGATTTATCACTGAGAATGACAGCAACCGCTCTATAATCAGCAATAGCACCAGCACCAACAGGACGAGTCACATTAGCTCTAAAGTGTATATCAATGACGGATTGTCTCATCAAATCGAGATGTTCCAGTGAGAAGTAATAGATCGGATACAGATTCTTAAAATCAAATTGTGATATTTGCAAACCAGTATCGACATTTTGATCGCGTGCCATAAATGACAACAGACGATGATAAACTCGTGCAATATGATTTTCTGTGTAATTAAGTTGTATATCCTCGGATGGTTCCTGCTGGCCGTTTATTCTCAGTGAGACGTCTTTCACACCTAATTGATCAAATATCATATGACTGAAGAGTTGATTGCCAACTCGTGCGTTATCCTGTAACGCAATAAATATATGACGTGGCGCAGAAACGCCTTGTTTTGATGCTAGGTTCCAAGTGAATAACCCGTTGATATTTGATTGTTTCACATCTGTACTCACGGTTAGCCAACTTAGTAATGATTTTCCTCCTTGGTCCATAAATGATAGTAATCGTCCTTCTGCGGTGATTGCTGGAGTCAACACTGGCATCCACAATGATATTTTTGTTAAATCGACTCTACCGGCATCAGCATTGGGGGCTGCAGCATCTAATGCAATCCTCCAAATTGCATCATTATCATCACCCTTTCGTACAAGCGATACTGTATGCTTCGCCCCGTAGATAACTTTTCTGACGTTTCTACAGAATCCAAATATGTGATGCAGTGGAATCGCGCATGAAAATGATTTACGTTCTCCTTGCAACATTGCGTTTCGTGTTGCAGCTCCTAGATTAAAATTAGCATCGTTGTTTATAATCATATTCTCGACATCAGAATCACTATTATCACGTTTTTTTGGTCGTCTTACAACAAATGGATTTCCACCAGCGGTATTCTTACCATCTTTTGCAAACATCATAGAAGGTCCTGCTGATCTTGTATAATCATCGGAATATCTCGCTAACCCGATTATTGTTGTGGCCACATCAACATCACGATCTATGGACTCAATTTCTTTTCCATCAATGAGATATCTAGCACTCTCAAATAGCGCCATAATACCATTATTGACAAAACTGACTTGAGTACCAGCTGGATACGGTGCTGGTACAGCAGTAGTATCAGCAGCTGTTACAATTTCTCCTTCTACTTCAATAAATGCTTCACAGGGTAAAAAGTATTTACTGGTATCATGGACTTGAAGATCAATTCTTGCTCGACTATTTGGGGCTATGGCATGATAGGCGTAATATTGATAATCGCGTACAGAATCATCCTTGCCAACTGGGGCGTCTATATCAAACGCTGGATCAGATGATTTTTTGAACATTTTATTCTATTTATCAGAGTCTAAATAGTGAAATCGTACGGATTTTCATCGTAAACGATTTTTCCATTTTCATCGACGTAGTTTTTTAAGGCCACTTCCTGCTATCATGTTTGCAATATTGCTTTGGTCCCCTTGATTTACCATCGACGCTAGTTTTTCATCTACTGCGTTATTTATTATTTTACTAACACTTGCAGGCATTTCTTCTGTAGACGGTAACGGTTTCTTTTTTCGCCCCACTAATGATGTTATTTTATCCTTCGCAGTTGAAAACGCTTTCCCGGCAAGATCTCCAACAGTACTAATACCCTTATCACGAATAACATCAATGGCTTTCATTGATAACTGTTTAGCTAACGGCATCACTTTTGGGGCCATTCTTGAAAAGAATCCTAAAATGGTATTGCCGAGGCCATCTCCATAGTATGCTTTATAAACTGGAAACCGTGAATTAACTACATAGACGGGGGTTGGTTTATTATGATTGTAATGGATGATCATTATTATAAAAACAATAGTGTTTTCAATTGTTATTTAATCACTATGATACCCATTTGCTAACTCGTCAATGAAATCTCGATATGTTTTGATATCCATGATACCGCCGGCAAATAACCGTCTACAGATATCAGCTGCTTCATTAATTATTTCTGGAAAGTTATTTCCAGCTCGTTTTCCTCCGATGAGAACATCTAATCGTGATATATCATTGATAACACTATCAGGACAAGTGTTTCCAATCCTTGGATTTCCTAATCCACTTCCGCTATAACCAGTTGCTTCATCTAGTTTGTCTGTATCCGTGGTTTGTAAATAATCAAGAGTATCATCATCATCATCATCATCAGGTGGTAGTTGTTGTTTTTTAGGAGAGAAAGATATTTTCTTTGCAGGTTGCTCTCGCTTTCTTTGCAATTTTGGCGGTTTTTGTTGTTGTTTTAGTTCTTCATATTGATTATACACGTGATCCACAATCTTGATATATTCGATGTATGATGCACTATCCGTCTTTTTTTGACTTTTTCCAGTTTTGATTTTGTAGAATATATCAGCCGAATGAGTGAAATTCTTAACATATTTATGATGTTCTGGTTTAACATTTTTTTTTCTGTTTTCATAAGAAGTAACAACAAGCGTAGGAATTTCTGTTGAATCAGTCTCATCAATTGCTGCTAACCCTTCTTCGTTAAATCTCATGCGTAAATCCTCTACTGTTCTCTTTGATTCTATTTGTTTTGTTTGTTCAGTTTTCGCTGCTATTTTTTCGAGTTCACCAATAACAGATTTTCCCGTCTCGGGATCATCTCCCAGTATAGCACGCTCTACCCCCTTCGTTGCTGTGGTTACTGGTTTAAACAATTCTTCAGACCCCAGAGCAAAATCAGTTTGTAAACTCTGTCGTTGTTGCAGTTTATTTCTTACAGAGTCACGAATTGGTATAAATTTCTTAATTGCATCTAGTCGCTCACGAGCCAATCGGGTTGTTAATGCTTCATTGACCATTATTTGAAATCGGAAACTATTTTTCAATTGCAAAACACTTGACATGTCGGATGATTTTTGATACGGTCATGGAAGTGTTATTTCATCGTGAGACACCTTCTATCAATGATGGAGCAAGTGTCATAATTGTATATAAAATAAATAATACTGACAGTTGCTCCATTCTATTTTGACATGTCGGATGATTTTTTAACACAGTCATGGAAGCGTTATTTCATCCTATAACAGCTTCTATCAATGATTAGGAAAGTGTGGAAATTGTATATAAAATAATTAATACCACAGTTTCCTCATTCTATTTTTGACATTTTCAATCCAAAAATGCTAAAAAAATGAAAATCTCTTGAGGGTCGGAATGATAAATGGTCAATGATAAAATGGTCAGGCAATCAATGGTCGGGCAATCAAAATTGTTCATTTTCTTGAATGAATGCTCGTAGGTTTCTAATTTTAGAGTTGACTTCTTTTTTCAATTCGTATTCGTTACCTAATTCTTTTCGTATCCCCTCTACGATAGTATACAACGGAACGAACACACTGATGTCACTGGAAAATGAAAGAGAGTCTTTAATATAATTCTGAATTCTTTTGATGAGTGCATACTTCTTGGGTAGCATATATTTGTTAGTGTTAACTCCGTATTCTATATCCTGAAAATCAGACACAATTTGATCAGGATTTAACCCATCTGATAGTTTGATATCCTGATTTTTCAATTTTGCTATTTCAACTATGATGCTATTCATGTTTTCAGAATTCATTATTCTATAAGAATGACATATCTCTAATTGGAAATTATGACGCATTAGACATAACTAAATTGAAATTTTTGCCCCGTCTTTTTTGAAATAGCCGATCGATAAATCCTCCCTGCAACTTTTTGAACAGAAGTTGGACAAATATCGAAGTGCCTACCGGCTTCATTCATAGATGAAAATATTTTTTCTTCATTAGTTGTTGTATTCAAAGATGTCACAGGTCTCTTCCAAACCGTTTTGCAAGTGCCAGCTCTTCCTCGTTTGGAATTCTCACTCAGTGTGATAGCCTGCAGATTTGATACAGAATTATTCTTTGGATTAGAATCCTTGTGATAAATAACAAAACCATTCTCGATCAATCCATAATGACATTCATACACGAAACGATGATTGAGATAAGTTTTCTTTTCTTTTCCTCCGCCAACAGTAAACCTCAAATACCCTTGATTACTCACAAAACCGACCGGTTTCTTCATTCTACAGTGTCTTACAACACCATCACTGGATGCTTCATATTTTGTAATCACTGGATGTGGTCTGAATTCTTGGTTCATATATACTATTCTATTGTTTGTCTAATTCAGTGTTTGGTTCAATAATTACATCACTGGAAAATCTTTCTATATAGTCTTGCGGAGTTCTTATGATTTTATTCTTGATGTTATCAGGGTCAAAGACTTTTTCAGGGTCATAATTTCTGATGGATTGTCCATTTTTTATTCTTTTATCATAATAACGCTTCAATTCCCTATATCGCTTACCACCACAATCAATACACAATTGTGATCTTCCCTTGACCACAACCCCAAATCGAATACAGGGTAACGGACCAAGACTTCCACGTCGAAAACTTTGCATATGATACCTACAGTATTCATTTTTTCTGCATGATTTGTTACACGAGGTTACATTTCCCATCATGAGCCATTTGCAGTGATTCATTATACATAAAACTTTCATTTAAATGTTTGTTTTTTATATAGCATGAAGGAGTTCAAGAGATTGACTTCGAAAAATGCTAAATTCAATGCTGATAGAGAGTTCAAGAGATTATTGAAAATCAATCCTAGATTTAATCTCGATAGACCAAAAAAACGTCAAAAACGTCCAATAGACGGAAATATGAAAGAGTTTAAGAGATTATTAAAAATCAATCCTAGATTTAATCTCGATAGACCCAAAAAACGTCCAATAGACGGAAACAAACGTAACAAACGTCCAAGAGACGGAAACATGAAGGAGTTTAAGAGATTATTGAAAATCAATCCTAGATTTAATATCGATAAACCCAAAAAGCGTAACAAACGTCCAAGAGACGGAAACATGAAAGAGTTTAAGAGATTATTGAAAATCAATCTTAGATTTAATCGCGATAGACCCAAAAAACGTAACAAACGTCCAAGAGACGGAAACATGAGATCATCATGGAAGGATGCTCAATTCAATCTTGATATAGTTTCTAATACACCCAAGAATAAAATTCTTGATAAACCCATCAGAGACTGTTTTAATGAATTCAAGCGTGATGGGGCATCTTATTGTTGGTCAACATTTCGAATTGATGGTGTTGTTGACGCTACCATGAATGATGAAAAAGCAGCAGTGATCATTTCACGTCTTGGGGAAAAAAGTCATTTTTTCCGAATCAAATTCATTATCCGTGAGAATGGCAAATGGATTATTAAGGATAAATTTGAACCCATTCTCAAGGGCAAAAAAACTGTCACCGTGAACCAGGATTCCAAACCGGGAATTTTGACTGGAATTGATAAACCCTACTACGAAAGATCTTATCCTGTCACAGCAGTTGTTTACGGGATCTATCCGCTCAATGAAAAACCTGATATTTCAAAACTAGCACCCATGAAATATTCGACAGGCCTCAATTGTGTAGCAGAACGAATAATAGAACACTTCACAAATGCGTCCCGGGGAAATAAACTCACTGATCTAAGACGAAAAAAAATAACCGAATGGGAGTTCACGGTAAAAGAGCATGGAGCAACAATTCAGGATATAACTAAATTAGAAAAATCATTAAGATTTCCAATATCGGTAAGGACAATCACCGGTGAAGTATTATACGAATCGAAATATAAATCACAGGGAGCCCCCATTGAAATTATTGATCATAACGCGCACGCGTGGTCATCTGCAGTAACAATATTCCCACGGGAAAGAACCGTAAAATATCTATCCCAAAGCGAAGAGTTTTTTTCAGAGCAGAAATTATTTGATGCTATTTACCATTTGAGTAAAAACGATCCTGTGTCAGCGTGGCTATTTCATAGTAATTCAGACGAGGAATGCAGATTTGATCAGTTTGTAAGGCCTAACGGAGAATTATACCGTACTGAAGAACTGCAGAATCAAATGAAACAACTAGCTAGTGAGTTTTCTGAGGGGGAAATCGAAGATCAATTATTAGCAAATTGTTTCACAGTACCATCCATTGCAGCACATTTTGCTAGAAAGAAAAACGCGTGGAAACCAACCCGAAGTGAGTTCTTATCAGATGTCAAATTGTCCTGTCTTGAATACAGCCATGGAGGATTATGGAACACAAAATACACCGCTGATACCGTTATTTCAGTTGATATGATTGCGTGTTATCCAGGAAGTTTTCTTGGGTATGGAGAGTGTGAGAAATATTTTAAACGATTTGGACACCCTACACACGAAATGACCCGTGTTGCTATTAATGGACCACTTCCTGATTTTGATTTAACCGGATTCGCTTGTGTGGTATCATTTGAAATGGCTGAAGGACTTCATCCGTGTAGTTATCTTTGGATTGGTAAACACATGTCTGAAAAACACTGGATGCCAATAGTGTTATTACGGTATATGCTTGATTGTAAGATGTTAAAATCATTAATTGTCAGTGAAGCAATTATATCCTATCGAGCACAGAAATCAGTCTGGTTACCACAACCTGATCTAGAAAAAATAATTAGCGAAGAGCGAAAACTCTTTCCTGATTTTAATGAACAACAAATCATGGATTGGTCCAGACAGTTATTTGAAATCAGAAACAATGAAGCAAAAAATCTTGGACGAAGAATAATCGGTAAATTTACCCAAGGTGGCAAAGATGATAATACGAAATATTCTTCACGATTGATTATAGACAACGCTGAATACGATTTTGTAATGGCGGATTTAACGAATAAGGGCCTATATGTCAATCGTAAGGACGCATTTATGTCCGATGGAACCAAATTGGGTACAATTGTTACCTACAATGATGGATACCATCCGCAGTACACACATTTGAGAGCTTCTATGCTCGGTTATGCTTCTATTAATTTATTTTCAATGATCAATAGATTTCCTACCACCGCAGTTAGAGTTGCCACTGACTCATTTTACATAAATAGCAAAATGGCTGATTTTAAGGCTACTGGCAACGAGAAATGGGGATCATGGAGAATTAAGAAAGAAATGATTCATGATTATATTCCATCAGCAGATGTTACCATTGAAAATAATTACTTAGAAAGCAATCAGTGTTCAGAATTTTCTAGTGCACCACCGATTTCTGATCCAATATGCCTGTATAAAACAGTTTATTTAAACGGCTGTGGTGGGTCAGGAAAAACAACCCGGGCAATTGAGTTATTTCGTGTTTCCAATCCAAACATGATTGTGCTAACACCAACTCATAGACTTGCAAGAGAAATGATACAGAGAGGGGTAAATGCTTGCACTTATCACAGCTTTTTCCGATGGAAGGGAGATAAATGGACTCCTGAGCGCATGGGAGAGAAATTTATTCCTGAAATTATCATTTGGGATGAAATAGACACAGTGTCCGAAGATGTCTTAAAAATATTTCTTGAGTGGTTGTTATTGAAGAATACAAAAGTCGTCATGTGCGGTGATCACGGGCAACCACCACCATTTGTCGGTGCATCCCCCCATGAATGGCTAAAGGGTTTTGTAGACTATTATGAAGAAATTGATACCGATCATAGATCACTTGATAATGAATTAAAAGAATTGAAGAAACTAATTAGATTACAACCGGATAGAATCCAGTGTGAAATAACCCGTGAAATAATTTCGGAAACTCCCATGAATGAGTTTTGGGAAGCGTGGAGACCAAACAATTTGATCATTGCAAGTAGAAAAATAGTCAGGGACACACTTCAGATGAAGTTATTTGAATTGCATAAACAAAAATTTGCAACACTTCTAGTACCGTTATGTTATAGGCCATCGGATACGCGAAAACAGAATATTGAAGTTGATATTCCAGGTCTGACAGAGTCAGGGCGTGAAAAGAAGATTCTCGTATTAAATGATATTGTGCTGGTTGATATCAATGTTGTTGAAGATGCATTGCGTGCTAATAAATCCCCATGGACGCTAGGATACGCAGCGACGATACATTCTTCACAGGGATTGACTATATCGGATACAACTGTTTGGATGGTAGATAATCGCATAGAATGGTCAAATTTAGTCTATCTCGCAGTGTCTAGAGTACGAAAAATAAATCAACTTCGAAGAATTGTCCTGACAGAGTCAGGCGATGATGAAATCATTGGCGATGATGAAATCATTGGTGACGATAATGATATTATTGATAAAAAACTCTCCGGTTACAAACAACAGGACCAAAAAAACAACGAGAATTTGATATTGATGCTGAATTAATAATCATTTTGAAGAAACAACAGAATAATCACTGCGCGAGTTGCAATTGTATAATGCGTTGGCAGTATTCGGATAAGGATCCTCGCCAATTCCCTGTTGACAGAAAACATAACAATCTCGGTCATGTCAGAAATAATGTGATGTTGACTTGTCTTGAGTGCAATAGACGCAAGGGTGCTAGTTAAGACCATGCGGTGGTAATTGAGTATCCTCGGGTATCACTTGTAATTGTTGTCTAGTAAAACCCCGTTGAGGGGCAGTTGAATCCAGTTTATAGATTGGAGGTCTACCCGTAGATCGTGTTATACTAGATATCTTATGCGTAGTGACACTCCAAATAGGATCAGTAGCCCTTTTTCTATCCCCTTCAAGCTCTCCTGGTTCGTATAAGTACCTCACAATGACATTACTACCAAGAATTGGTTCTTTGAAATCTTTTTGTGGTTTTTCAGGTATCGACTTCTTTTTAATCGCGTTGATAGGTTTCATGTTGATGGTTCTAGTAATCTCGTTATTCAGTGCGGTAACTACACCTGGTAATCTCTTAACCCATTCACGGGATCTTTTTTCTTGGATGAATTCTTTTGCATATTGATATCCAAATAACCGTTCAGCAAGGGTTTTATTAAACCGTTCTACAATGGCCTGATCACGATGCAGTGCAGTATGCCCTCGTCTGATAGCGACATTGTGATATTTCTTTGTAGATAACACTGCACCCTGAAATTCCTTGCCCGGGTCAACTTGTAACAGATTTGGCCAGTGCAGAGGGCTCCTTCGATAAATCCTTTCAAATGCAGAAGCGACTTCAGTGGCCGATTTTGTTTTTAACGGTTCTGCTTCTTTGTATCGACTTGCAATATCAACTACAGTTAACGCATATTTGTAACCACGATCATGTGGCAGAAATAATAGATCAGCCTGATGAACTTCATTGGGTCCGGTTACATCAAAATGCGAGAATTGAATTTGTTTAGGCGGTGGTAGATAAATTTGCCATAGTGCCTGTTTGGATAACCAATGAGCCGCAGTGGTTTTTTTCACTTTTGCGGCGCTAGCGAGTTTACTGATTGCAGCGTTACCCTTCCAGTATCCTCTTGGGGAATAATAAATAGATTCCATGTTGTTATTAATTAGCAGCACCTAACATCAATTTACTTTTCATAGCCGATTTTATCAAAAATGAAGCCAATTTTTCTTTGAAGGATTTATCAGTGATAGAATTCAACGCATGAATTAATTTCACATCTGCTAGATGCCTGTGTTGCAAATTGCTACTTTTATAAGCAACATCATGAAGGTGACAGGCCTTATCAATAGCGTTTATTGGTTCCTCACCGGGTCGGGGCTGATTTTGATCATTGAGTCTGATATCAAGTCTTGTTCCCGGTCCACAATAACTATACCCTGGAAGGTGTTTTTCTCCCGGGTATTTTGCCCATGGGGTTCCAGGGAGTTTTGCTAATTTGGCAGCGATATCACCTCCTCGTTTTTTTTTAAAGGTTCCTTGGGTTCCTTGGGTTTAGAAACAAATCTAAATTTCTTTGTACTACATTGTACGCATTTACCAGAAAGCGCTGATCGGTTATTTTTAGTTGTAATCGTCGTCAAGTCATCTGTGCCAGTACGCGCCTTACACTTCACGCAATATAGATCCATAATTTATGTATAGAGATATGAATATAATTGATTTTTCAGCGACTAAAACAAGAGAACCAGTGAAGCATCATGCAGCGCTACCAAACTCTATCCGCGCAATTATAATCGGGCCATCTGGATCCGGCAAGACGCAATTGTTGCTCAATTTAATAATGAGATGGATGAAGTGGGATAAGTTGTATTTAATTGCCCCTAGCGTAGATGATCAACGATGCTATGAAGTGCTAAAAGATTTTAATGAAAACGCTTCAGAGATTGCCGGCGAGGATGTTATTGAATTTATAACCGATATTGACGAGGCGCCATCCATGAATGACCTCGATGGAAGTATCAACAATTTAGTGGTATACGACGATGTCATGTTAGATAATCAAAAAAATCCTGCTAGAATATTTTCCCGAGGCAGGCATAAAAACACGGATGTGATTTATGTCACTCAACGCTACACTCAGATTCCAAAAGTGATTAGAGATAACTGTAATATGCTTGCTGTATTCAACGGCGTTGATACACATACGCTACGAAATATTTGGCAGACATGGTGTTCTGATATGGACTTCAATCAATTTAGAAATTTCTTTAGTCATGCTCAGTCTACCTCACACGGATTTGTAACAATAAATTTACATGACCCTCGAACACGATATCGTATCGGACTGGATCAAATATTCGGTTAACCTATAGCAGCAGAGAGGGTAGTGACAACGATGTTGTAGTCCCTTTTTTCCCAAAAATCGATGGAGGATTTCATTAATTTCATTGATTTTTTCATATTTTTTTTTGGACCTAATCCATGATTCACATACACATTGGGGGGGCCTGATGTCATTGGTTTCATTGTTTTTAAGCGTGATTTCAGTGAAAACTTGTCTAAAAATGTTGTCTGATTCGCCCCTTCTGCTGCTTTAGTGAATGAGTTTAACGGGATGTGTTTTAAATTGTGGTTAGTGAAAGAATTGTACTAGACATGTCTAAATCACAGTTTGTGAATGTATTAAACGAGATGTATACTAAATTGTGGTTAGTGAATTTTTGAAAGAGATACGACTAGAATGTGGCAAGTGTATGAATTGACCACGATCTATTTGAGTTGTGTATCTTGTATGTATTTAACGAGATATGTCCAAATTGTGGTTAGTGTATGTATTGAACGTGGTGTGTATAAAATGTGGCTAGTGTATGCACTGTATGTGAGTTGTGTATTATGTATGTTATAAATTTGACTTTTATGAAGAACAGCAATATTTACTATTGAGTTAAAATTAGTGGATACTTTTATTTTGTAATTGCAATTTCATTTTTTTTTTCATTTCGTCTAGTAACCAGTCCCTGTCGTTGTCGTGATCCAGAAGGGTGGCATTCCAAATTTTAGAAGGTTTACTGCCGATAGATCGTATCTTATCATTAGGCGTCCTGGGTAATAATGTGTAAACATCACGCACTAGACCTGTATTATCATTTACGTACAGACCCTGTGAATTTATCTATTTAAGGCAGGCGATCGTAGTACAAGCTGTATTCCAACATTGGAAATGAAGACATTTCTCTTTAAAGTTGATTCAATATGTAAACAAAAACCATTGAGTTTATGGTGTAGGATTTAAATGCACGCGTTGCTATCTATCTATCTATCTATCTATCTATCTATCTATCTATCTCTCTCTCTCTCTCTCTCTCTCTCTCTCTCTCTCTCTCTCTCTCTCTCTCTATATATATATATATATATATATATATATATATATATATATATATATATACTTAATCAAATATGTGTTTGTAAGTTTTAATTATATCGTTTCATTACCTGGCATTGCAATGTAACTTTATTTAATGGAAAATAGTTTTATTTTCAACGTAACCAACTTATAAAAACATTGCATCTAATTATACCTAATTTCTGACCATATTTAGATCCGGTGATAGTTTGCAGTAAACAACATTTTATAATTTGTTATAAAAACATTCTCAGAGTAAGATTCATAATGTGGTACTGACGGCATACTGGGAGCACGTGCAAAATAACATGTAACAATTGTTACAAACTCTGAATTTCCCAGAGTATTCACCCCCATCCGGGCATCTGTTTGCCTTCGTGTTTTATTTATTACTGATGTTCTAAAAAAAAAAAATATTTATTCTTATCTTTGCACTGGTGTTTTAGGTTGCGACTAGTTTTGGGGTAATTATTTTATTTTCTTCAAATGATTTTGATTTTAATATCGTTTTCTCTGGAAATACTAGGGGCTTAACGTAATTATTTGTCAAAGATTTTTATCGGAATTTATACAGAATAAAAGCACTGGAATATTATTGCATGTGAGTAACTTTTTACACATCAGTACGAAACTGACCATAAACATACGTCATCGCCTTGCATTTAAATTTCATCAGGATTCGAACTCGGTTTCATTGGGACTTTTTCTTACTAAGACTTCTATTTTTTTTTATTCTTGGATTAGTTTTGGATTTGATTCGTAAAGCCGTGAATTCCTTTTCTCGATTATACCTTGTTTGCCTAGGGTAACAGCTTAGGTTCTTGTTTTATTAATTTTCTTTCTTGTTTTTTTTTTGTGTTGTTGTTGTAAGAGCCTAAACACGTAAATATATATATTTGACTCCCTGTGGAGAGAGAGAGAGAGAGAGAGAGAGAGAGAGAGAGAGAGAGAGAGAGAGAGAGAGAGAGAGAGAGAGAGAGAGAGAGAGAGAGAGAGAGAGAGAGAGAAGAAGAAGAAGAAGAAGGAGAAGAGAAGAGGGAGAATTAGAAATTACATATACCTAAATGTATTAATGTGTTTGAATAAAAATAAACAAGCAAATATATCCCACATGTTACAAGAAGTAGTTTCACCAATAATATCGCTAAACAAGTTTAATCAATGCACTTATACAGCACGGTATTTTTCAAAATTAAATTATGTATTGTATGATATCAACGTTATATAATAATTGTGTTTTATTTATGTTGAAGAGACTACTATTTTCTGCATAAATAGCATCACATGCAACTAATTGTTCATTTGCAATCTTCACATAACGCTCCGGTAAGTTCCCTATAGTTTTAGTAATCGAATTTCTTTTAAAAATGTTGTATAAGGAGTGATGGTATTATTAAAAGTAACAAGAACATCAACAGTAGCAGCCATAATTTGAGCAACTCAAGTTCTGCCCAATGTTGTGTAATTGAAGAGGCGCGTGCGAGAAATGAAGAAATTATAGCTGGTAATGCCGCTCAATGTCGTTATAATGCATTATTTATTGCTGCTTACCATGTGATACATTTCAACCCTTACTCTATGTAGTACTGTTTGACCGTGTATTTGCCATTAGAGAGATGAAAATTAGCTTTCTATAACAATTCCATTCTGATTTCCAATCGCTTAAACTATATGCAGCCGTAAACCGTTGCAGACAACAACATCATCAATGCAGTTAAATTGTTTACTTCAAGCTGCTTTATACAGTTCTTTTTAACAATGTCATAATCCACCGCTCAAAGCAATTGGATATGTCGATCAAGCATTGTTGGTACCAGAAAAAATCTAACAATAAGCAGCCGGGTTTTGTGACATGTTGGCTATTAGTAGTGACAAACCTATAGGCACGGTTTGTTCAGGAAAGAATGAAATGACCATCCTTAATATCACTATATATATATATATATATATATATATATATATATATATATATATATATATATATATATATATATATATATATATATATATATATATATATATATATATATATATATATATCAGAATCGATATCTTATACAGGAGGTCTTGGATACAAGTATTATGTTGCTCAGTTAGTAACCTTAATACTATAGTAGTCTTACATTCAAGACTTACAATCTAATTTCTAAAACAGTATTGCAGACAGTGATTCTAAAATTAAATTCGTTATTGACCAATTAACGATATCGTCAATTTCAAAACAATGAAATTCATGAACATCATCTAAAATTTTAAAAACTAGTCATAATAATACAGTAAATGCTGCACATGTAAAAAACCTGTGCACTATTAGTTTTAATCTATAGCAAAAATGAAAAAGGAATGTCATGGTGGAAACAGTCATGTTACGTTTCTGATCAAGTATGCCTTCCTTACACACGGAGGCCGAGTTCTCAATACATTTCCAAATTAAAGAGTCCTTTGACGATTACTTCCATAATCTCAGGGGCATATTATTGTGTAAATCTGCTAGTTTGTAATTGAAATCGTTACTATCACTGTGCTGTATACGTTTCGATATTTCAGTCATATTAATGTGCCTTATACATGAGGAATCCTGGTCACTAAAACAATAGATACTGTAAAGGTATTATCTTACCCCATTTTGAACGTGCACTGTTTTGACCTCAAGTCATAAACTTTCAGTTGTCAAGAGAATGAATGGCTGAATTACAAACGGTTTGTTACATTTTTAAAAAATCCATTTTACTAATTATCCTTTTTGAATCAGAACAGATCTTATCCAAGTCCTAGTATCTTTTTTGAAGAGGCAAACCATCCTCTCCCTAAAACACTCAGCTACTAAACATGCGATGACAACGTGACACACAACGGACACATCCATCGGTAACACTGTTTAGATTAATGTAAGGAATTCTCAAGTTCCATGAGGAGCTGCTGTAACCAATTTGTTGAGGTTCTTTGTTACTCTAATATGCTAATAATTAAAAGAAACAACACTATTTCTGATACATTTCATAGTTGCATCACCGTCTATTCCATTTTTTTGTTTTCGGGAGGGGGTGCCTGCGTGGCCACGTTTCCAAAATCGCTCATCAGTCCGGATCACTGCTGTCTCACCTCAGTCAGCATGGGCTCGAGCCTTAAGCTCAGCTAATGTGCGAACGTGAGAAAGCTTGCCTTTAATTTCTCTTCGGTCAGTAGTTCTTCCCGGAGTCATCAAATGTTCTTCCTTGACCAGTTATCCTTATCGCCATGCTGATAAATTGCATGATATTACATTGAACATAGAATCTTCTGTAACTTTGATATCTACCATTAATTGAACTTCACGAGAAATGAGTTATAATGGATGCAGACGCACATTGCCCATTAATTTTGTTTCCAAAATCTATCCAAAAGTTAAATCTGATAACCGTTGTTTTAAACATATGTACTTCGCAATTGTATTATGTTATCACCATGATTGTCCACAATTGTTTTTGGCTTTTGAGACAAATTATCTCCAAGAATCAAATACTAAATATGCGATAAAAATGGGAAAATATTTAGGAATTATAAATGAGTTTCAAGTCTCATTTTTCTCGTAAGTGTGAGTTTTATATGTACTACTGCTGTTACTGGAAAACATTTGTTTGCTATTGGAGCATATATTGCAGCGGTGGCACGGGAGTAGTATACTTGTGTGAAGACTCAAAGTGCAACATATCTTACCTCTGGTAGATAAGGAGTCATGTATACAGATGACGTCACCAATATTTGTATGTGGGAACGAATTACCTGAAGTTACCAAATAGGATGAACTATATGAACTATGTCAAAATAATGTCTCACGAAAAGAGACTCGCTCTTAGTGTACGCCGCTACTGAAATCGTTGAAAGGGTACAAACAAGCGGGGATGTATATCTGTAAATACTCTCATGAGTCAGACTTGACTATTTAACAGCTGGTGGTGTATAGTCAAAGATAAAGTAAAGACGGAAGTGATAGGACAGTCAGAAGAGTAATGACAGAAAAGGCAAAAATAAGTAAGTGATTGACAGTGTACCTTTTCGTCCCTTGAGATTCAACCAAATCCGGCTACTGTAGGAACGTTCGAAGGTATCAGGTACTGACACAGATATATACCATTTTCTTTTCCTTCTCTATCTGACTTATGTTTAAATTTTCTTTTTCCTTTTTGTTCCTATGAATAATAAGAAAATTATACAAGAAAAAGCATCATATTCTTCTAGTACTACAATGCTCATTTTTCGCTAGTACTTTCATAACAATCAAGTTGAAAAGAAATGGATGAGAGAGAGAGAGAGAGAGAGAGAGAGAGAGAGAGAGAGAGAGAGAGAGAGAGAGAGAGAGAGAGAGATCCAATACACCTTTAATTCACTCTTATGATATAAGTGTTAATTATTTGTGACATGGAGATGTAAGAATCAAGTTCTTCGTACATGGGCTCCTATAACTGCTTATCATTTAACTGTCAGTCATAATATTAGTTTATATTATGTGTATGACTGATGGATAAATATAACAAATGATACGCGGACCTGTGCATCAAAGTCATTGGTGGAGCAGGATGCAATCAAGTTGTCATAGATGATAACGAATGGAAGAAAATATCATTTAAAGAAAAGAATAAAAAACGTTATAATTAAAAATCATGTGCACAATAGCAATTGACAATAATGACTTTCGACAAATATATCTACTACAGCCAAGACATTATTGATCATGTTTCAACGATGATCGCCGATAAGATATAATTAACTTCACAAAACTTAGACAACTAAACAAAATAACACATTTCATCTTATTTTTATAACTAATGTGATCATCAATATCATACTATAATTAAGAGCTGAAATGTATAACATTATTTAGTTAGAATTATAATCTTCAGTTATGTCATACATCAGCATTTCCACAAGAAAATTGTGACAAATTAAAGAAATGAATATGCGAATGAAGTAGGATTCACCAGTCTTAAATTATATTGATCTACACTAATACGTCCATTTTAAGTCATACTGGGAATATCCCATTGTAAATGACTTTGATTATGATGAAAAACACTGCATATCTGATCATATCTTTAAATTTTGAAGGATTCTTAACAAGGATGTAGAAATTAGGCAAAAACATACATAATACATGCTTTGATACATAGTTTTCACGCACATGTTTTTGCATCTAATTACATAAGACTGTTTCCTGAAATAGTGTCTTTGCTAAGTTACAAAAACCAGTTGCGTCCACTTGGGACTCTTGTTTTCATGTTAAGTTCAATTTTCTTAAGTCATATTCATGTTTTCATGGGGAACTACTTTTTCTTTGAGATTTGATATTGCTGACAAATCACATTAAGTAAATATATATTATTTACTATGTATATCACAAG
Organism: Unio delphinus; assembly: GCA_029339505.1. NCBI lineage: Eukaryota > Metazoa > Mollusca > Bivalvia > Unionida > Unionidae > Unio > Unio delphinus. The sequence continues at coordinate 499,874 of JAQISU010000230.1, read as the reverse complement.
AATTAATAATCAAGTACTTACTACGTAAATTACTATCAGTAATTATCAAGTACTTGCATCGCATATAATTGTAATCTACTTGTTATGTTTCTGTCTGCATATTAAATTTTTAAATAGTTATCTATATCACTCAAAATTTCATTCCATCTGTCAAGAAACATAATATGCTGACATCTGAACAGAGATGCTTCACACAGAAAGTTGGACAATATGACATATTTGATATATTACTGAAAATGTTTGTTTTTTATATCACTAATATTCTCACATTTTCCATACTGAAGCTTTATATGAGCATACAATATCTTGGCACATTTCCTGTAGAAAGATATCTGAATGTCACCTCTTACCTGCTCTTTCTGAAACGTAATATGAAGGTATATTTTTTATTTTTGCTCTTTCCCTCCGAAACTCAATGTAAGCATGCTTGCAGGGAGCATTAAAGAAAATTTTAACGGAAGGTAACTGTAATTCATTTAATTATGCCTTTTGTATCCTCATGCTACTTTCTATAGAAAACAAAACTTCAGAAATACACAGATGCCGTGCTGCACGTTCCAGACATTAGACCAACCATCTTTTTTAAAAATCAAATCTAAAATGTGGGGCAGACATTCAGGAAACATTATTTTAATACTACTCTACTAGCAGAGATCATAAGCTGGCTGTGATTATTGACTTCTACCCTCTTTGGTTCCTGCGAGGTAGTTACCGGAATATTTCAGATATTTCAATAGCATTTGCACTTTTGTTGTGACAAAACAATGCATTCACTCATATTAGAATGTATGCATCATAAGTGTGGCATATTTGCGAATTATCACTACCGAATTACTGGATGAGGTGAGGGCAAATTTCAAGAGTTGTGTGTGTACTGCATAATGTAGTGTAGGAATTTGCATGACAAGTTATTGCAAATGACTTAGACCAACTGATAGATATATTTCTACTTATTTTATGACAATGAGAATATCTTTCCTGACATTTTTACAACCAATTTCTTATATGGATACATGGTGCTGAATAATAGTGTCTGGAAACAAAACAATCACAGTTGTAGTGTTACGAAATCATATTTTGACTCTCCTGAACATGTGGCTGGGTTGGGTGGGTAAGTGGGTGGGTGGACTGGATCAGTAAAGATATGTTTAAAGTGTTCTACACTGTCTTGCCATCGCATAATACACATACTATCTGGGTGTATTCATAATGTAAGGACTAATCAATAGAGAAAATATCATAGACCTTGAGCTCCTGGCGCAATATACAGTGACATAATATGGCATGCGTTGCATGTAGTTAGATGTTAGCTAATCACAGGTATATATCATATGTACAATGTTTGCAATTACTAGAAAACATAAGATGCCATCATTAAACGATAGATTATACCATTAAGCAGCAAATCTCATTGTGTACCACTTTAAGTCTATCAGATAAATAATAATACTGAAACATACTGCCTACGTTTTAATTTGCTATTAATTCTACGTCTTCTTTATTATGTCCAACTTCAAACTACACAGACCTAGATCTACCGGAGCATATCAGATGATTATTAAACATGGAGTCTATGCAATTAATTTGGAGTAATTAGTAGAAGCAACAATATTGACCATGCTATTCTGGCATGTTATTGCTAATCATAGTATGTTTGTCTACAGTTGGCCTTACAAATGAATATACATGTCAACTATAATCATATTTTGTTGATAGAGGAATAACGAACAAACATTGATCACAGTGGCAGCGAAAACAAATCGTAAATCTTTATTAAAGCAGATAATGTAGCGTATGACCATTGAAGAAAATCAGTTATATGTAACTGAATCAATTTCTTGGTCATTTTTTAAACTTTAGTCTCTGGTATCCCAGTGTATGGAATAGTGGACATGAACCGTCCTCATTGTTATAGGAGACAACCAGTTGAGGTGACCATCATGGCCTGGGATGTGATACATGATGATGATCTACAGAATAATGTCTTTGACATAAAGAAGGATGTAGTTTATAACCATCAAATAGACTTTGCTTTGTAAACACACACACACATGAGTACGTAACCAGCATTAGGGTGACACATGTCACAGAGCAGCATTTGGGTGACATAATTACATCATGTTGTGTTTGTATATGTATATGATATTTGTATATGAATTCATCAAAATAATGTATAATTCATATTATCAAGCTTAAAAATTCATGTTTAAAACAGAAAATAATATTTATAAATGAAAACACACATGTGTCGCCTTTATTCCGTGTCGCCTTAATGTCAACACACAACTATGATGGTCACAACAACCTTATGGCGACAGACTCTTCACACACATATCGTGTCTAGTTCAGCATTAAGGCGACATTTTTTTCTAAGTGCAATATTGATATTCCAAACAAAATATTAAACTAAAATTAAATATTAAGATGATCATATTAATAAATGTATGCCTTTTACAACTGTAATACGTATGTTTATCGGCATTGCTATGTCGTTATAATCTTCACACACATATTCTGTCTAATCCAGTATTAAGGCGACAGTATTTGTAACTGTCCTATTGTTATACCAAACAAAACAAAGGAATACAATTACCGTATATTTTCAGATGATAAAAATCATAAATATATGCCTATAAAACTCAACGTCTGCTCATCCATTTCCAAACGTGTTTATGTTGATATTTTTTTTTTAAAATGTCATAGGCAGTTAATACACTATAAGACCGAAGCTGTACTATTGTTTTCAAGCCATAATGTTTTTTTTTAACTCCTTCTAAAAGTGTGTGTTCATAAAAGTTTTTGTACCAATGAGTAGATGAAAACAATCCACCTCCCATCCCATATATTGAAGTGTCCTCAGTTAGAAATATGTTTCAAATGAGCTAATAACCGGCATGTTTAATCGGATTGATTAAAATATATTTTAGTGCAATATGTCCATTAATCACTAAACGCAATCAAATGTACTTATTTCATGTTATAAAAGTTTGCTCCAATATTTATCACAGGCTGAATTAGCACATTTCTTGCAGCATCCCGCGTGATAATGAAAAGTGTCTACCGTTTATGAGCTGTGTTTGTGTACATTCACATAGAAAATATAGCCAGTGCTCATACTTTTCCATCTCATTGCAAGTTACAGCAGCACTTAAAAAGGTGAACAAAACAAGATTTTTTTAAAAAAAGAGTGTCTATTGTTGGGTTTTAACCCAATTCGATAATATGAGTAATGCCATATATACGTATAGACCACTAACGTGTTTTTAAGGGGCCCCGAATGGCCGAGTGTATAGCGCTTTCCGTTACGGATTACTGCCGTCTGGCCTCTGTCTGCGTGGGTTCGAGTCTAAGATTCGGTTAATGTAGTTATGTGAGAAAGCTTGCCAGTAGCTTCTCGTGGGTCGGTGGTTCTTTCCGGGGTTTTTCCCATGTTCTTCCTCGACCAATAATACTGGCCGCAATGTATAGCCTATTGCGTGCTGAAAAATGGCGTTAAACCCTAAAAAAACAACACAAACTTGCTTACATATAGAATATGTAAATTTCTTGGTCAAAATATTCTCAATATATATATTGACGAGCAGTGAAAATTCGTATTCCAGTAGAGTGAATTATCAAGATTATGACGGTTTATAGTAAAATAAAGATATGATATTTTCTTGGTACAAGTGAATAAAATATATATTTCATTAAATGTATTTTAACAATTGACGAAGTAAAAAGTTCATTTCATATTGAATCGCTATTGTTTAAAACTCTTAATTTTCAGGTCAGCGTTATTAAATGCATCTAAAAGTTACCAATTAGTGTCACACGAAGTGCTTAAAACGAATTAGGTACTTTTAGTTACATTTAATGACGCTGAAATTTGCCGAGTTACATATACGACAAATTCGCTATGTGGAACGAACTATGAACTTTTCATAGTCGACATTAAATATATTGTTTATTTACTTATTCATTCAGACCAAGCAAATTTTATTTGAATTTTATGCTCAGATGTATTGACTAGAAATGTTATAAGATTGATAGCAGATTTCTTACTGTATCCCATGAGCAGCACAGTTGGAGGGGCTTGGGGGTTGGGTTGGCCGAACTTTGGGAGTGGGTGCGAAGATTCACTCCCATAAGACCCCAATTATATATATGTGGCCCCTGGTTGATTTATTATTTACCAAAATCCTCGTTTGCAAGATCTAGCTGTTGTTTTGAACTCCATATGGGCTAGACTCATAAGTGGATTGGGGGAAAAGAGTTAAGACTAAAACTGGTGGGTCAGCTGACCTTTGTTAAGCCTCTTCCCACACATCTGCCAAAGCCCCGATTCTACATTCGGGTCATGTAAAAAAATGGATTTATTTCTTGCAAAACGCCAACCCGAACCTTGTATATAAGCCTGGTTGGCAAGACCCATGAGTTTTTTTGGGGGTTCTTTTGAGGCACCAGATAGTTGTCCCCCCCTCCCTCATTTAATACATTTACTTTTTATTTTGAATTTTGAATTTCCGGTAAAGTCCGGTGTACTGTCTTAGTTTTTTAAAAATAAATTTTACCAAAAACTTAAAAAACTTATTGTTTTTAATGGCTATTATATTGTGTCGATCTTTGTCCTTTTTATATTTATTTCTTTTGAGAACGACTGTGTTCGAGCGGGTCCGTACATTTATTAAATTTAAATTGTACGTTTACCGCCTCGAGTTTGGTCGTCTCTATTTATTTATATTTAGGCTGAAACAGCATGGTTTTGAATAGTACTCACCAGCGACTTTTACCTTGTTTTCTTTCAGGGCATGCGTATTGGGAAAACGTTTCAATACTCCTATGCTACTCTATACTTATTGTATTAGTGTGTTGTCTGCATCATGTTCCTCTTAGTGGATTTTTTCCCACGACTCTTTCACGGGCCTTTCCACTTCGCGTAGCGCCATGTGATTTAGCCCTTTGACTTACTCATCTCGTACTCTCCACTTAAGGTTCCCCGTGCCCCCCCCCCCCCCCCCCCCCCGTGTTACTACCCTAGTTACGTGTTCCAATAATTATGATTTGCCCTCATAGTTTCCAATATAAACTCAGTGATTTTGTATACTAATTTCTTGCTAAGTTTCCGTCTAAATATAGTATGCATTTTGTTTGTATAATTGAGTTTTTATTATTTTTAGTGTTATGTCAACTCTTTTCTTTCTATTCTTATCACATTCAACCATGAATTTTTTTTTTTTTTTTTTAAATGTGTGAATTTTTACACAGTGGTCATTTGGGCAATACTCAGATCACATGCCGTCTCACTTCAACCTCTCCCGTCAACCACGCGTCATGCATTTATTTGAAGCAGGGGCTTTGTATTTTTAAAATGACCCTAACTTGACCCAGTTTCCCAAGGCACTAATTGATGTTTATGTGTTCATGTTCGACTTTGTTTTTTATCCTATTTATTGTGCTATCTGTAGGCCATATGTGTTCTGTTTTTGTATCTATTTCCTATAGTTCTCTATTGTCCCTATATTTATTTAGCAAATCTTTTATTGATTTTAATTTTCGTGGGTCTTCTAGTAGTTTTGATAACCTATTGTTTTTATATGTCATTTCTCTGCTTCATAGAGAATCCGAAATAATATATGTATAGAACATGATAAGGTATTTTTTGTCTCTGCTTTAATTTCCTTAAATCTGTTTAGAATGTTGTTGTATTTTATAAGGACGGGGTTTGGGAGGGCCAGGCCTCCATCCTCTTTCTGACATTATATAATGTGCCCTTGTTTATGTATTGCGTTTTAAACCCCGATAAATATTTAATAATTTCATTATCTAAAAATTTTTGATCTTCGATTGGTATGTCTATTGATTTTAAAATTTAGTTTAAGTGCTCATATAATTTTGTGTTACTTGGGCCCGTTCCATTAGGCACAATGAGGTAAGTGCCGAGGTTTTGATATTTTCATTTTTTTCCCCTGATTTTCTTGAGGTTTTGATTCTCCGCGCTCTTTACAAAATAGATCCCTAGGACCTTTATTTGGTCTTTAACTAATGGGATTGGTAATCCGTGTTGTTTACTTCTCCAGTTTCCTATTAGTAAGATTTCCGTTTTCTCAGGATTTATTTTCGACAATGACACAGGAATTATGGTCTTGTACAAAGTTAGTGCAATCATCTGTATCTTGTAGCATTGTAACCTCTTCTCTGATATTTGGACCTTTGATCCCTTTTATTTCTTTATTGAGTCTTTTTATAATAATTAGAATTTATACCGCTATTACATATTATAGCAAAGATAGTAGACACCCCTGTCTCACTGATCTCTTTAATATATAAATTTTTCACGTTTTCGCCCAATTTGCCTGTACATACGAGTTATATCTCGGTACAGGATTTTAGTCCACTTTTGGAAACTTTTTAGAGACTCGTTGAAGAGGGCTACCGAAACACACGCGCAATTTTATAGTTGAGTACGCGTAATTTTTTTTATAAATGGATAAAATGTCTGGCACCGCGTTAACTTATGAGGGAATACGTGAGAAAATTTGGAAGGGGCACGTCCTAAGTATTTACCGAAAAGACTTAATTGTGTTTTTGCGGAGCGTGAATTCTCAACCTTGGATGAAATAAGCGTGATGGCGGAGCGCTATGAGAGCGCGCACGTGCGTCCAACCACTTGGAGTGGTAGAGACCGACCTGGAAACGGTTAGCATAGAAGGACCACTGAGGTGGCACCCCAGAGACGAAGTGGTCAGCATGGTGGGAGGCCAGGGGCTGGAAATCCCAGCCAAGTTCATTTCCGTGGGTCGGAAAAGACTCAGGCTGTAGAGAAGGATACCTCGGGGAGGAAAGGTGTGCCAGTGTGTTACGGCTGCAACAGACCAAGCCATGTCATTAAGGACTGTAGAAAGTATCGTCCGACCACGATAAATTTGGTAACTCCGAATACTGTTAAGAAGCGAGAAACAGTGGAGTTGACTAATACAGCGATAGCTACGGTTAACGGTGAGAATGCGACCGTAGTGTATGATACCGGCTGCAGTTATCCGCCTTGGTAGATAGAAGGTATGTCAAGCCTTGAGATTACACAGATGAGGCGGTTGAAGTACATTTGCTAAACGGACGAAGGATTCGCTTCCGGTCGTTAGCATTGACCTTGATTCGCCGTAGGTAAAGGGACGAATTCAAGTAGCGTGTTTGTCGGGACTGTCTCATGACGTAATATTAGGGTTTAGGTATGTATTGCCACAACCTAACCTTATGACGCGTATCCCTGTACATGTCGGGTCAGTTGAGACGAGGGCTATGAAAAGAAGGTCAGGGTCTAAGGCGCTAAGACCCATGACTTCGCCAATAGACAATTTGCTGCCTGGTGAGTTGGGGAAAATTAAAAAGGAAGATTTGTCTCTCAACATGGTACGCATGTACGCAAAAGATGGGTCCATATGGAAATTGCCAGAAGGAGAGGTAAAGTTCGCGACGAAACGCGGTATTTTGTATCGGCACGCCAAGAAAGGGACCGATACGTTCAAGCAAGTTTTGGTGCCCGTAGAGAAGCGAATAGAGAAGTGCTTAGGCTGGCACATGAGGGTCTTCCTGGAAACCACATGGGCGTGGCGAAGACCAGAGATAGGTTGGTGAAGGAGTTCTACTGGCCAGCTGCGCATGGGGATGTTCGTAAGTATTTTTTGTTGTTATGCGACAAGTGTTAGCGAGTGGCACTTAAGACTTAACAATATCACGGATTTCCAGGTAGAGCATTTACCTGACGCTGAGTCCATTTCTGCCGGAGTGACCAATGCGAAATATTTTTCAAAAATCGATCGTCCAAGGGATACTGGCAAATTATAGTTCGAAGTGAAGACAGAGCAAGACTTGCCTTCGCAACTCCATATGGGACCTACGAGTGGGTAGTCATGTCATTCGTGGTCCAGAATGCGCCGAGCGTCTTCACCCGCATGATGCGTAAATTGCTTGAACCATAAAGGGGACTGGAGTTTCGAACTTCATGGACGATTTACTCTTAGCGACAGCTATATGGGACGAACATCTCATTTTACTGAAAAACGTTTAAGAGCGACTTCGACAAACTGGATGGACAACACGACCATCTAAGTGCCATATAGGGTTTAGGAAACTAATCTACCTAGGTCATACTCTTAGCGACGAAGCGTTGGCCCCAGATAGTTCGAAGGTCGACAAACATATGGACGCAGTATGACCGACGACTAAGACGGAAGTTTGATCTTTCTTGGGATTTGAAGGGCATTATTGATGATATGTTGCTAACTTCAGCGCTATTTCAAGCCCATTGACTGACTTGACTTGGGAAAAAGCTCCGACGAAATTAGTATGGACAGACGCATGTGAACGAGCATTTTAGACGTTAAGTGACAGACTGACGTCAGACGCAATTAGTGAAATTGCCTGATGTTACACGAGATTTTGTCTTACGTACGGACGCTTGTGATAGAGGTTATGGGGCAGTGTTATTGCAAGAGCATGACGGAAGCTTATTCCCAGTTGCATACAGTAGCAGGAAATTATCAACTGCACAACGTAATTATTCGGTCTCTGAGATTGAATGATTGGCTGTTATCTTTGAGATATCTAAATTCCTACGCTACCTGTATGGCCGAAATTTTTTGGGGGAAACAGACCACCAACCACTCGCCTATTTGGCTCAAGCTAAAGTTGACAAATGGACCATTAATGAGATGGTCACTATTTCTGCAACAATACCAAATTCATGTACGGTATATTAAAGGCAACGAGAATGTAGGGGTTGACTGCTTAAGTAGAATAGGGACGTCTGAGGTGAAGGGGTCACCTGAGGACGTGTAACTGAACCAGATTAGATCTCCAAAAATTTGGAGAGTAAAATACCGATTTTACTCTTCAAGGAGGGGCCTATGTGAAGGGGCAAGTTTCTGGCGATCTATGAAGAATAAGCTAGTTGAGACGAGAGAACCATTAATAAGATTTACGGAGACGCGCGTATCATATCGCTATACTGCCGCGTACGGTATTGTTCCTTTATAGTGTGACTGTTTGTCTAATTAGAGTCATTGTTTATCCAGCAGTCAGACTGACTGTTAGGAACATGATAAACTTCATTTTCATGGGAACGTTGTCAAAATTGAGAAACCTCAGAAATTCTGCTACTTAATACTGCCAGGTCAGGCTGACCCGACTTTAGCGACTCTGAAAGAAAGGGCAGCAAAAATATTTGATACTGATTATATAAGTTAAAAATAAGAGATATGTTTTCACACAAGATTAATAGGATTTAATATCGCCCTTATTGAAATTAAAATCGGTCTGAGTTTTTCATGTGAGAGGACAAGAGATAAAATTCACTACAGGCTCCGAGCGGAATCTGAAAGAGATTTATTCGTAAAAAGTGTGGTCCAGGCAAGCCGCCAATATTGGCTGGGTGACGAAACCACGAAGGGAGAAAATAGCTTTTTAGAGGTATTGATGTTACGTAACCTGAGACAGATGCTGAGAAAAAGAAAGAGAAAGAAGTGCAGTGAGACGTATATACCTGTGACGAAATGTGGCCCAGTGCTAAAATTCTAATGTGTTCAGATTGTATCCCGAGACGGATGGTAGCAATTATCATCTTTGAGATCTAAAGTTCTGAACAGTAACAGAGGAAGAGGAAAGCTGAGGAGTAGCAGGTTTTGATATCGTACATAGCGTTGACTTCGATTGTTTAACTCAATCCTATGATGAACTAAAGCTTTCAGTAACAGATCGGTTAGTTCATTTAAATCTATTTGAGTTTTATTGTAATTCGGTGGAAGTTGTATTTCTAAAAGCAGAGTATATTCTTAATGAAAGGAATTTTCACCATTGTTTATTTAGTTGATTACATTGTTTATCTATACGGGGACTCGTATTTGTTTGTTCATTATATCTGCTCAGATCACTATATCTATTTCCATCTATAAGTTTCACCAGTTATCTTTACTCGAACCTTGGTAATTATATCGAGGGCGGTCATCTCTTAGATAACGAGTAACACAAAGGGGTGGGTTAAGTTATTTCTTATTATATTTATGCAACCACGTTACAGTGGGCAATAAAAATATATAAATCATCACCTCCGCCCCATGACACCTCCCTATCTCATTTCCCTTGTTTTGCTGAGAGCCCATTTCTACCTGGTGATTTTTTTTCTTTCTTAATTTCCTATTGTTATTATGTTTTCTTGCGTGACGAAATCCTCACATATGTTTTTATGTTCTGCGGATATCGTCTGGCATTTTATCTCTTGTAAATATTCGTCAATTTGTTTGTCACTTATTTCTTGTGATGTGTAGAGTTCTCCGTAATAGTCTTGCATGTGTTTTAGTATTCTATTTTTGTCTTTTGTTATTCCCTCCCCTTTAATATTGAGCGATTTTAAAGTTTTTTTTCTTCTCGCAATCTTCTTAGTTCTTTCCTTTTATATAGACCCTCTGCATTTTTGTATAGTTTTGTAAATTTTCTCGCTTTAATCTTCCCCCATTTATGTTCTTCCCTTTTTTTATTAAGCTTTTCCTCCGGTGTTTATTTTTTGTGTTCTATATTTACATGTTTTTATTAAATTTTCTATCGCTTCTTTCTCTAATTTCTTTCCCTATCCTTAATTTTGTATAGTATGTTGCTATATTTTTTAATCTCCCTTTTAATGTGTCCAATTCTTTTATTATGTACAAATTATCTTTATTTGTACAAATTTCTATTTCTTCCTCATTTTTCCGTCCAAAGTCTATGTTATCTAAGATCTTGTTGTTTATTTCCCATAGTCCCCTGTCCCATATTATCCTATATATTTTCCTTATTTCTACGATAATTAATTTATAGTCCGAATGTTCGTAATTTATATTTCCTGATTTTATATATTTATTTGTTCCCGAAAGTGTCCCCCAAAATTTATTTATCCTGCTCCCCTTATTCTTTCTTGTAATCGAATGTGTATTCTACCCTGTGCATATGCAGTCTTCTGTATGTCAGTCAGTTTCTGTCCGTCAGTATGTGTTCCATTTTGTCTTTAAATCTTATGTCATCTGTTGTTAGTTGTCCTGTTCTGGTTATGTTATGACCTACCCAGTTTAAATCCTCTCCTAGTTTCAAATTTCCTATAGTGTATTTCTCTCGATATTTGGCCAGTTCGTCAATAAATTAATTTATTGTGTCTATTGATTGAAATGTACACATTGATAAAGTTTATCCCACCCATTACAATGTGTATTAATCTCCCCTTAAAATAATTTCCCTCCTCTATTCTTTCCCATTTAACCACTCTTTTATTTTTAATAAAACCGGCCAGCCCACCCCTCTTATGTCTTTCCCTATAAAGTCGTTCGTATAAAACTGTCCATACCTCTTGCTCTCTCAGTTTTCAGTCCATTATCTGTCACCTGTATAAATGCCATGTCATAGGTTTCTAATGTTTTTAATTTTTCTAATTTGTCCCTTTCTATCCCATTTGCGTTTATAGACAGTAAACGGAAGTTTTTGTCCTCCATTTTTTGTCTATCCCAGATTGTCGTATTATTTTTTTCAGATTATGGTTGTTTTTTTATTTTTGTATTGTCTAACTTTTTTTGTGTGTGTGATCCATTTGTGTTGATATATCTTTTTTTCTGGGGAAATGCGGGTCATCCCATATCGTATCATTGCTAGTTCGCGACTGGTAAAAATCGCTTGTGGTGTTCGACGAGTGTAGTGTGTCTCCTCTGTTGGTATTGTTTTCCGTTACTCTTGTCCCTTCGGATACGCTATCATTGTCTGTTCTCTCCGTTTTCCTTAGACTCTTCATTCTCTCCCCTTCTTTACTTTTGTTCTCCCTCTTTTCTTTGGCTTGTTCTCTGTCTATTTCTTTTTCTTCTACCATATTTATCTCAACGCTTTCTTTAGTGTCCTTAATATTTTCTGTTGATGAGGTTGATATATTACTAACCTTCTTTCTTTAAGATTCCTTTTCATTGGTGCCATTGGTGTGGGTGTTATTAGGGTATCATTCCTAGTAGATCCCCCATGTCTTGCTCTTCTTCTATCTCCTTTCCCTTTTCACTCAGTACAACAAATCTGTTGTTTTTTTTTTTTTGAGTAATGGGCTCTTTTTCTGGGGTCTTAACCATTGCGTTGCTAGGGCTTAGAATATCCCTCCACTTATCAGCACTTGATTGGTTATGTGTTATTTCCTCCTGTCTTATTTTCCTAAGCTGTTGTTGGTGGGCTTTGTGGATTTTTTTTTGCGGAGAATTTATTACTTGTGCCGCAACGGCACCGGCATAAGTCTTGGGGCTGCCGTTCTGTGTGGGTGTTCCCTCTTTGCAATCCCATGGACCGTGACCGGTTATCCCGCATCTGGGGCACTTTCGATCTTCCTCGCACCCCCTGTACCAGCTTATGAGTTTAAAGTCTGGTACGTAAAAGAACATGGGTGATTTTGTTATCCTCTTGTCTGGTTATTGTTTGTATTCTGCCTCCAGTCTGAGTGGGCAAAGCCCCAAATGGTTGCCATCTTATGATAGTTTACATTTGCTCTCAACTTTTGCTGGGCTTTGCTAACTTTGTTCGCACGTGTCTATCTCAAGCGGGAGTCTGTTCACATGCACTTCGACAGTCGTTCGGTCCATCTCTCTCTCGAATGGTGGGACCTCCATTACTATAGCCTTTGCTCCTTTTACCTCCAGCATCTTTACGGCTATAAAAAGTGTTTATAGGTCTTTTGGGTACAACACATATTTGTTTAGATCCAAATTCTGGAGGGCCTCACTATTTCCTATGTAGTATTTCATCCCCTGAAGTGTCGCTAAGATTTCGGCCTGGCGTGGCACTCTGCCTTTCTCCCCAAAATACAGTAGTTGACACCTATCAGGATGGAAGGCCAGGAAGACATTATGCTGTATTGCTGTCCTGAAGTATTTGTTTAGCTTTGACTTCAGTGCTTTTGGCGGCACATTTACCCCTCCGGTGGCCGCATTAAATTCTGAGTTCATATCCAGCAACTGCTCGATGTTCATCCCGTCTGTAATGTCAATGTCGGTCATGGGACTCACACTACTACAAATCTGGTCATTGTTATGTTTTGAATTTTTCTTTAAAACAAGCCGGTCAATGTATGTGTTTAGCTGCAACATTCTATATATTCCTACTTTAGCTTTTAAATTGGGCAGATATGTTCTGTCCAAAATTGTATCTAATTAAGGAATCTATTTTTTTCTAAGTAGCTTAGTTGGTGAACAACCTTTACTTTGTAAACCAAAAAGACTGATCTTTCTTAATCTGCACAATTTTCTCAATATCTAATAACATTACTAGAGGATATTACTGATCATCTTCAACCCACTCCACCACCTCATTAACCTCTTTAACCACAGCCCGGAGCTCGCCCACCATCACCACCAAAGTTAGAACATGATATATACATTTACTGATGAAGGTGTTGCCCCTATCAGGGATGCAGACCAAATACTTGATATTGCCGTGTTTGGATACGGGGGTAGACAAACGATACGTAAAACCAGAATATATAAAAATTCTAAAAGCTGCCTATTGGGTTAAATATTTATACTGTGTTGTTTTTAATATTCAGCAGATCACATCTGATGAAGATATTAACAAGGTTATTATCAATGACTGGACAGCAAAGGAACATACTGCAAAAGTAAACTAGAAAACGAAAGAAAAACAGGAAGAATAGAAGCATAAACTTGAAAAAGTAAGAGAGAAAGGATAAAATGAGGTGTAAAAACCAGATCTGAAACAAGGACATAAAATGTAATAGCAGAGTCAGAGGGATTCGCCTTTACCACAATCAGATCCGCGCAATATATCTTGAAAAAGCTACAGTAAGTGACTGTGCCACTTCTAATAATATAGTTTATGGTCCTATGGGGGTGCTTGTGCAGGCTCTCGTACGGCAACCACCATACTGGATTCTAGGATATGTAAAAACAATTCCTTCGTCACATGGGCTAACAAACTCATATCTATTGTCAATGATCACGTCGAATGGTAACATTTAGTATATTTGGCATTAGCTAGAGCTTCAAAAATGTGGCAGCTGCTGACAATTGTCCGCGACAATTCCAAGATAGTTTAAAATCAACCTCAGGTTACACATGGGATTCACTGCGTACCAGTCCCAGACACCGTAACGAAAAGATTAGTTGGCTAAAGACGAGAAGAAAACAAAATATACGCGAGTTTGATCTTGACGCTGCATTTATCATGACGATTAAACGACAAAATAATTACTGCGCCTCCTGTAACACATTGACGTTGTGGGAATATTTTCCTAGGGACATACGATAATTACCGTGGACAGAACCATCATATGAAGGAAAGATGGCCGCCATCGCTTAACTGCTTGAGAAAGGCTCTTCCGTTTTTGTGCTATTTTTTCATGATATTTGTGCTTGTTGTCTATCTTCGTCTATATTTTTGTGTTTCATCATGTATTGGCTGTTCCGTTCGTATGTGTTAATCCATCTCCTTGATTTGGAAACGAGAACAATTAGAATTTTTCTCAGCTGTTATATTCCACTGTTAAGACGTCATTTGTTTTTAATAAACCGCCGTCACGTGATCGCCAGTCAACCGGCTTACAATATGACGGACCCTCGTTAATTGCATTCAATGACCACACCTTGGATCTAGATAATACATTGTGCTCAAGACTGAACGAACTGAGACTACATTCATCATTACTTAAATGTAAACGGAAGCGAAAAGAAATAAACCTTGTTTTAAGGTTGGCCGGCGTATAACAGGAAGAAGAATTCCAGTTATCTGTCTTTCGCCAGTAACAGATATACAATTAAAAAATTCTGCCTTTAATTTTGATAACATGATTCAAATTCCTCTTTAATAGTCAACCGTTGTGTCAACTGTATCAGGGATACAACTACGTATTGCATTAGTCAACGCTCAATCAGCAGGATCACCGGAAAAGCGCACAGAAACAGTTAATTTTATCAACGACCAGAATATCGACGTCTTCTTCCTGACAGAAACATGGTTACGATCATCAGGCGATGAACCTAAGTGTGTGGATTTAACACCCAGCGATTACTTCATCAAGTCGTTCCACCGCAACTCTTGCAGAGGTGGAATTGCTGTAATTACATAGAATTCCATGATCAAATGCCTTAAGTACAACACAACCTTAAATTTCTGCCACACATCGTTTGAACAGATCCAAACAACGCTCACACTGGAACAAAAGTCAGTCACTTTTTCTGTCTCTACCTCCTTCCTCCTAGTAGAAAAAAACAAGCTGACTGAATCTCTCTTTTAGGAGCAGTTTCAAAATCTGCAAGAGTATGGAAATTCGATAGGTGGTAACCTAATTATTCTTGGAGATCTCAACTTTCACTTTGACTTTCCTGGAAAACCATGCACATCAAAACTCCTAGATTCCATTCATGTTTTTAATCTTAAACAGTCAGTTAACCAAACCACCCATAAACTTGCACACATTTTAGACTGGTTTCTTTATAGACCTGATGATAATATTCTGCAATCCACCCTTGTATCCTACGAACTTACATCGGATCACCTCTGCATTGTATGCCATCTCGACGTATGAGTCCCTAACCCTCCACCTATATTTGCTAATAAAAAAAACCTCTGTATGATAAATAGAAACAAATGGATGACATCTAAGTAAACCGGACAACTTTCTTACATCCAACAGCGGAACAACTTGATAACTGCCTGCGTTCATTGCTTGTAAAACATGCCCCAGCCACCAAATGCAGAGTATCAATAAAACAAAGTGCTCTCCATGGTATAGCAGTGTTAGGGACCAGCTTCACACTGTTAAAAGACATCGCCGAAAAGCAGAGAGGCTTTGGCTTTCCACCGGACTCTCTATTCATAAACAAATCTATGAAGCCGCTAAAAAGAACCTCACAAACATAGTCCATTTAGCCAAATTATCCCACTACAGTACTAAGCTCACAGAGAGTTCCAGCTCAAAGAGCTGAAAAGAGCTCTTCGAGATAACTAACAAATTAATGTCAAGGAACAAATGTACACCACTCCCAACAATGTTCTCTCCAGTAGACCTTCCGGACCAATTTGCAAATTTCGTCCGTGAACAAGTACAGCCATTAGAGATTTGTTTGACAGCACAATTTAAACTGACTCGTCACCATACAGTTATGATGCAGAATTTCAGCGACAACCGTTAGAAGGATTTGTACCTGTTTCTATTGATTTAGTACGGACAATCGTGATGAAGAGTGTACCGAAGTATTGTGAACTTGATCCAATTCTGACATCACTGCTGCTTGAGTGCTTAGTCCCAATATTGCCTTCACTAACTGATGTTATTAATATCTCTCTCTCATTGGGGGAATTTTTCAAAAGTGCCATCGTAAAGCCTCAGCTGAAGAAACCAACACTTAACCCTAACGATATAAAGAACTACCACCCAGATTCTAATCTCCCATTCATATAAAAAAAATCTTACAAAAAAGTTGTTCTAACCCAATTTGTATCTCATTTGAATTCAAACAGTCTTTTTAGCATTGTATAACCTGCATATCGCCCTCGCCACAGTACGGAAACTACTCTTCTAAAAGTATTTTGTGACATTCTCTTTGCTTTGGATAGCGGAAAAATTACAGTCCACACTCTCCTGGATTTATCTGCAGCATTTGACACAATAGACCATGATATATTACTTCACCGTCTTCAGCATGTATTTAGCATTCAGAATATAGCCTTGCAGTGGTTCAAGTCCTAGTTAGTCAAGAGGACACAAATTATATCTGCAAATGGAATACATTCCAGTGCAGTTGACGCATGGTGTGGTGTTCCAGAGGGATCTGTTCTTGGACCTGTTCTCTTCATTCTATACACTCAGCCGCTCTCAAGTGTCATAGATCATCACTCAGTGTCGCACCAATTGTACGCTGATGACACCCAAATATACAAGTCTAGCCACCCAACTGAAGTTGATGCTACCATCCATGGAGTTGAGAGGTGCATTTATGATGTGAAATAATGGATGACATGTAACAAGCTACAGATAAATGATGATAAAACTGAGGCCATTCTGATCACAACACAAAAACTTTCTCATTCACATCCATCACCTCATACAATAAATATCAGTTAGCATCCAAACAGTTAAATTATTTAACTATTCCTATTCTAAAAATGTATATTTTTTAATGGGACGTTTTTCCAAACTCTTCCACAGGCCTGTCTATGACGTCCTCATAATGTACTTTCCCCATTAAGTTTCCTATTCTATACAGTACAATTAACAATAAACATACATTGTTTAATAAATGAAATGGTCCATAATCTTGTTTAAAAGTTTTGTTTTTGTTTTTGTTATTAATTTTTTAAAAAAAATATGTATTTTTTAATTTAAATTTTTTTAATTTTAAAATTTTCAGCAATAAATAAAAGAAATATGAAAAGTTTTCCCTATTTCTTAATCGCAATTATTTGTCCACATCTAAACATCATCTTTGTAATGTAGTCTTTAATCAGTCTAATTAAGTCTATATTGAAATTTCTGTCTAATAAGAGTATATGTTGTTTCTGAGAGAGAGAGAGAGAGAGAGAGAGAGAGAGAGAGAGAGAGAGAGAGAGAGAGAGAGAGAGAGAGAGAGAGACTGTGTAGTATGACTTGAAATATGTGGTGCGAAATGTCCATGAGCCGAAACCTCCATGAACCCGGTGGGGCGAAATGTCCATTGAAGTGGGGCGAAATGTCCACTGAAGTGGAGCGAAATGTCTTGGGCCGAAACGTCCATTTCGTGAAACGTGCAGGTACCCGTAAGTTGTAAGCAACAATACGTGCCTCTGTCATTTAAGTGTAATTGTTTCACATACATAAAGACAATACTCATCCACCATTGTAATGCGATGATTATTCATTTTCTAAACGCACATGCACACGCATATGTACATCCACCCCCATATATATATATATATATATATATATATATATATATATATATATATATATATATATATATATATATATATATTGTTACGTGCTTAGGCTCGAATAAGCAGCAACACAGAAATAGTGAAAACTAACAAGCTTGTATAAATTGAACAATGAATTTATTAAGTACAATTATTTTCATAAAATAAATAAACTTACAGTTTTAGAGAATCAAATCCAACATTAATCCAATATATAATTCACAAAAATAATCCACTAATGGAATTGTAGGAGTCCTGATAAATAAATGTTCTAATAGTTCCAGATTCGAATCTTGACGATGTAATCCAAAATGGCTGACAATGTCACGTGATGCAGTTCTTGTTTAATTTATCATCCAAATGAATTATGAGCACATGTTTTCTCCTCCAAATAGATAATAAATCCTCTTTATTCAATGAATTGACACAAAGTCTAGAATAATTATAACTCAAATAAGAATTACACAACTAATATCTTAAAGCCCAGAGATTCTACTGATTTGTTCTATCCCAAACAACAGTTCTTATACTTGCTTTTCTTAAGCAAACAAGTGATCACGTGATTTTCTAGAAATTGATATAGGTTCATGGAAGGTCACAGAAAGAGACTGCCTTCAAAAAGTCACGTATTAAAAGAATGATCCAGAAGAAAAACCATCCCCAATAACTAAAAATATAAAGATGCCATTGAAATTAACCAATGGTTTTAAAGACCTGTTTATAAATCTGAAGCAAGGTCAGATAATGAAGTAAACAAGCCAAGGTCAGCCTGTTTACAACTAGAATCTAGGTCAGCCTGAATATTCTAGAAAGAATCTCCCAATTAATGAATATTAAACCCTAAATAACGAATTTGGATTTAACAATAAAAAATAAATAAATTAAATCCAATAGCCGTAACACCTTCCCCCATAAAATAAAAAGAAAGGTTTATATCATAAAACTTTCTTTTTATCAGAAACCAATTTACATCTGAGGTTAAAAGAACTAGTATAAATTACACAATAAAATAAATTGTTATACACAGGAAAAACGTCTGCAAGTATATTATCAAGAAATAGCCTCAACCTTTTAACTTGTCCATGTCCCACAAAATGTCCTAACAAAACCACTCTAGCAGGGCAGAACTCACTTTTAAATAAATTAACAGTCAGACATGCATTAGTGAGTCTGTCAAAAATTTTTTCAATTGTTGCTAGATGTTCTCTCCAGGTGTCGTTGTAGATGATGACGTCACAAATCTCTAGACCAGAGATGAACATTTTTATGAGACGTTGAAATGGACTTTCTTTATATTGGTAGAGTCCTTTTGGAGTGACATGTTAAGTTTTCCTTTGCTCTTTCCGTAGTGGAATCTGCCAAAATCCTTTCAGAAGGTCAAAATTTGGTGACGTACTTGGCATTCCCAATTTTATCCATAGAATAGTCAATTCTTGTTAATGGGAATGAATCTGTTTTTGTCACTCTGTTCACCTTTCTATAATCAATACACATACGGAAAGTTTTATCTGGTTTTGAAACAAGTATGCATGGTGAACTCCAATCACTTTTACTGGGCTTAATAAAATCCTTCTCCAGCAAATATTGAATTTCCTTTTTCAAGTATTCCTGTTTGAGTGGACTCATCCTGCATTGAATTCTCAATCTCAACGTCATGAAAATTTTGTTTGTCCTTGTAAGATTATCTGGACATGAGTGCTCATATAATAATAACTTTCAGTTCATTTCTTTCTTGCACTTGCAAATGTGAAAGTTTCTGGTCTAGATTTTTTATAATTTCTGAATTCCAACAATTCGTCGCTCCAATGTCAATATAATCCGATGATATTCCTTCACAGAGTGGGACAGGTACAACTAAATTAATTACATATTTAACATGGCTATCTTTTTCATTATACTGGTACTCCTATAATTAATTTAGATCCCAGGAGCACTAATACTATAATTTAACTAATTCATTTTCTTCTTATCTTTGTAAGGGCCGTAATATCTAATTTGAAGCAAAGTAAGAAGAATGAACAAGAGTAACACAATTCCATTATCAGATTCAAAAGTTCACTGCCTTTCAGTTCTTTCAAACCATAGTTTTATTTTTAACTTTAATTGATTACTTGACTTGGTCTTGGGTAAGGAATCCACACAATCTACCATAATTCTACTGAATGTTTCATCAAACGTAGGAATAGGTTGCAGATGAGCCTTAGGTATCTTCTGATTTGATTTTCCTCCCATTTGACAAGTATGACAAGAGCTACAGTATTTGACAACATCACTTTTGATTTTTGGCCAATAGAAGTGAGTCAAGATCTTGTGATACATTTTATTAATCCCTAAATGACCAGCCAAAGAAGTTTCATGGGCCAGATTAAGTATTTCCTGTCTGTAAGGTTTTGGAACTACTATTTGATAGTTTACTGACCACTCATCACCAGCCTCTACCTCGGGAGGTCTCCATTTTCTCATAAGAATTCCATTTTTAATGAAATAACAGACAGAAACTTCAGTAACTTCAGTCTCATTTATGACCCATTGAAACAAACAGGAGATCTCAGGATCTTTTTCCTGTTCGACGACAAGTGACTGTCGTTTATCACCCTGATTAAGAGAATGAGTTGTTAAAAAAGGATCACTATGATCAATACCTTCTGATTGATCTAAACCAAGAGTAAAAGTGACCTCATCAAAAACCTGACCTATACAAACGTCAGTTGAAGGAATACTGGCTTTTTAAACATATGCTTGACCCACTCAGGTGTCAGATAAGGGAATACTGCCCTCAATAACATAAACCTGAGCCATGCATGTGTCAACAAAGGGAATACTACCCTTTTCAACTTCATTCTCAAGAGCTTTCTTTACCATAGCTCTAGTAACCGTATAAGCTTTAAGTATATCAGGGATTTCTTTTTTAATTGGATCAACTTTCTGATCCAAATTAGGCTTGTCAGTTACAAGTGGATTAACCACAACCTTGTTCCCAGCTAAGTCGTTGCCTAGCAATAAATCTATCCCCTCAACAGGTAAAATCGAGACCGTTCCGATTGTCACAGGTCCTGATACTAAGTCTGATGACAAATTTACACAATGGAGAGGAACATTAACAACGCCGCACTCTACTCCCTGAATAAGAACACTTTCATTATAAGAAGACTTCTCAGAAAAAGGCAAAGTACCTGATAATAAAAGACTCTGAGAAGCTCCTGTGTCCCTTAAAATTTTAATAGGGGTGGGATTGGCTGAATCACCCAAGAGTGATATAGAACCCTTCGATATGAATGGTTCATAATTATCCGTATCAAAATCAGGCTGGGATTTATTAGACCCAACAATTGTATTGCTTTCAATACATGACTGTGACCTTGACCTCTTGTAAATAAGAGCATTTGGAAAAGGTCTATCTTGATTCTGATGCCTATTTTTCAATTTGTAGCAACCAGAAATAACGTGTCTTTTTTCCTTGCAAAAGTTACACGTCGGAAGAGACAAGGATCTAGAATCAAACTTCTCTGAAGTCTGATTTTTGAAAGTTGTGTTAGTTTGAGTTTTAGAAGGGCTTGAATTAGGCGGAAATTCTTTTCTGCCATTAAATTGTTGAGTAGAAGTCTTGTTAACAAAAGGAACTTTATGTGTCTAAGAATATTCGTCAGCAGCTCGAGCAGCATTTTCCAAGGTTTCAATCTGATGCTCCTCAAGATAAGTTTTAACATCACTATGGACACAGTTTTTGAACTCTTCAATTAATATAATTTGCTTGAGATTTTGATAATCTTGCTCGACTTTCTTGGCTAATCACCATCTATCAAACAACTGCTCTTTTTGTCTAGCAAATTCGACATGAGTTTGTCCAGCTTCTTTTCTGTAATTTCTAAATGTTTGCCTATAAGCTTCAGGAACTAACTCATAACCTCTTAAAATGCATTCTTTAACTACGTCATAATCACCACTTTGATGAACAGACAGTGAAGTGTAAATCTCACTAGCCTTACCAGTAATTACACATTGTAGTAACTGAGTCCAATTCTCTCTTGGCCACTTTAAATTTTCTGCAACTTTTTCAAAAAGAATGAAATATTTATCTACTTTTTTTTCTTCGAAAGGAGGCACTAATCTTATATTCCTTGCTAAATCAAAATTTTGATTTGAAGTATGATGGTGATTCTCACTTGCCAGCTCTATTTCTTTCATTTTAATTTCTTTCTCAATTTGCATCTGCTCTTTTTGTAATTCAAATTGTCTTTCTTTCTCTCTTTCCTGTCTCTCTCTCTCCTCTTTCTCTCTATCAATCAGCATCTGCTCTTTTTGTAATTCAAATTGTCTCTCTCTCTCCTCTTTTTCAGATTGAAATTGTCTTTCTTTCTCCCTTTCTTCTTTTTCGTATTGTAATTGTTTCTCTTTCTCCTCTCTCTCTCTATCAATCCGCATCTGCTCCTTTTGTAATTCAATTTGCTTTTCTTTCTCCCTTTCCTGTCTCTATTTCTCCTTTTCCAGAAATTCCAGATTTTTTTAACTCCAATTCACTCTCTCTCTCTCTCTCTCTCTCCGAAATTCCAGCTTCTTTAACTCTAATTCCATCTTGAATTTTAATTCTAATTCCTTCAGTTTAATGTAAGAGTCTGGTGTAGACTTACTGACTGGAATCAAACACTTTGTTCCAAAATATCCTGTTCTACCAAATACTGGACCAAAATCTTTTTGATATCTTGTTTCGTTAAAGAAGCCTTGACTTCAGAAAGATCGTATTTTCTGGCAAGTTGAACCAACTCGTCTTTTTTGAAAAGATCTAATTGCTCCTGGGTAGGATTAGAAATAAATATTTCTACCTTAGATGTCATTTTGATACAAGCGTGTCAGTCTCACTAAAGATTTAAAATTTTCAAAAACTAGGGGAAATTCAAATTTAAATTCAAATTTATCTCAAATCTCAATCCCGGACGAGCCCCCAATTCTATGTTACGTGCTTAGGCTCGAAAAAGCAGCAACACTGAAAGAGTGAAAACTAACAAGCTTGTATAAATTGAACAATGAATTTATTAAGTACAATTATTTTCATAAAATAAATAAACTTACAGTTTTAGAGAATCAAATCCAACATTAATCCAAGATAGAATTCACAAAAATAATCCACTAATGGAATTGTAAGAGTCCTGATAAATAAATGTTCTAATAGTTCCAGATTCGAATCTTGACGATGTAATCCAAAATGGCTGACAATGTCACGTGATGCAGTTCTTGTTTAATTTATCATCCAAATGAATTATGAGCACATGTTTTCTCCTCCAAATAGATAATAAATCCTCTTTATTCAATGAATTGACACAAAGTCCAGAATAATCATAACTCAAATAAATATACACAACTAATATCTTAAAGCCCAGAGATTCTACTGATTTGTTCTATCCCAAACAACAGTTCTTATACTTGATTTTCTTAAGCAAACAAGTGATCACGTGATTTTCTAGAAATTGATAGAGGTTCATGGAAGGTCACAGAAAGAGACTGCCTTCAAAAAGTCACGTATTAAAAGATGATCCAGAAGAAAAACCATCCCCAATAACTAAAAATATAAAGATGCCATTGAAATTAACCAATGGTTTTAAAGACCTGTTTATAAATCTGAAGCAAGGTCAGATAATGAAGTAAACAAGCCAAGGTCAGCCTGTTTACAACTAGAATCTAGGTCAGCCTGAATATTCTAGAAAGAATGTCCCAATTAATGAATATTAAACCCTAAATGACGAATTTGGATTTAACAATAAAAAATAAATAAATTAAATCCAATAGCCGTAACAATATATATATATATGTTGTGGGGTTTAACGCTATTTTTCAGCACACGATAGGCTATACATGGCGGCCAGTATATATATATATATATATATATATATATATATATATATATATATATATATATATATATATGGGTGTATGTTTGTAATAATAAGTAATAACAGTCGGACATATTATATATATGTCCTTTTCTCTGTCGATCTTCGAGATCATCTTGGTTATAAATATTTGTGTTATAAATAATTTCAGAATTCTCCTAGAGGACTTTTGCACACAGAGATGCTGTTTCTACTGCCTTGTCACGATACACTGGTAATACTTTAACTTTCACAGCTTCTTACCAATCTTAGTTTGGTATAAGGTCTTTCATTAATATAAAACGATAAGGAATAAAGAGACCATATAAAATTCATGCGCGTAATCAATGATATCGTTGTACAAATAAGGGTATATAACAGATAATATTTCTGAAATGTGGCAAATATGTTCAGGGAATAAAATATAATATTCAAGTAGCACAAGGAGCAAATATTGATCTTTTAATATGCGTTTTCCCCCTTTTCTCTCTGCAGCACAGTGGTGGAAGTGGAGTGGGACAGAGTTAATGCATATTTCACACTTGTGCCTCTGTTGCTTTTTCCCCTGCGAAAAACGTATAGATAAAAGGGGTTAATAATGATGATGATAATGAGTATGATGATGACAAATGCAACTATTACGGTGATTGTTTCAATTATTGAGATGTTTTTGGGCTTTTTCAAATCAAAGACCATTGCAATGATATTATTCTTTATTTTCCACAAATGTTTGTGTCTGTGATGATAATAAATGCAGCTATTACGGTGATTGTTTCAATTAACGAGATGTTTATGTATTTTATCTTGTACTTTCAGATGATATGTCTCACCACTTCCCGGAGCACTACTTTTCTGTGTCAGAGCGATTATCCCATGTTCTGGATAATTCCGGCTACTCACTGGAAGAACGAAATAGGAAGGTTATGGCTGCTAATCAGTTGGAGGTGTTCGGTAACATAGCCTATGCAATCGAGGGATGCGATAGACTGTATATATTTGGCAGTAGAGGTGAGGGTTCCACTGGACCAGATCTTCAGTCCGATTTAGACCTTCTGTTACATATTAATGAAATTAATGTAGTAACTGATCTATCTCAGTGTCAGCCAGAAATGACCAATTACCTAATTGTAAAGGACAATCACACTCATCCTGGCTATGTAAAAGTACAACCGATAAAAATATTACCAGACTACACACCAGTTCCTGTATATCTGGAAGTAAATAATGATTACATCTATGCTATTGATTCATTATACAGGACTTTACTAGTAAACACATTATTTCAAGTTGAAGGTGCTGTATCTGGCCCGGCAGTCCATATAAATAATGATCACAAAGAGCTTTCCACTGACTATGTACCTGCTTTAAGATGCACAGAATGGCCTCAGGAAGGATATGAATGGTTCCTGCGTCGCAGATTAAATGGATGGCCTACATCAATACAGATAGAGAATGCCAGGAAATATGGATGTTTTGTCACACCGGTTGGACATCCTCACAGCTCTGAGTCCCTGGTAGAGTGGAGGTTATCATTTTCAATAGCTGAGAGGGACATTACAAAATCTTTTGAAGACACCACAATGAAAGTCTATATACTGCTGAAAATGGTACGGAAAACGTATATTGAACCTTTTGTAGGTGATGCATTTTCAAGCTACCATTGCAAGGTTTGTATGTTTTGGATGAGAGAAAGAATACCACGGGATCTATGGAGTAATCAAAATCTTCTACAATGTCTCATTCTCTGCATCAGACAGCTATACGAGTGGGCAACAACAGGGTTTTGTCCTGACTACTTCATTATCACAAATAACATCTATGACAGAAAGATTATTGGAGAAACAAGAAATACTTTAGTGCAAATACTCGGAAATCTTCTCTCCTCCAATTGTACGTTTTTGCTTGGGATACAATGCTGCAATTTGGGGCATCTTCTGTCAGATCAGATGAGTAGATCTGACAATTGTATTGTACCGATGATACGTGAGGAAACAGTTAATCACATGTTGATTCTACATGCTGCAATGATATGTAGATATAATATACTTCGATACATTCCACAGCACTATTCAGCATTGGTTGATTATTTACACAGAATCATGTATGCCTCTAAGTCTTTACCGTACATCATGCACTATCCTCTCAAACATACAATGATGATTATGTGGTCCCAGTTAGGATTCCATATAGCCACAATCTGCAAAAAGAATGCACACATTTTGTCCCGAGAGCAAGTTGACTATTTTGTGGCTTTGGCATCAGGTTGTCTTTCATTTGGTATCAACATTGATGCTACGTCTGTAAGACTCAAACTGTGTGGATTGGGAATGGAACTTGGGAACCATAATTTAATAGAGACTTCTCTTCAACATATTAGCGACTACCATATGAAGTACATATACTCTGTGACGACAGATAATACTGTTATTCTCAATTGTAACGAAAAAAGAACAGAAAAGTTACTCGGGAATAAATACAACTTTGTGGAACTGCTGCAGACTCAGACGTCCTTCAGTGTAGTCTATCTACCGACAGAAATGTCAATCAGCCCCAAACCACTGAGGATGGAGATGTTCAGGTCAGTTGGTGCACCCTCAGAATTGAGAGAAGAACACATCGATTCCTGTTATGACTGGGGCGTGGTTGATTCTCTTATGTGTCTTTACTTCTTTCAGTATCTGAATTTCTGCAGACAAGGAAAAGAGATACACAAACAGGTTGCTATGTACAACATGATTCATGTGATTATGACTGAGCCAAATATTACACACAGAGACACAGCATTCAATCTTCTTGGTTATTCCTTTATGCATGAAAATCAGCTAACCAATGCATTCATATGCTTCAACCAATCCTTGCAATTATGTCATTATCATAACGCAGCAAAATTCTACTTGGGAATTATGTTCAATAGGATTCATGCTAATAACAGAAGGCACACATTATGAAAGCAGAAGATATATTTCCAGCTAGATTAATATTGTAAAACATGACAAGCAATGCTATTTCATAAGCAGTATTGTCAATATGGGAAACTGTGTTATATCTCTAGGTGTTATAAAATATGTGCCGGTTTTATAGTAAAACATGAACTGTTTAACAACTCAAACTATAACTAATTTAATGATGACTGTCATCATTAATTTATGTTTGAATTGAATTTACATAAATTGTGAATGATAGTTATTGAAGTGATGTTTAACTATTGACTCATTACTTTATATTTACTATACAAAAAGTAAGGTTCATGATATAATACATATTTATTATTTGCATACTATTGGCTTACATCACATCAGGTTTTCCATCTTGTTATTACTATAGTCTTGTGCTCTGGCAAATGATAATATTCAGCCTCACTCCTCACCCAACCTTGCAAAACTTATATCCAGGGCCCCATCCAACTGAAAAACGTATCTTCGGAATTTAGGTGGAACCTCTAATCTTCACCATCTATCTTACACCTATCACCGTTGTTGTCTGGTTCACTTGGACAGTTGACATGCCACTGATCATGCAACATTGTAGAAACATCCCATGGAATGTGTATGCATATGTATATAATGACTCCAGACAATGTAGTTTAATTTATGTAAGATCAAGTTTACGGTTTTTATCCATATTAATTCCTTTTCCGTGTGACTAATCATATTTCAAGTTGACATCTTCCTATTATGGAGTCGCTTTATAGATATTATGAACTTCTGAGAGAGTGGCAGCTGTAAGATGAAGTTGTTTGAATTTGCAACATGCACAGTGGAGAGAATGGGACAATTTATCTTGTCAGACAATACCAACTTCTGAATTTCAGATACATCAGAACGATTTGTGTTAAATGTTCGCCAAAACATGCAGATAACCACAGTACTTAATCCAAACAGGAAATGAATTCTTAGAATAGCTGATGCTAGCAGTTCTTATAGGGTAATAAATTTAACCAGTCTAACTTAAACATAGATTTTGCCAAAAATATGAAATTCTACATCAATTATTTGAAAACCAAGTCTAACCGATTTTACACTGCTACATTTAAGGAAATCAAGTTTCTGACAGAATCATTCAGAACAAATTGCACAGCTCCCGTAATGGTTCAAACTGTTGTTTGTCCTGGTCACGGTAAACAAAAAGTATATGCAGGAGTCTTTTCAAAGGTCAATGAAATTAATTAAACTATATAATAAGAGGGATTGATAAAAAGATGGACTGTGACATATATTGACACAATTTAACCTTTAGTAGGTATTTGAAAAAAGAAGAAACTAAACCATGCACCTACATTTGTGTCTTCTGGAATGGTTTGTTTACCAGTATATAAGTTTCACTATTATATTGAAATAATTCACTGGTAATGTAATTGCTCAAACACACAATAGCTGAGATTAATATAAAGAAGGTTATAAAATGATTATTGCACACAGCTTCATACACAAAATGCAGTTGGACAACAGAGATTGAAATGAGTCTATATATTGTGTTTAAATGCCACTTCTAACATATCATAGGCTATATGATATTACACCAAGGAAAAGGAGATAACTGCTAAATTAATGACTGATCAATAAGGTTTTGCTCCTAAAACATGTTACATTTTTCACTGCTGGTATATAAACCAATTTTGCATTTTTTGATAAACTTTCAGTTTAGCTTGCTTTGCTGTCAATATTTTTGTTGGTTGTTTTCACTTCTCTTTGAATTTGGATAATTTTTATTCTTTCATGGTTTTTCTGCCTTTTGAAGTCAATTTGCTTTTTTTCCCCTTAAAATAGGAATTAAACCAGAAAAATTAATATCAAAAGAGAACTATTCTAAGAAAATATTCTTGACATCCCAAAACTGTTTATACATGTATTATTAAAAATGACGATGTCGCTTTGAGTCAGTAGAAAATAAATTAAATCGTATTGTACTAATTCGTAAACTACGGAGCACAGAAGATGTACAAATTCACAAGATCAGTTACAATTCTGGTCATTCACGATAAGATGATAACAGAAATATACATGCACAAATATTGCAAAAACATCAAGCATTTACTAATATCTCTTGTTTATAACTTGAAACTGCATTAGTATGAATCTGTAATTGCAAATCCAGTGTGCTATGTGCAGCCAAATATCTTCATTTGTACAGCTCCTTAACTAGATTCACTAGGGGTCTTCATTGTATGTTGTTTTCATTCTCTAGACCCCATCATTAATGGAACCATACCAATTATTAGTTGCAGTAGTGCACTCTCTAAAGTGCAGTTCTTTTGTCCAATTGCACTCTCAGAATATCAATTTACGACATGACTGTTATAGGCCCCAATACTACATATAGTTAGTCACACCATGCATGGTATATGTCCCAATATTACATAGTTATTTACAAAATGCATGGTATATGTCCCAATACTACATATAGTTAATTACACCATGATTGGTATATGCCCCAATACTACATGTAGTTAGTTACACAATGATTGGTATATGCCTCAAAACTACATATTGTTAGTTCGACCATGATTGATATATGCCCAATAATACATGTCCTTAGTTACACCATGATTGGTATATGCCCCAACCCTACATATAGTTAGTAACAGCATGATTTGTATGCCATACTAATACATATAGTTAGTTACTCTATAATTGGTATATGCCACAATACTACATATAGTTAGTTATACCATGATTGGTATATGCCACAATACTACCTATAGTTTGTTACACCATGATTGGTATATGCCATAATAATGCATATAGTTATTTACACCATGATTGGCATATGCCCTAATAATGCATATAGTTATTTACACCATGATTCGTATATGCCCTAATAATGCATATAGTTATTTACACCATGATTGGTATATGCCCTAATACTACATATAGTTAATTATACCTTGATTTGTATATGCCCCAGTACCACATATAGTTAGTAACACCACGAGTTGTTTAAGCCCCAATAATACATATAGTTAGTAACACCATGATTGGTATATGCCACAATACTGCATATAGTTAGTTACACCATGCATGGTATATGCCCATATACCACATACACTTGTTTATACGATGATTTGTATATGTCACAATAATAGATATAATTAGTTACACTATGATTGGTATATGTCATAATACTACATATAGCTTTACAGAGTTTTAGGTAGTATGCACCTTGTGGATTAATACCCATGATGTTACTTAATAACTAGTTGTACATTTAAGAGTTTAACGTTGTTTTTTCTGCGTTCATCGTGGTATGAACTGTCAGTTGCCGACTCACACAGCAAATAACGCCCGAAGGGCGTTATGTAAGCTGTGTGAGTCGGCAACTGACAGTTCATACCACGATGAACGCAGAAAAAACAACGTTAAACTCTTATAATTGAAATTTCATTTGTTTGCTATGTTATTTTGTTTCCATCAGTAAGAAACATAAATCTTAACTGAGTGTAGTAATACATAATTTTGTGTTTTTTTACGTAGCTATTTATAGCACTTGGGGTTGTCCTGCCTGATCGTAACAAGGTCATGATAATACCAGTCCTTGATTCAATGGAAAATGATGTATGGAATTTGCTGCCGTGATTTTGATATTTTACCTTAATGAACACGTGTATTCAAAGTGGAGCTCTATATTTAAAGTCGGGATTCATGGCCAAGAATGTATGCATTCATATACTGCCAGTGTGATTTTGCATATGTATCACACGTGAGTGATTTAATTTCGTTCTTCAAAACCTATTTTCGTGTATATAAACAGGCTTGACTAGTTCTGTTGGCTTGACTTCGCACACGAAGATTAAGAAGGAAGATTTCTATGTCTATTGCACTTGCGCTGGTGGGTGACGAACCCAATACGTGATAGGCACGTCCGTCCACAGAGGCTGCAGGGGAATGTCTGGGTTTTGGTGGGTGCTGACAATGGCTCCCGGTTTTTTCTTTGCCAACGTTTTTCATCCAAGATGGCCCGTCTGTTTTGTTCAAAAGTGTCAGCGGCCTGGTGAATTGTACGTCGCCAGCTTGTACGGTCAACAGCTAGTGATGCCCATTGGCGGTGATCAATGCCACAGGAGGTAAGGGTCTTTTTCAAGGAGTCTTTATATCTCTTTCGAGGTGCCCCTCTATCACGGTGGCCAGTTGATAGCTCACCATACAGTGCAATTTTTGGCAGGCGATGATCCTCCATCCTGGACACATGCCCTGCCCAGCGAAGCTGTATCTTCACGAGTGTGGCCTCAACGCTGGTGATCCCCGCTTGCTTGAGGACTTCAGTGTTGGTAACGAAGTCACTCCAGTGGATGTTGAGGATGGTGCGGAGGAAGCGCTGATGGAAGCGTTCAAGGAGACGGAGGTGACGGCTGTAGGTGACCCAGGATTCGGCGCCATATAGGAGGGTGGTCAGTACGACAGCCATGTAGACTTTGATTTTTGTAACTCTCTTGAGATTGGGATTGTACCAGACACGTTTGTAGAGTCTGCCGAAGGCGCTGTTTGCTTTGGCTAATCTGTTGTCTATTTCTTTGTCGATCATTGCATCAGAGGATATCACACAGCCCAGGTAGGTGAACTGGTGGACTACGTTTAGCTCTGTCCGGTCAATGAGGATGCTTGGTGGACGGTACTCTTCCTTGGGGGCAGGCTGGTGAAGTAGCACGCTTTTCTTTAGGCTTACCTCGAGGCCAAAGAGCTGGCAAGCTTCTGCAAAGCAAGATGTTGCTCGTTGTAAGGCAGCTTCCGTGTGGGCAACAAGGGCGGCATCGTCTGCAAATAGAAGTTCTCTAATCAGTTTTTCTAAAGTTTTGGTGTGGGCCTGAAGTCGCCTTAAGTTGAAGAGGTTGCCATCAGTACGGAATCTAATATAGATGCCATCTTCGTCACCAAGGTCTTCTGTAGCTTTTCGGAGCATCGTGCTGAAGAAGATTGAAAACAGTGTAGGAGCTAAAACGCAGCCCTGTTTCACGCCATTTGCAATGGGGAAGGTTTGTGACAATTCGTTATTGTTTTTAACCTGACCAAGCTGGTCTTCATGTAGTTGGATGATCATGGTAAGGAATTTGGGAGGACAGCCAAGTTTTTCAAGGATTTTCCACAATCCAGTTCTGCTCACCGTGTCAAAAGCCTTTGTTAGGTCCACAAAAGTGATGTACATTCCTTTGTTTTGTTCTCTGCATTTTTCCTGGATCTGTATCAGGACGAACACCATGTCAGTTGTGCCCCTATTGGCTCTGAAGCCACACTGACTCTCTGGAACATGATCTTCTGCAATGGTAGGCACTAGTCTGTTTAGCAACACTCTAGCAAGGATTTTGCCTGCAATGGAGAGCAGAGTTATCCCACGGTAGTTTGAGCAGTCAGACTTTTCCCCTTTGTTTTTGTTCAGGGTGATGATGACTGCATCACGGAGATCTTGCGGAAGTTTCCCTCGCTCCCAGCAGCAAACGAAGAATTCGTGAAGTTTGGTGTGCAATGCTAGGGCTCCTTTCTTCCATATCTCAGGTGGAATACCATCCTTTCCTGCAGCCTTACCTGCCTTCAGCTGTTCTATGGCTTTTAAAGTCTCTTGCAGTGTGGGTGCCACATCAAGTTCCATCTTTGGTGGCTGTTGTGGGATGCGATCAATTGCTGCCTTTTGGACTGCACGACTAGTGCTGAAGAGGGTGTGGAAGTTCTCTGACCAGCGGTTTGACTAGTACATCTAGGTGTATGAGGTTAGGTTATAGAAAGTTTGTGAACTATTGTTCTAGACTGGATAGTTGACATTTAACTTGCATATCATGTATTTTCTTGACTTGTTTGCACTTTGTTTAGTTGCAACTAAACTGGAAGGTGAATTTATTGAAATGATAGTTGGATGAACTTGTCATAGAGTTCATTGTATTAGCATATAGTGTTTGATAGAAATTTTTAGCAGATTCAGTAACAATTACTTGATATGTACTGCTTGGGTTTATAGTTGGATGAACTTGCCATAGAGTTCATTGTATTAGCATATAGTGTTTGATAGAGATTTTTAGCAGATTCAGTAACAATTACTTGATATGTACCGCTTGGGTTTATAGAGGTCATTTGAACATTTTCTTGAGTTAGATTTCTTGAGTTTGTTGAGGTCATTTGAACATTTACATTTGCATGAAAGTGAGTACTGCAAAAGATTCTTGAGCAGACAATGTTACATTTGAACATCAATTGGAAAGAATGTTAATCATTTTTTTTTAATGTTGAGTGCTGGGCCTTGTGTATGGTTTCAGTGATAGTTCATTGGAGTGGTCAGACAGATACATAATGTACCTAGCAGGAAGGTTGGTGTTGATCATTGCATTCAAAGCTTTTGCACAAAGAGAGTGAGCAGTATATCTTGCAGATATATGGGTATTTTTGCATATGTCAGGCATAAAACTGCCTAATTATCTCTGTCCAACTCATTTTATGGGACAAAATTGGGGATTTTCAATAGCATTTTTATCAATGTGATAAAACAGTGATTCAGCTCTTGGATTAATGTGTGTGAGGTAGTATTTTACTGACCTGACTGGGCAGTTTTGACCACCAGCTGCATACATTCCCATGTAAGAATTTTCCTCAGCATTAAAGTCTCCATGATGATTTGTTTCCATAGTTTAATGGGTCAAATTGACATATTCAGCCCCTGTTTCATCAAATCTGATTTCGAGACTGGGGGGTATTAATTGGCTGGGGAATTCTAATCCAAGTGTAACATAGTGGATGGAGAGGTATAACCAAACCCTGTATCTGAGTGTGATAGGATTATTATGCATCAGGTATTGATTGATCGCATACATGTCTGATGGAGGAATAACTGGCATGTGTTGAGTTCAACTTTATATTTCCATTTAACATGTTTGATTTTTAAACTCAGGGTGTGTAACAATAAATTATTAATTGAATGACCACATTCAATCTGAATAAAGCAGTTAATAATAGCTCCAACATTTTAAAAAGTGTTTTTATGGTATTCTTTAGTTTGGGCTTCAAGGAGCATCCTCTTTTATGTTGTGGTGACCTTAGCGGCTGCTTTGGGATAAAATATGGTTAATATTTGGGCCAAATGACAAATGTGCAGACTAAGATGACTTCAGTTCTATCTCTATATTCTTATCTTTGTGTCATTATGTAAGTCATATGTTGCTCTGCTTGGTAAAAACTATTTTATAACATTTTAAATATTTAGATCTTTTGGAACAATCATTCTTGCATATCTCCTTTCCATAATTTGTATTTATATAACAAATTTGTTACATTTGTTATGCTGTCACAAATATTAATTTAAAGATAAACTACATTTTATTCACTTAAAAGCAAGTTAAGTCTTTTGTATAAAAATGGCATGAATGAACCAGTATATTGCCTTTTCATAATATATAATTTAAGAAAACATAAGAAAAAATTAAGTATCAAGCAATATTACCAATACTTATATTAATGAACAGTCCAGTATACTGGTTATTATTATTGTTATTATAGTTAATTTATTATGATTATTGAATGAATGATAAAATCTTCCTGTACAAGTTTTGTAGACCCATTTAGTGTTTTTATTGGTAGATTTTGAGTACCGCTGTTCTGATATGTTTTAGAGACTTAAGTGATTTGAAGTGTTTTTGGTTTGTGATCATCCTGTAGGCCGCTAGATCAACCTTTCATCCGTCAAACTAAATGACAACTCAGTTTGTAATACTTTTTCCACTTAAAAAGGCACGTCAAATATAGAAGGGTCAAAATTATAAATATCATCATGCAAGAAATCTTTCTGATAAGCCTGAGGCAAAGTTAGCGAACGAATCTCCAAAATTCTGACACGATAGCCATAATGCCGGTGACCTTGACCTAGCTCAATTAACTTTTATCCATACTTTTAACATATTTCAACAAAGAAATAATATTTTTTTTAAAAAAAATGTAAAGTATATGTTTCTTTAATCTTTCAGATTAATGTAATTCAATTATTGTTAAAAGAAATTGTAAAATTGTTCTTTTCCTTTAATGTTTACTTCGTTTCTGCCTTCACTAGCATTGTTTATGTTCTGCTGTACACATGACTCTATTTATAGACGTGGGTATTCTTTGAAAAGTAGTTTCTTCTAATAGTTCATCCTGAAATGAACGCAATTCATTTTGATCACGTGATAACATTCTGACCAATCGAAACATTACTTTCCTCTACAAGCTTCTTCGATTGCAATTATTGATTGTTATATGCAGTTCCATAGCTTGTTGTACTGTTAAAGCCCCTTAGCCAGTTTCAACACATTATATACTATTGTACCTAGTCTATTTGAATATTGTACACGTGTTATATGTTTGCAAGCTTGTCAAATGTATCTAAGTTGGTGACTGCTTACCACTACTTACTTGCAATATATTCATCTGCCTGAGATAAAATTAAGATGTGAATACCATTTATCTTCCTGACTGATAAACAAATATTTTTGCAATCGTTTCTTTTAGTTGTATATTTTAATGCTAAGAAAAGAATAATATAATTTTGAATACTAAAACTGTATAATAATTCTGTATGAGAGAAATTTGTTATATTCAAGAGATAAAATGTTAGTAATGAATGCATCATATAGAACCTGAAGCAACATCAAATGCAGAATGGAAAGATATATAAAGGCAAGAAAACTATATTTGCCAAACAAATATTTTCAGAGTCTGGAAAGTGTGTGTGTTTGACTTGGAATTTTAACAGAATTTTAACATAAACCAATTTTAACATGTCACTGACATGTAACATCATGTCACACCCAGTCCCAATATCTTTAAAGCAGTCTTTGCCATAACTTGGACCGGGTTTGAACTTGCAACCATTTGCATCAAAGGCAGATGCTCTAACCAATTAGGTCACTAAACCCTGAAAAGTAATGCAGATTTTATTTGTAGTTCTAGCTAACAAAGTGCTTAATTATTTCTTCCTCCATTTTAAGTTATTCCAATGAGTTACAAATCTGCGTTCATGGGTCAGGCACACTTCATCTTGCCTGCATACACCAAGCTCCATATCCCATTGACTATAAAAAAGACAGGAATATAGTCACTGTTATAAACATGAATACAGCAGACACACTATCCACGCAACCCCAAAATTAACTTGTATCTTCTATTACAGTCACTTTGAATTTCTCTGACAGAAATCAACGCATATAGAAATAATTATTGACAGACAAAATATACATCAGCAGTGTGGATAGTATATCCTACATGAGGATTCATGTTATGTAAGGGTTAATAATATAACAAGATATACTAATATGACAAAGTAATTGAATTTTTATTCGATCTCTATTTCAATTTGTAACGATGTTACTTTATCAGTCATCTTGTCTGAACGCGTCAACCGCCATGTCCTCATGGGGATTCGCCTATCCTCAAAAAAGAGGACTTAATTTAGTCACTGATATAAGCACAACGTTTTATTTCAGGTAGACTTAATACAATGACTGTAATCATTAAGAATTAGGGAAGTATTTTAAACATAATATATCTTTAATTATATTATTAAACCAGATATATCTATTCATATAAAATCAGACCAATCAATGAAGATAAATGATGAGTCAATTAAAAATGGTAATTTCCTTTTAAAATGGTATCAAAGTAACAGTAATTAGTTTTTTTGGATTTGGGATATCCACATTTGAATAGCCATATGTGTAGACAATTCAAATTACATTTCTTACATTAGTTTTTGTTAAAGTTGTTTCCCAATTAGAATCACAACAGACTTTTAATATATATGCTGGTCATGTGTGGGATTCCTGATGCTTATAATTATTCATATTATCTGTCAAGTTATGTCTGTGCTGCAAGTAATAAAGGTTAGGGTGTGTGTGATTTGGATGTTTAAGGTAGCTTTAACAAGTTTTCAGTCATATCGGTACGATGTCTGCATTGTGACAACTTATTGTGATGTCTAGCACTCGGACATTATCCAACAGACATGTAGCATGATGATACACCCAGTCACATAATCCTGACACCAGGCCGACCAGTCCTAACACTAATCTCTTAATGCTAAGCACCAAGCGAGGCATTAGTTAGTACCATTATTGTAAGTCTTTGGTATGACTAGGCTGGGGATCATCAAGGCTAGGAAGAAAAATATAATTGTTATATATTAAACATATTATATAAAATATAATAGTTATATCTTAAACATATTGTATCGTTCTCTATTTTATTAATCCAGGTTTTCTGTATGCGATATATTGAATTATTTTCCAGAACTATGGCAATGCAGACTCAAAACAACTTCCAATTTAAACACATTAAATTGTCGGACAAGACACTTAACTTAATTCAGTGAAAGAGATGAAAGAGCAAGGTGTCAAATCTTAGAAAGTGTCAATAAGTCTAAACTTTTCAGTTATGTTTTACCTGAAATGTAAAGCAAGTTTCCTTTTCAATAACTTTAAATTAATTTTAAATTATTTCTTAAGCAAATAACTGAATATATTTCTAAATAAAACACTGTCAAATGCCACTGTGAAAAGCCTGAAAATATAAAATGCATATACAAGCAAAACTGAGTGTGTGATCAGACCCTTTCATGAGGTCAATTGCTTATCATGTTGCAATGACCATACTCATATTTTAAACACATAACATACTATTTTGCTTAACTATCTCTTGTTAATATATATATTGGACACCTATTTTGAACAAAACTCCTGACAATATATAACTGAAATGCTAATATATATTGTATTATTGGTTTAGTGAATGTTGGATGGTTTAAATTTACATGTATATTATGATTGTCCAATTACAAAATGCTCCATAACATCATGCATCAATGGAAAGTATTAATGGTATAAAGAAAAACCCAGAAAGAACCCCAGAGAGAACCACCGATCCATGAGAAGCTACTGGCAAGTTTCTCACATACCCACATTGGTCGAATCTGAGACTGGAACCCACACAGACATAGATGAGATGGCATTGATATGTAAAGGTCCACATGGGGCCTCTTTCAAGTCATCTATTGAATACTGCATTGGTTACCATATTGTATGTCAGATAGTCAGCATGTCAATTTAGGCTCAAGTCATCTGTTGAATACTGCATTGGTTACCATATTGTATGTCAGATAGTCACCATTTCTATTTAGGCTCAAGTCATCTGTTGAATATTGCATTGGTTACCATATTGTATGTCAGACAGTCACCATTTCTATTTAGGCTCAAATCATCTGTTGAATATTGCATAATGATACGACTGTTCATTGATGAGTAGTAGCAATAACGAATATTTCAAGATTGCTGTACTGGATGTCATTTTGGATGTCAACCTTGTACCATTTTTAGAACATAAACAATATTATTCGGAATCTTCGGCCAAAACCCTGTCAATAGGATATTCTGCTGTGAAGTTATTATAACAAGATTATAGTTCAACATGGTTACCATGGTATCCATATTCAGATATCAGATTTGCAATATGTTGTATCCTGGCTCAACTGGTCATCATACAACTTGTGGTGAAAACAACATATTGATATGAATTTCATACAAGAAGAGTAACAATACCAAGATTTTCAATAGTGGACCATGGGATAAATGTAATAAATAAATAGATATGAATGCACATAGTTTCCTGGCAATCTTCCATGTAATTACCTCGCAGCAGTACTATATGTCCATATTGTCATTTAGGGAAACAAATAGGCAGCCATGACATCCGATTATACATCAATACCATTCACATAATTTTGTGTCATTAAATATTTTAAATCTCCTAAATAATTAGATGGCTGTTATTTAAATAGATGGACACTAGTAATGTTTAATGGTGGATTTTCCATTATTATGCAGTGTTGAATTTGGCTAGACATAGGCTTTGTCCAATAGAATACAGTGATAATGTAACATGATTTAAATTTTTAAATACAATCCAAACAACACAATGAACACATTTATGTTGAATAAATTGTTGCACAATAATTTAAGCACAGAGTTTATATAATATATAACAATAAACTGAGAAAATTCAATGCAAAAGCAAGCTAATGTATTATATGCAATGTCTGACACAAGAAGGTAGTTCAAAATATAAACCTGTTGAAAAAAATACATCACATAACAAGTGCAAATCAATTCAACCGGAAACTGCAAGAGCTGAAGCAAAGATTTATGGAATCCATGCCATGATCTGTATGGCCAACTGACATGTAAACAATTATGGCAAGATGAGTCCCCAGGTACACATAAAACAGCCACCCTACTGTTACTCAGACCGATCCACAGAAAGTCATAGGAGGTGGACATCAAAGTGGAACTGTATAGGCACAGTAGGCAAGATACAAAGATTATTCTGTATAAAACATTTCCACACACCTATAATGAGGTGTGGTAAATAATCAAGGTAAACATGAAGACAATCGGTTGCAATAATGTGAAACATATTGCATATTAGGTTAATGCTTGTTAAAATGAAAGAAACCTTTCAGAGAGATGCACATGTCTTAGTAATTACTTACACGTATCTTACAATAAACTGTATTGACTTAAATTCATCAAAGTATACAATGCTATATGTAATGACACAATTCATTGAATGATCCAAGGGAGATAAAAAAATCTACTCGACTGTTGGAACTACAGAATTAAATCAACTATTGTAGAAATAATTGTGTGCAATGGATCCAACCAGGTGAATATTTTCATTGCAGACCTTGGGAGAAAAATACAAGCATGCTGATACAAATGCAACCATTTGGAATGAAGTGTCAATGAGTACCTGTCTTATAGTCTCTCAAGACCGATGGTATCTTATAACTGGTCATGATGCTATATGGTCATCATATCTGTGATCTAGTTGCTTAAAATAGGTGGTCACTCACAGCAAAGGCCTTTCAACACAGGTTTTACTTTAAATAGTATCAAAGCCTTTTATTTAAATTGATACACTATAATTATAACAAAATTCTAGATAATTATTCTTTCTCGAGTACGTAAAAAATAATGCCTTGGATAGACAATAAAGGTAATGGAAAATGAATAGTAAATTTGCAATGTATCCTAGCAGAAGATGTCATGCAGCTGTTAATGATGCACTGAAACAAATTCAAGATAAAGGGGAGAAAATTTTTATCTGTGCAGTGCACTTGCTTCTGTTGCCATAGTGATGTCTCATCAAAGAAATCATTCCTAAATCATAAACATTAATTTGTCTGTACCAGGAGAGATTTTTACTGGTTTGCCTTCAGTTCATTTCTGTCTTCCACATTCAAGTTAATTTCAGAGGTCTCAATAGGATTTTAAAACTAGGAGTCCAGGACTCCCATTTTTGTAAAAATAGGAGTCTCACAAGCAAAAGTTGCAGTCCCATCCCAAATTTTTTTAAACTTTGCAGATTAGAAGAACTGTTGGTTCCCATTGATTGTAATTCCCTTTTATAACACTGACATGTACAACTGTATCAGGTTATTTGGCGTGTCTGGTAATTCTGCACAACAATACGTCATTTCTCTAATTATTCGATAACGTGCCTTTTTGGTTAAAAAAATTAAATTTCTTTTTTTTTTTGGGGGGGGGGTGGGGGGGGGGGGCTGAAATGCAGGCAGAAAGATTCCAGAGTAATGTATTTCATTGCCATAGCCTGATGCATAAACATTACATCTTTTCAAAGCCATGCGCAAAATAGTCCACTATATCAGTTCTAGTAACTTCAGTACAGTTCTGATCTCATTAAAATCTTCATCATTTTTTCGTTTAACCCCAAAATACTTGTCCAAATTTGCAAATGGCATTTTGTCCAAGTCTCGATCTTGGTTTCGAGATCGCAGGTAATATTTATACAGCTACAATTGGAAATGAAATTAATTACAGGATCATAGGGCTTCGCCAATGTAGCAAAATGCCATTCTGTTTTCCTTTTTGGTGACAAAATATACCATCTTTTGATATTTGTGGCGACACCAATTTTGGCTGATAAAAATTGTACATGTGTATACAGTCTTTCGTTTTGTTGTAGAGAAAATCAAAGGCACCATGACACTCAGGAAGCAGCGAACTTGGATATAACAATGCACTGTTATATCATAATCCGCTTATGCTGATATCTGGCCTTATTACTGTATGCTGTATTATAATCAAAATAACCATGCAACTGACTAGTTAAAATCCACACCTCTAAAGGCGGAAACGTGAAATGAACACAGTCAACCAGATGACGCTAATTTAAAAAAAAAATACCACCTGGAAGAAAATAATAGTTTTGCTAACACTTCAAAGAAAACTGATTACCTTTGAAGCACTGATATATACTAAACAAGTAAAACAAATCTGTCTCAATGTTCTACAATTATCTGATGTTACCGCAGCAATAACAAATGGGTATATGTTAGGTCCTTCAACTGGAGCCTTTGGCGGCGCCATCAATAACAAATCCACCATCATCAAAGCAAGCCAACGACATTTGCTCAAAGATAATCAGCAACAAAATCAAATAAAAGCATTGCCTCATTTTTCATAGTGATTAGAACATACTTATTGTGCCGCTAAACTTTCCTGTTTGCAAAAGAAAAAAGCAACAACAAAACCCCGTCCCCCATAAAAAAAACACGTGCGTACGGAGGACTCCTGCGTGGGTGATTTTCTGCATCCCAGATAAAAATTTGCATCCAAATACGCGTAATTAAGCGTTTCCGAGATCTCTGCAAGTTGATATGAAGATCTCATGTTGGGTCTCATATTAATAAATGCATATAGTATTTCCTTGACCTAAGAACTAGTATGAAAATAATATTGATCAGAAATACTCCAAA
Source organism: Unio delphinus (assembly GCA_029339505.1). Lineage (NCBI taxonomy): Eukaryota > Metazoa > Mollusca > Bivalvia > Unionida > Unionidae > Unio > Unio delphinus. The sequence goes on along the minus strand of JAQISU010000230.1, from coordinate 458,307 downwards.
AGTTGAATAAGTTTATAGGAGTATCAGAATCTTACTGAGAAATATGCTGTTTTCCCAAACATTTCCACTGTAGATATAACGGTCAGTGTAAATCACATATACAGTTTATATAACGTGGTAGACTCTCCAAAATATGCTGCCAGTTCAGATGCTGTCCAGCTGAAGAAGAAATATATGTTTCATAAGTGTAAGACATACAACCCCATTGCAAATGCAGTTAAAGGTTATTTCTATTTAGACATTTTAAGGAACAACAGGAACAAATAAATTATTCCCAATGTCAGCTGTTATGCAATATTTTCAATAATGACAGGTGCAAATAGCATTAAGCAACATGCGTGCATGTAGCCTGATGTCCCATCCAGTCACATTATCCTGACACCAGGCCAACCAGTCCTAACACTAATCTCATAATGCTGAGTGCCAAGTCAGGCAGCTGTTAGTACCATGTTTGTAAGTCTTTGTTATGACTCAGCTGGTGATTAAACCCACGACCTTCGGCATCCAAGACAGATGCTCTAATATAGTAAGATTGGCTAGACTGGTTTGAAATGAAGTATTGAAAAAAGATGTAAAAAGTTATAAATTATACTATCTGTGCTAGAAATGACCATTTGTTTAAGTTAGCTGGAAAATAACCATATTAGATATCATATTGGCTCCTTCAGGCGTTATGTTGAAGTCCCAGATAACCGAGTGGTCTAAAGCACTCTCCATTATGGATCACTGCCATCTCACCTCTGTCCGTGTGAGTTCAAGTCTTTGATTCAGCCAATGTAGGTATGTGAGAACGCTTGCCAGTAGCTTCTCATGGGTCGGTGGTTCTTTCCAGTGGATGTCCCGGGTTCTACCCCCACCATTAAAACTGGCCGCTATAAATAGCCTATCATATGCTGAAAAATGGATTTAAACCCTACAACAACAAATCAATCATTACTTTCCATTTCGATGTTCTTACTGTGGTTACATATGCATGGTCATACATTACTTGTCTTTTGAATATCATTGTCACTAAACATTTCATTGATTTGATGAAATCCTCTCTAAAGCATAGCTGGCACAGGAGTCAATAATGACACCACCTCCTTTTCATAGATGGTCTCCACTATGAAAACACTAAAGCTACCCCGATGGCCCAGTAAGGTATACTCCAGGGCATAAGAATCAATAATTAACCACCTTCATTCGTCCTTCTTGATGATGGTCACCACAGTGGCAGTTTAAAAGACGAGTTTAACCTGATTTTAAAAAATGAGGCTAAATGAAAATCGGAAAATGCAATTCTTGTTTACATATGGATATAACTATTCACACAGCCGCCGTATAGCCACTTTTGGAAAGACTATTCTCATGGCCAAAATATAATCACAATTCAGTGCGTGTTTTTCTCTGTGTATGTTTGTGTGTACGCAATTTGGATTGTTTACGTAGCGTTAACAAATTGTCAGATTGCTATGATGTCTGCAGTGTGACAGTTTATAGTGATGTTTAGCACTGGGGCATATTGCTACTGACATGTATCATCATGTCCCACCAAGTCACATTATCCTGACATCCAGCTGACTAGTCCGAAAACTAACCTTTTAATGCTGAGCGCCTAGTGAGGCAGCTGCAAGTACCATTTTTATAAATCTTTGGTATGACTCAGCTGGAGTTTAAAGCCCATGACCTCTGTAAGCACTAAGCTCTTGATAAAGAGCAAATAGTGAGACAGCAGCTAGTACCACTTTTATACGTCTTTGGTATGACTTGGCAGGGCTTTGAAATAAACGACCTCCCGCTTCCAAGGTGGACTCTACCAATAGGCCACTGGAGCTGTCTGATCACAATTGAAAGGACTATCAGCACAGTGGCTGATCAAATGCAGTAGAAATTAGAAAAATTCTGCATATTATGCAAAATCAGCTAAACATAACAAATATCCATCAGTACACTTATAGATTTGGCTGCCGATTTATTGATTTACAAATATCATGAAAAGGAAACTGCTCCATAGTATATACTTGATATGGTGGCAGTGTTCTAAAGTTTGTACGTCTGCCATTCACTAACAATATTTGCTCAGTGATCAGCTTCTCTGTTTGGTTTAGAATAGTTATGATATAGGGTGAAAATAATTAGAAACCGTCAGATGAATCTATTGTTTTACCCAAACAAATGAAAATAGACAATACAAATTTTCTTTAACATTCCATAAAGTTTGTATCAATAAACAACAAGAACAGTAATTAAATGTTGTCATCCAATGGAATAATCAATGTGGTTTAGTGGGGATAAGGTAACATGTCATTCAAAAGGCCCAGGATTGAATCCCAGTCCTGCATTTGTATTTTCATTAATAATGCATGCTTTGTTCACTTGAATTATAAAAGACTTACAGTGGGACCGCGCTATAACCTGCCCCGTTATAACACGAATTCACGAATTCTGATATAACCCGGTCGTGGCATGGCTCCCGAAATTTCGGGTAATTTATTACAGATATTTTTCTCAAAGACCAAAAAAAAAAAAAAAACAAATTTAAGTATGAAAAAACAAATACGTCAAGAGTTTAATTATCATTCTCATATTCGTCTAAACAGTGCAAAAAAGAACGTGTAGAAAATGTATTATGAAATTTCTTCTAGTTTTATGCCAAAATAAACGTCGGAAATACGAACCAATTGCTGGGCCTACTGAGAACTTTGATCTTTGTTTATTGTTGAAAAATTACAGCTCACAAGTGTCAATATTATAATTACCGATTCCCGAGTAATGAAGCCATCGTGTCTACTTTGTGTTTGTCTTGAATGCATTCTGAATACAATCGTTGCTCTAATAATCTCCGATATATGTTCTCTTAATTTCATACACAACTAAGCAACAGCCAATGCGGCAGTTAATAAAAGATTCTCACCAGAATATATAAATCAATTAATTTAAGTACATTGTTTTTCATCAAAGTGAACTGCCGAGCTAAACTTGTTCAATTCATGGGGCAACGGTTTTATACAGCATCACAGAAACAAAGCCGCCAGCATGTGCGCATGGCTTAGCGGTGTTGTTTTATGCAATATGTTGACTAGTAAATTCGAATTCTGCAACTGAGAACTATAATTGACTTTGCCAAGAGCAAACGTGACATTAGCAGAAAGCAGCTAAAAATCAGAGTTTTTCAAAAAATAAAAACTATTGACAAATGAGAAATGTAATGGTATAAAATGTATACGACACTGAGGTCTCGGAAACGCTTAATTTCGCGTATTTGAATGCAAATATTTAATCTGGAACACATAAATCACTCCATGCAGGAGTCCTCCGTACGCATGTTAATAGCTGGGAGACAAAGTTAGTGTTGATTACGTTATCATTTTAGCTGTGCTGATATTTACAGTGACATAATTCATTGGTTAAAATACAGCCAGTTCTGCCTGCTGTATTTATTAGAGTACATCAAGAGAAATATGACGCAATAGCTGGGCGGCAAGTTCAAAGAACTTTGACTAGCAGTTTGGGTGGGAAAATGTTCTGAAATTTACAATGACTAAATTCAGAGACAGAAAGATCCTGAGATGTACATGTAGTTATTATAAGAATACACTTTAGCTTCCATTATTTAATCTACGGACATGTACTATTTCATTATTCATTACGTACACCCGTTATGTAGTTTTTGTTATTTTCTTTTCATTGAATTCAGTCACATAATGATCTGTGACAAAATTATTGAATATTTTACATCTGTGTGTAGATATTTTCGATGGAAATATTTGTATTATGGATTCAATGTATGTTACAAGATTCGCTGGTGAGTACACGGTGTTGATACTCTTTTCATGCAATAGATTATACATGTATATATAAATTAGACACGTGTATGTACCAATGCATGGTTCTCTGAATAAAGTAATATATTATATCTGCAATTTCTGTCACCACAGGAAATGTTTTTCTCATTTAATATATATTGATCAATAATGGTAATTGTGCCATGCATTTTCGCACCCGTCTTTATGTACCCGCCCCCCCCCCAAATTAAATCCAAAAATGTGTTGGTATTGTACATGGTTGCTTATAACATGGTTCAGTTCATAACACGGTCGGATTCTATGGCTCCCAACTACCGTGTTATAGCGGGGTCCCACTGTACGTACTCGCATTTACAGCGTGAATGTACATTTTTGGGATATGCTTTTTGTAGATGCAGAACAATAGACAGTACACAGTTGACACATCCAATAAGTCAGGTTTTCTCAATAATGTACTTTAGCTAGCCATCTTGTCTGGGCTAACAATAAATTAAGGTATTGTCAGTATTTATTATACAATTTCTATATCTACTGCAGGTGAAAGAATATAGAACTATACAAGTGTTAACTAGTATGACTTGCAAATATTGATATGATTGCAAAAATGATTACCGGGGGTATATTTCACTGCACAAGTAAGTAACAGCCATACAAATAGCTTTACCTAACTTACACGCTCTGCTGCATTCTAGATAGGTTCATAGCTGTACAAAACGTCTTTTACAACAAACATGCATGGCGGCCACGTGAATAGCCTCTGCATATTTAGTGAGTTATAATTATATGATCCATACCAAGACATAAGTCACCTCCTATAATAATATGCTGAATTTTATGTCCTTTATATCCTGCGTCACTTCATTGTAAGAAGTTGTTGTGGCAACCTTAGGACCAACTCTGTTGATACGTGTGTATCTGTAATTTTGAGTTCATATATCTAGAACTATCTTGTTACCATTTACATCTAAATTTACTCAAGTTAAAGTTGCTGTTCAATGAATTATGTAATCCTTATAATAAGGATGCAAAATAATGTCATAACCTCTATGTAATCTCCCATCATTTTATAAAAAAGATAAACTGAGTATTCCTTCTATTTTGTTTTAAGTAACAGAACACATCTTTTCTTTTGATTGGGCCACCTCGCTGTCAGTGAGTCATCCATTGTCTTTATTATACATTTCTTGATATTTGACATTAAAAATGAATAAATTACTTCTAGAATTCGAAACGATATTTGTAATAAAACTGTAATAGTAAACGATTGATTTGGTAGTCTTTGATTACATGTGAAAATAAAGCTCGTTTTGTCAGTAACCGCGTAAGATAAAATTAAAACGAACAAAACAATTGAAAAACGTAAACAAAGCGACATGTGATGTCTGAAGCAAATAAAAGCTAAAACTGTCAAAAGTCATTCAATATTGTTGAGAGAAGTAGCCACATGTCGCAGAAATGCAATTGAAAATAGTAAAGCCGATACCACGTAGTTCAATAACAGTTATTGTGATGGTTTTGATTGATGTTTCATTGCGAAAATAGATAACTGATATTTTGTCTTTAAACTTTTGCTCTGAAGTATTTTATTTAAATATCTAATGCAATCGAAAAGCATGCATCAAGTTTATTGCTTTGGATTTTCTGACGAACATACCTCAAAATTTCCAATGATTATATTAAGACCAGTTTTTGTTGTGCATTCCTAACATTATCTCATCACTTGATATTATGTGCTCTACAAACTATCATTAAGCCTTTATTTGATTTGGATGAAGAAAGCAGACTGGTATTCTACAATTCGTTATACGTACAATATCTAAGTTCGGGAAAATCTCTAAATTGTATCGGTTAACAAGAGCTATCATTTTTGACAAGTTAGAAATAAGGCTGAATAGTCGTTACAACGAAAGCACCAAACCACCTCATACCCTGGAATCGCACCAAACAATCTCGATCGGTATTTAACAAAATACTTCTAATTTATATAATTTACTGGCATTGTCGGTAAAAAGAAAAACGAATCATAAGGCTTTACAACATATTTACATAGAAATACAAACATGGATACAAGAAATTATAAAGCAACAAATACAAATCTCTCTCTCTCTCTCTCTCTCTCTCTCTCTCTCTCTCTCTCTCTCTCTCTCACACACACACACACACACACACACACACACACACACACACACACAGGAAATGCCTGATGTCTTTCATCTGGTATGAAATATAACAGATGATTGATGGAACCTTACTTTTGTGACGAGTAATTGTTTGAACAAAAAAGTAGCTATTTATCATTCCAGTTTTTTATTTTTTTAGAAGTCATGTAATGCCAGACAAACCACATGTTATTTATTTTTATTACCATCACCCCACATACAAAAATATACGGTGATGCCTATTACTTTGTAGGACTATTACCTCCAGCAGGTAGTCGGCCAATATTGGCAATTTTTGAAGTGACTTTCGTATCTTTTATCTATTCACAATACTTTTTTTCGATAACTTCTTAATCAAGTACGCATATTAGTTCTTAGTAGCTATCTCTCGGCTTTCGACTGAAGTATATACCATTTAATTCAGCATTTGTAATGTCTAACCTTTATTTTACGAAATTTGATGCGGTTTAAGTTCTACGTTTTGTAACCACTGATCAAGTTGTATTTTATCTTTTATTAATAGACTTATTCCAAGCTCTTAAGAAGACAAATTTTTCACAGTTTGAATGAATCTTGTGATGGCAAGAGTCACATCAAGTGCAATCTATAATGTAATCCAAACAACAGGAAATAAAAGGCAGAAATAAAATTCTCTCGAACACTTATTCAACGCCTTTTGAACAACTCATATTATAATTCGACATTCGGCGTAGGGTGGTTAGGGGAATTTCTTGTAATTTCTGTAAAATTTATAATAAAAAAAGTTGTTTTAATTTTATTTTCTACATGTGTAACGAAAGAGTTTGAGACGATTCGAGGGTTTCAGATGAATTGCAGTAGTCTGTTAATTTAGTGCAATTTCAGTAAATTTTATCAATGGAAAGTATTTTCATTTTATTTCTTTATATAAACGTAACGATAGGGTATGGGCTGATTAGAGGTTAAGGGATGGGGGTGTTAGAGTGGTTTGTGGTGTTTAATGAAGTTAAATATCAAACATAAAACAGATCATGAAAGAAAGGAACACTTCTGCATATGAACTTTTTGAACCGTTACATGTTAATTATTTATAAATGTTTTTGCTTAAACACTTTAACGAGATTGCACACTTCTGTCTGGAATTACGTAGGAATGCTGTTTTTAAAAAGATAATAGTTTGTAAACGTTTTCTGTCATCCATACTCCGAAGTTTTGTTCTCATTATTCATTTTCCGAATATTCTTCCATCGAAAGAAAACAGATTCATGCTGTTTTACTTCTTCCATAAAATCACATGTTGTTTTCGTTATATCTTTGTTTTCCACATAGTTTCAACCCTTTAAAGTCTTCATACTTTAAATGATTGCCTGACGGTTACTTCAGGAGATAAATCGACAGATCGTAGGTCTGTCTGCTGATTCCGTGTACTTTGTACTTTTCACTATTTGCAGTCATTATGTTTTTCGTTACTCAGAATCATTTTCAGACTGCAAAACTCCTCATCCTATGAAAGGTTATATTTTTGAAGTTTAGTTAGTAATGTATAGTATTTCTTATTTGATTGAAAACAAGATACTAATAACTCCAATCACCAAAATATATATTTTTGAATTAAATGGATAATTTACCATTTTCAGTGATTTTGTAGCGGGGAGAATGTCAAAGCCTCCACTAGGCCTCTTTGGCCTCAATAGGAATTAACATTACATATTCCATTTATGATGGCCCCTTTTGGTTTTGTTGAGGATTTAACAATAGCCTATAAGATGAAAATCATGGACATTTGGTTCTGAAGATTTATGCTATCTGTACCATTTGTATTTATATTTTAGAGTTTGTAAACATCCAATTTATATAAAGTTATTAGCTTGATTTCAAATTTTGAGTATGCAACATGTGTGTATATGTTTGATTTGTTTTCTTCTTTGCCCATGGTCATATCTATTGAACTGAGATCAGCATTATTTATTTAAGCTCCATTATACCTTTGATTCTAATTCTTTCAGTCAATCCAAAAATGAAATGACATAATCTCATTACAATGTGTTTTTATCCATCATATTTTTATATGGTTTTGTATCTACCAGCATTTCTATGGATGTCACTGGTCACCCATGTGATTAATATAGACTCCTTTATGAAAATGTTTCCAACGCTGACTTGTGCAATGCCCAGGCAGACTGTTCACTTTTCACACAGGTGATTTATATTTCTGCAAGCAGAATGAATGAATGTTAAATTAAAGTGAACCGGCCACGAAAGGTCATTATTCACTGTTTTATCTTTTGAAAGAAATTTATTTAATTTTTCCAGTGGGGTAAGGAATGGTGCCACATCCCCACGGGCGTTTATGCACACATATTGTGCTATTTAATTTAGTCGTCATATCGCTCGCCTATTGAGGGACTATCGACATGAATGTAGGACCTGGGTGAGTGGGAATGGATCAAACACGCACTCAACCCTATCAACCAATCGGAAGGAGTGTACTAGAGGTGCAATAGCACCAAATAATGACTGGTGAAAAATGGTTTTCACGTCTCGTCATGTTGAGGGTTTCTGGTTGCAAGAAAGGAGGAAAGGATCCGATAAGCCAGTCCATGAATGTCGACTAACTTGAAAAGCCCAAGCCATACTTATTTCAAACCAGGTCCAGTTTCACTAATGGACGGAAAATATATCAATAATGTGTAAGCCATCTGAGTAATTAAATCAAATTTTGTGTACATGTAGTTGAAGATTTTTTCTAACTCCTAACGTACCAATGTTTCTAGTACCCAGTGTATGTATTGTAAGTCCCTAACAATTTTAATTCTAGAATGTCTGTGCGACATATGTAGGTTGGTCACTGTTAGGTTAAATGGATTGTGTATTTTGATTGGCGGTGTTCGTAATTGATCAAGTTAGGTTTCTCAAAAGAGCTTGTCAAATAGACTTTTCATACCAAATGAGATCTCTGTAATGGCTAAATGGCAGTAGCCCTTAGAAGGGCTTTTTGATGGAGCGTTATGTAATGTTAACCAGTCTTCCCTCATTCTGGTGTGTTTGCTCCGGTGTCCTCCTGTCGTCTCTGGTTGCTTGGGCCTCCCTTCATCTTGATTGTCAGCACCGGTGTCCTCCTCTCTTCTGGGTATCTAGATCTAAAATTGTCCCTATCAATTTAGAAATACTCTGTGCTGTTGTTACAAAAGTGTAGACAGTCTCATGTGACAGCCTATTAATGATGAAGTACTAGTCCCGTGTGTAACCCGTCAAATGATTGGTCAATAAACCCATGTGACCTCCTTGTGGAGTTACCATTTACTTCTTAAGGTTGTTATAAATTTCAGAATTAGTTTGTTATTTAGGTGTTTTAGTTACACGTCAAATGATTGGTCACTGAACCCATGTGACCTGCAATCAACTGGATTTTTAAATTCTAGGAGAACCTCGCATAAGAACTTCTATATCACTTTTTATAACGGTATAATTATATCACGATAATAATATTTGCTTGATTAACTTTTTTATGGGTTAAGTATTATGATGAACACCTTCTAAAACAACTAAGAATATCGCCTTTCGAAATCCTTATTTTATAACTTTTGTACACTCTTCATCATGTATTTTTCTATGGCTAGTTAAGAAATCATTTCTTTCTTTTTTGCCAAGAGCATCACATTATATATAAAACTATACTAGTGTAGAAACATATTTTTAAATAGTTTAAAATAATGACAGTTTTTGCAATTATCCCTCGACATTGTGTTATAATTAAGAAACATATATGAACATGTATTAACAAATACTAGTAAATACTCTTAAAAAAGCGTTGTTTCTGACGTATTATTTTAGGCAAATGTCACAATAAATAATGGAAACAAAATTGTAAACATTATCCAAACGTTTGATTATGAAGTTGTATTATACCTTGCAAAGTATGTTTATAAATTACCTTCGACCACACACACACACATACGTGTTATCAGTTTCTTAACGTACCTCATAGATAGTTAGAGTGACGTGTGCAGAAAGGGACGATACGATGAGCGTGAGCTTACCATCATTTCAACATGGTAGTACTAAACCAGGCGATGGACATGTTTAATTTGGTAAATGGTAATTGGTATCTATATTTGTGTGTGTATTTCAGATGATACTATGCTAGACTAAAATAGCTGTTCTATATAATTAGAAATGTCTGCAAGACGGAATAGGCCACCACAGCCTGCAGTATTATGAATGGTTGCATAACTCAGATTTAATATCAGGAAAATGTCACTTCACCTGTTTCACTATTTAATTAAAATTAAAAAATATGACAAGAAAAAGGCACTGTTCTACCATATGTTCACATCTACCTCTCATTCACATGCGAATACTCAATAAATCTGACACACCTACACTGAAGTTTCTATTAGTGATTCTTGCAATAAAAGAACACACACAAGACTTCATACATACCGGTTATTGGTTTATATTGAGGAATGTTTGTTTTGTTTATTCTGGTTTAACGCCATTTTTCAGCACAATATAGGCTATACATGGCGGCCAGTATTAATGGTGAAGGAAGAATCCTGAAAACCTCTGGAAAGAACCACCGACCCACGATAAGCTACTGGCAAGCTTTCACACATAACTACCTTAGCCTAATCTTAGACTCTAACCCACGCAGACAAAGGTGGTAGGACAGTGATCCCTAACGGAAAGCGCTTTAGACCACTCGGCCACTCAGGACCCCTATTGAGGAATGAAAATCATATACCACAGAGAGAGAAAGAGAGAGAGAGAGAGAGAGAGAGAGAGAGAGAGAGAGAGAGAGAGAGAGAGAGAGAGAGAGAGAGAGAGAGAGAGAGTAAATGCCTGTTGATGCATAGTCATATTTTCTTTATTATGTAAAGAAAAGATTTAGGAGCAAATAATTTTAATAGGATTAAATAAACCTACTCATATATTAATCTCGTCATATATTATAAGAGTTATAACAATATATAAATCAATAAATATACAAACTGATTCAACAGATAATGAATGCAACAAACAATAATTAGTCGAATAAAGATAAGTTTATAGGATTCTATTTAAAACCGATGTTACGTGTGACCAAAAGTGTTTACACTTCAATGACCACAATGTACATTAAAACGGGTTTTGGGACACTTGCCAAAATTGATTCTGTTGAAATATAACATAAAAACACATCAGACATTTGTTAAATATTAAAAAGAATGTAGTTTAATTACTTGATAATATTGAAAATAAATATGATTAACAACAAACTGAGAATCATTTTCCAGCTAATTACATTTAAATAAAATACTTGATGATCCATCCTATACGCTCTATGTGTACGAGCATAAATGGATCGTTTTTATAGTTGTTGCTCCTGTTCTTGTTTGTTTTCTTCTCTTTTTAACGGGGCTCTTTGAATGAAAGCTAAGAAGAATACATAACATACAATTCCTGCTAATAGTTTGATGCCCTTTTATTAGAACAATATGATGACGATAAATATGTACAGCATATTTCGTATATGCATGCCCCAAATGGGTCGATAAACAATTTACAACAATCAGATTTTAAGCAATGAGCAAGTTTAGTTATTCGTCTTCTTCTATTAAAGTAACTGTTTAGTATAGATGCTCTCAAATTTGTCGAAAGGGGCAAACGGAAAGACCCAAGGCATACAATATATATACATGAATTTCATTGGCCATCTTTATCTGGTGTTCAATGATTAGTATGCACCTTATTCTCGAGTTTTAATGTTATACATTGCCATTGAACGTGCAGTAATCGCTAATGTTTGTGCTCCAATTTTGTGAATATCCATTACCAATAGACCTATCTGGATATATATATATATATATATATATATATATATATATATATATATATATATATATATATATATATATATATATATATATATATATATATATATATATATATATATATATATATATATATATATATATATATATATATATATATATATATATATATATATATATTTAAGGATGTCTAATAAAGTATTTGTAGCATGCAGAATTTTGCAGAACTTTCAAAAGTAAAAGCTATGGTCTATCTTATTTATTGTGTGCTATTCCATGTTTACTATTGCATGCTACTTTACATTGGAGCCTTCCTCTTATTTAAATTTAGTACACAAGAAGTCCCCTTTGTGCAAGGTCTCGTTTAGACAAAGCAGTTGTGGAAACATACGTTCGTCGAAAGTAACAAAAGAGCTATCTTTGGAGTTCGGTTTGTTGCACTGTGTTTACTGCTGGTGCTACGAGTTGAATTCAAATAAATTAATTAACAATTTTCTTTATAGCATTCGACTCTTTCACAAGTAATTTTGATAAAATGGGGTAAATAACTTTATTTCATCAATATTTGGGTATTGGTTACAATTATGTGTTAGAGACAATACACACTCATGTGTTTTATTTCCATTTCATGAGACTCAACCAAGACAAATAAACATGATATAGAGCTGAGAAAACATTTACCTTAGTGCAACAATAATTGTTTGTTTTTTTAAAATGTGAACGGTTTAAAGGTGAGTCGGTCATTTGTACAATAAAGCCACAAGTAAATAACAAAAATGGGTAAAAAATCAATTCAGCAGAACGAAATAGAGTAGCTTGGTTTCTTCACTTCAAATTATTTTCTCTTTCACATAATCTTTGTATGGCAAAATCATACACTCGTTGTTTTCTCTTTTACAGAATCGTTGTATGGCAAAATCATACACTCACAAACATGCATTCACATTCTCTCATAACAATTTTATATTTGCTATTGTTGCATTTTATTTTTTAAAAGTTTATTTTTTCCTTCATCTCTATTGTTTTGTTACTCTTGTTCTTTTGCCTGCTTTTTATTTTGTTATTTTCTGCTAGCATAGTCTTTTCTGCACGTAGAATATAAAGAAATAAAAAAAGAGATTCCGCACACCGAGCCACATTGTAGTTGGTTTTGGTAAATAACTTTGTGCACGTTAAAGTTTAATGGAGTCCAAATTCTTTTTTCTCTCATTGTGGGGTTAATTTAACTTATGCATGAGTCTCCTAGATGGAGAAGAATAAAACGACTGCCATTACATTATGTATCATTTTCAGTTCAATTGGAAAAGGGGGAATTAATCATATGTCACTTGTTATTTGTTTACATAGTTAATGATTAATCAGCGCAAAATTCATCATTGATCTGTTTAATTGATTGCTTTGAGTTAATACAATGTATTAATGCGCCATTTGCGGATTGTACTCTTATATACCAATATCGTTTGTACAATAAATTGCTTTATTCGAACACTTTAAGAGCGATATTGTTTGAAAGGTATTAAGTACACCCCACCCCACACACTACACTATAACCATTCGGGTTAGAAAAATATAATTAATTCCTAGCTGAAATACATCTGATATAAAGATTCTTTGGATTATTGAGACTGTTGATTTTCTTCTACATACTTTCAACTGACATGACCAATAATGTCACTGGGTACTAATGATATCTGTCATCGCATTTATGCAACATTCGAATAATGTCCGCTACTCACTGGAGGACCGATACAGCAGGTTTTAGGGCTGCCACTGCAAGTGAATGTTCGACTGGATCAGGACTGCAGTCAGATCATGACTTATGCTTGATATTTTGTAAAGGTGTCACTGATCCAACAACAGCGTGTCAGCGAGGAACGTCGAATGTAATTATGCTAATTACTCGACCTGGATTTATAAACATACAAGATATAGCATTATAACCAGTCAACACTTTAGTTCCAATATATCAACATCAATGTGTTAATGAAGATAACCCTAATGATTCATTAAACATGGATGTGTTACCTCATACAATTATTCATAAATTGGGTCCTATATCAGACCCATATCTTACTTGTTTATCTTTCTAACCGGGCTCAATTGATTCAAGCTAACAGAAATATGTCCTTTTGACTGTGTACTATATAATATACAATCCCTGGTAAAAGATTAATGCGCTTTATTAGTATAATAATATGGTGTTAAATAAGTACACCATATTTCACATATTTATGCTCGAAATGGGTCCATACACAATTTAGAACAATCTGATTTTTAGTGATGAGCCAGTTTCGTTATTTGTATACGTCTTATAAAGTAACTCGTTTATTATCGATGCTCTCAGTTTTGTTGAAAGGTGTGAACGGAAAACCCCAAGACATACAAATGTTATAAACTATGTTATTAACTCAGTAGAACATATATTGAAAGCGTGATTCCTCACCCCTCCCGAGTGTTAATGTCAAACAGTGTCATAGAACGTGCAGTAATCGCTAATGAATGTGGTACAAGGTTTTGGATATTCATACATCCATTACCAATAAACTTAACTACTTTAGATAGATTGATAGATAGATAGATAGATAGATAGATAGATAGATAGATAGATAGATAGATAGATAGATAGATGAGAGAATGAGCTTGACGAATTGCTCAACTCTTCTACACTTAAAACAATGTCACGGTGCAAGTGATTCTTGTTATCCACCCATCCCATTTCATAACTCACTACAATCCTGTGGAGACAGGCTTGCCATGATTTGATAGCCGTATCGGTAAAGCTGCACACATGCGGCTCAGGCCATTAGGGTCGTTCATCACTGGCACGAACAGCAGCAGAATCTGGCAGCCCTCTGTGCAGCACTCTTGAGGAATGCACTGCTCACCTAATGGGCAAAAGAAAGGGTCAGGAAAAGGGGCCCTAAACATTGCCTTCTTAAAACGTCCCAATTAGCATACGACGGCTGGCTGGAACCCTACTGCAACAGTCAAAATACAAAGAAAATAATGAGGTTTGTTCCTCTCACATTTGGGGGACAACCGCCCTAATAGTAAAAGAAATTGCCAGATAGAACGTGGACATTGCTGCGATGAGCTATACCTATCTCTCAGCAAAAGGCTAACTCTGTTAAAGGGGCTCCGGATACACTTTCTGTTGGAGGCACCGATGAAGTGAAGAGCACCCTGAATCTAGTGTAGGCTTTGCAGTAAAAATAAACACTGATTGTCAAATTGTCTGAACCTCCCAAGGAGTAAACGACAGACTCATGACCATGAAACTGCCCCTCTTCTCTGGGAGACAGCTCCTTACCATCATACCTTGCTATGCTCCAAACATGACCAACACAAGCGAAATGACGGTCAAGTTTTATGAGGATGTTCAGTCCATCATTGCTGATGTTCCAATGGTGTTTTCTGAGAAGCAGCTACAAGAGCAATGTTAAGAGCAAAACACCGACCTTTCTGTATCTACGTCGACTTGACAAAGTAATTTGATACGTTCAGCAGAGTAGGCTTATAGAAGGTAATAGTCATGTACGGATGCCCAAAATAATGTATATATTCATGGTGCCGCATTTCCACGCGGGCTTGCTGGTACGAGACCAGGACAATATAGTGATATCTGAGCCATTGTCAGTAACCAATGGCGTCAATCAGCTGTTCTGGTAACGACACTGTTCAGTCTATTGTTCTTAGCCATGCTGACTAATGTATTCAGAAACGGAGCGGTTGGTGTCACCAACAGGTACCATATAGATTGAAAACTATTCAATCTCAGTAGGCTTCAAGCGATAGACAAGGTTATGACATGACACATCAGCTTTGGTCTCACCATCGGAACGAAAAAGACAAAAGTCTACATCAGCCGGCTTCTGTAAAGACCTATGTTGAGCCCAACATCACCGTAGTGAACAGTTTAACCTACCATGGTAGCACACAGCCAGCACAACATTCGGCAGATTGTATGTCAAGCTGGAATGGAAGAAACATCAGCTCTACGATAGCGAAACATGGACGGTGGACTAATGCCACACAAGGAGGCAAAATCACGTTCACGCAACAAGGTACTCGGCTATAAATGTCAGCCCAGCATCCACACCATCCTGATGCAGTGCCAGCTACGCTGGGTGGGATATGTTGTGCTAATTCCAGACAACAATTGCCTAAGAGACTCTTCTTTCATGAGCTACAGCATGGATAACGATCCCACGGAGGTCAGAAATAGCGCTTCAAAGACAAGGCTGCATTGAAACTGAGCAACATAAGCATTGATTTCTGGGAACAAACAACAAGATATCTAGTCATTTGCCGCTCATCTGTGAACAAAGGCTGAACGTTGTACGAATCTTGCAGGACAGCAGCTGCAGAGCTGAAGAGGCAAACCAGTAAAACATGTGCTATTAAGCCTCACGGAGATGTCACACTCGTCACGGTCTCATACACAAACGAGCATTATGTTCAAGGGTTGACCTAGTAAGCTACCAGCGCACGCACATAACCAGCCCCTCCATCCGTCAGATCACTAGAGGCTGTCATCGACTCGACGGACGAACCACGTGATAGATAGATAGATAGATAGATAGATAGATAGATAGATAGATAGATAGATAGATAGATGGATGGATGGATGGATGGATGGATGGATGAATGGATGGATGGATGGATAGGTAGGTAGATAGATAGGCGGAATCACGCTCGCATATGCAAAGTGGGATTTATTCACATATTCTATAGCAAATTAGTTAAAAATGGAGAGCGTTGATTTGTTTTATCTGTTTAAATAACTAAATCATGTTGACTTCTTAGTACTTATTACAATAACAATACCCACGTATCAAACGTCGGTGATTGATTAAAAAAAATGTATTTTATTTGATAGGAGAAAAATTACCATTATGGAGTGAAAAGCTATATTTTTTTGCAGTTCCTTTCGATAGGATAAATTTAATTTGTCTTATTAAGTTACATAATGTTGGTAGGTCTATCACACAATTTTATTTCTGAAATAGTAGATGGACACGAGTGCCTTTGAAAGTGACAACTTAAAAATTGAAACTCGATATATCATAGATTGGAAAAAAGGACCAAGTTAAATGCTTCATATATATATATATATATATATATATATATATATATATATATATATATATATATATATATATATATATATATATATATATATATATCGTATGTGTTGACATTGATTGAATTGAACTATTCAGCTTAAAATTTAAAAAAAACTGTTTGTTAAAGGACAACAAACACCTCAAACAAACAACAACAACGAAAACAACAAAACAACTCGCAACAAAAGTGTTCACTTCTGGTCAATTGCTGTGAAAATGATCTCCCCTGGGAGAAACACGCTTCAACCTTTTAGATATATGGTAGTGGGGGAAATTAGTATCAGTGGCAACCACTTTAATTAATGTCAGAGTCAAATAATAATATGCATTTGTGTTCTGGTATTTACGAAAATGGAATGAAGTGGAGGTAAGATTGCCTATTTACATCTTGTTTTGTTACCTTCGGCTGTCAGCATTACACCGACTTGTGGTATTATCATCACACACGGACCTAGCGTTGGTGCATTGGACCCATTACCCGAAATCGTTAGAATAACTGGACTGCCGAAGTAGCGGTGTTTTACGCACCAACGTTTCTTGTGGTATTATTTGAACTATTGAATTAAGCCGATAAATCAACCCTTTCACCTGTGATGATATTGATTTTGGGGTTAGTAGCTGATTTCACCTATTTATTAAAAGCTGCAACTATCGGCAGACATTTTTGAATGCACACATTGGTGTACATTTTACACACTTATCCGTAATTCTTGAAGCTGTGAAACTACTGTCGTATGAAGGATTCTTTTGGTGACATATAGACTAGATTTCCTGCGCAAATCTTATATTGGTGACTTTTAAATTCACCTGGAATATCATAACCATTGGTCTTGTAGCCATTTTGAATTTTTTGCTTGATATGGCTGTTATCAATTAAAGGCATGTGTCTAAAGTGTACGCGGGTCCAGACTGAATTGCATACAGAAAACTTGCACATTTTTATGAACAGGTGACATCATACCCACAACATCGTCCATCAGCATCAACACATATTTATGTAATTAATTTACTGGACTAGCAATGAATAAGCTCGTCTTTTTCATTATCTGGAAAGCCTCAGACACGTTGCTAGAGACTATTACTTATCGTTTCATTATCTTGATGAGACTCTGATACTTGTCTGGTTGAAATATTTTACTTGACTTTTCATTGTGATAAAGAGCCGCAGAAATGTTGCTGAAATCTATTGTCTATTGTCGTTTCATTATCTGGATGAGTCAGTGACATGTGGTTGAAATATATTGCTTGTCTTTTGATTATCTGCCAGAGCATCTGCCTCGTCTGTGGATTGTATTTGATGTGATACTGGCAATAGCAAGACTGAAATGTTATTCTGGTTAAAAGTTTTGAATATCTGACGTTTATTCCATCTCAAGGACCCGACATCTTAGAGCCAACATAATACCAAACTCACAGATGGTAGCCACATATGTAACCTAGCTATCAAATGTGAGATTACACATAGTGTGTAGATGTAGAAGCAGTTAACCGAGCAACAATTAACATGGGAAGCGTTAGTATTTCATTTGTAATTTTCAAGCAGTTAATTATCGCTTGTAATCAAGTTAAGGTCACTCGCATTTTCTCACACTGGCAGGATAATGTAAAAATTTGCTAATTGATGCCAGTTTTGAGGATGAAATCGAGGAAATTTACAGCTTAGTGTCGACAGGCTATTGCGACGTTTTATCATTGATTATAAAAAAAAACGCTGCTGCTACATCCAGTAGAAGGTATAGACAAACCGTTACAACTAACAATATTCTTGTGGGTTATTTAGTTTCAGTTCAGTTACAAAGTTTTCATCCAGCCCAAATGTCTATCCTCTTGCACTCCAGATTTCTGAGCGCTTTGTGTAGTTTGGACCTTATGGATGAGAAGGGTGGTGAAAAAGGAGAGCAGAAAGGATTACGATGATATCGTGTACCTTATTAAACTCATTTAGAAAACTGGGATTATTAACACGTTAATCGTTATTAACCTAATGTTATTAATGGAATTAATTTCTACTTAGTATAAATGTATAATTATCCATATTGATAGAAAACCAATTGAGTATAAATATATATGTAATACACAAATCGGCACAGTAACCTTTAATTGACATTTGTTTTGCAGATTAGTAGCAAATTTACACATTAATGATTTAGGCTCAATAAACCCTTTCTATATGTCTTTCTCGGTTCGATATAGCGGATGGTCACATGACAGAGTTGATAAGAAGGATGGAGTATGAATTTATTGAATGTATTGCTTGAATAATTTTTTATAAATAAAAAAGAAATATGTGATTATATTTTTTTCAATCTCTCTCTACCCCACAACAAACACCGAATAAACCCTCCATGTGTACTTAGATAAGCTAATAGGGCATGATTGGAACTGAACATTTGTGTTGGTTTATACCTGTATACATTTTGTACTTCAGTGTTATCTGGTTTGGCAAATCTGCTTTCTCTTTAGTTTGCATGGTCTTTTAAAATCAAAGTTTCTATTTAAGATTGGAAAGGACCGGGTATTTCCTAGTAGTGCGAAACCCATCGTAACCGGGTGGTGTACCTTCTATACTTATCAGTAACGTATCCAGCCGATTCCCCTTAACTTAGTTACGTTAGTAAGTGAAATTTATCCTACATACGCAAAGTGCGATATATTCAAAGCGGGTAATGTGATCATTTGTTTTTTGAAAGGTACACTTGCTTACCTTTAACAATTTATCTACTAAGGATTATTTCCCCTGGGAAAACACGTTCCTAAATTTAGATACTTCCTGGAAGAACAGAGACAGTGCAAACCACTTTCATTATCTTCTTATCTTCTGAATATATTTTGTCAAGTATGTGTGCTATCTGGTATCTATGAAAATGTAACAAAGTGTTTTGATTTTATATAAAGATTTTCGCACGCTACAAGTTTATTTGAGTCAAAGGGGCGTGTATAATTCTTCACAATATAACAATCAATCCTGGCTGTACTAATACTCAAAACAGAGTACATGACTGACTGATAATTAAGTTGTAAGCAACGACACAAGCCTCTGTGATTTGAGTGTGATTAAATGTTTAACATAGATAAAGACCAAAATCAAACACCACTGTGATGCGATTATTATTCATTTTCCACACGCACATGTGTGTGTGTGTGTGATTAAAAGTACTAACAGTCCGATATATTATATATCAGTCCGTTTTATGTCCGTCGATCTATGTAAACGTCTAAGTTATAAATATTTTTGTTAAAACTTTCCGTATTCTCGTAGAGGATATTTGCATACGAGATGCTTGATCTACTGTATTCTAGATACACGTGTAAATCTTTACATTTGAAAGCTTCTTACTAATCCTAGTTTGGTATACGGTCTTTCATTAATATAAAACGACGATAAGAAATAAAGAGACCATATACAATTCATGCACGTAATCAAAGATATCGTTGCACAAATAAGGGTACATCACAGACAACCTTTCTGAAATGTGCGGGGAAACAATTATAATATTCAAGTAGCACTAGGAGCAAAGGACAATGAATAATCAAACCAGAGCATATCATAAAACTCAAATTATCGAGTATAAACCATTTTCTCATAGCTACCATGGTATCAGACTAAGCCCATTTTACTCCTGCAGACAAGTTTTTCCTTTTGACACCAGGAATCCTTTTTTCAACATCCAATTTAATTTCTCCTGCAAATGTTTTGATTGTCCTGTTCATAGTTATCACCTAGTTATAATACAGTAGGTGGTTTCTAACCCAAATTATCTAATGTTTGAAACACAAATAAAAGTATTCACGATTAAATTATCTGAATATCCCCAACAACTATACTCCAAATATTGTGTAGTGGTGTGACAAGGGCGCTCGAGTCAATGTCTATGATAATGGAACGTTTTTGATAAAATTCTACTCGTCATGACAAATAGGGTCTTTGATCCAAAAACACGCCATAACTATTACGGCTGACAAAAAATAAATATGTTTTGAAAACGAATACGTTTTACGTTATCGTAGGATAGTCTTGCTCAAGGCAGGGAAACAAACTTAGTAGTTTTGTATAGCTGGAAAAATAAGTTCATTCTATTTTTTCGATTCATAAGCCGTCTTTATTACAGGCAAGCTCCATTGGTGTTGAGTCAATATTTATTCCTCGAGTTCTATACAATGCGAGCACTCCAAATAATTTATTTTTTCTCCGATCAAACAGCGCATCATCAATTTCAAAAGTAAGGTTCATGATCAAATACATTTGGATTGATTTGTATATATATATATATATATATATATATATATATATATATATATATATATATATATATATATATATTGCATTACAAATATATTTTGGATAAGAAGATGTAACATTGATTTTAATTTTGCACAATAAATTCAATGTTGTTATTTGTTTATATATATATAAAACTTCTTTTAATATAAAAATTTACCACTTGCAATGTTTTCTCCATTTGTAATTTAATCAAACAAATATACATATCCAAAGAGTCTTTACAATTTTGATTTTACCCTAAAACTTGTAATTATGGCATTATTTTTGAAAACAATAATCTGATTCTTTCTTCAATTTAGTCCAATTTCAAAATTACCTACGGTGTGATTCTTAAAAAAAAAGTATGCGCAATATTTTACATGAATTATTCAGCAATGTTAACCTTTAATATTAGAGCTTATATTATATCAAAATAATTATTTTATTTTAATTTGAATTTTGTTAAGGAAACTGGAGAGAAAGAACCAAATATGAAATAGATTAGAACAGGAGTATGCCACCTGGCACAGATTTTCAACACATCAAGGGGTCCCACGTGGAACATGACCATCATCACTAACGGTTTTCCCACCTGGCACATGACCTTCATCACATTATGCTTTCCCAACCTTGTATCACTAGAATCATTAGCACTGGCAAAACATGAAATTCCGCCTCTCCCCGTCCTCCCCCATTGCAAAAATTAAATCTGGGCCCCCGTTTAAATGAAAAATGTTGTTCATGAGAATTTGGGCAGAAACTCTAATCATCACGATCATCACCTACCCCTATGTCTGTTGGTGTCCTGTTTGCTTGGATGGTTGATATGCCATTGATCATGTATCACTGTAGAAACATCTATGGAATGTGAGTGAATACCAACGTTGTAGTTTATTTTATGTAAGTTCATGTTCACATATATTTTCTATATCAATTCTTTTTCCGTCTGACTAAACATATTTCATTTTCCTATTATGGGGCCACTCTATAGATGTTATGAATTTCTGAGAGAGTAACATGTTTATGGTGCAGTTATTTGCATTTGCAGCCTGCACAATGTAGAGAATATTGGCATACCTCTGTTATATTCATGTACTGTGCTAAGAATATTTTTGGATATTGTACTTGTGGAAACTTTACTTGATCTATTCACTCATGACAAATTGACCCATGTGCTTGAGGATCTTCCTGAATTAGTCCATGGTATAATATTGGTAGCAGTTATTAAAATAATAAAAATAATTTTGACAGTCAGTACTAACTTTTGAATGTGAAATTAAAGATGTACTAAAATAAAATGAATTTAAAAACATTATCGGCTTTTTTATTTTTTTACAATATACTAAGAAGCCACGAAGTCCAGAAAAATAATAAAACCATGAGGATATAGCATTATTTTAATATTTGCACATCTAGCACATAGTATCTGAGTTTTATCAATATCCTACACACATTATCTTTAGTGCTAAGAATCTCAGACAATCAGATGCTAGAATTCATTTACATGCATTGATCTTGGTCATCATAGATCTTGATGATACCAACTAAAATATCAAAACTAATTAAAATATATTTAGAACTGAAGATTATAAATGTAAAAAGCACTTGTTAAATGAGAAATGGCTGAAAGACAAACTCGGAGGCCACAACAAAATCAGACATGACTTTATCAACAGATTAATTATTGAGGATCACCGTATGGCTATATGAAAAAAGTACAGAATAAACAAACAGGACAAAATATGGTATAAAAATAAAATGGTATAACATGGTAAGAAATAAAAATACAAATATCAGATTATGTCTTAAAAAAATGAATTTGCTTTTTATCATTTAGGAATATAATGCAGGATAAGCAAATTTCAGTGTCTGTCTCATGGTTCACACTGTGTAAATAATGAAAATCAATATATCATCTTGCATATATGAACTACTGGCACAAATTAACGCAGGCAAAGGTGAAGCTCACAAATCTCTGCCTCAACAAAATTCTTAAGAATTCTACATTCGAAATACATCACAGAGATTTGTGCTAAATGTTCAAAATGAAACATACATGAAAAGTACTTGATCCAAACAGGAATTGGCCTTTAAGATATAGTTTCTCCTATCATTTCGGAAAGGGTAAGACATTTAAACAGTCTAAGTGTAACATAATTTTTTTCAAAAATATGTAAATGTGTAAAATTTACTTAGAAATCTAAGTCTGACAATAAAGTTAATGATGGTAAATCGGGCTTAATTTCCATACATTGCATCAATTGTTTGAAAGAAAGCCAATAAATCTTTTTTTTATAACAAATCAAAATGTGTATGTACCGGTACTACTGTATCCAAAAGAATCCAGTTTCTGACAGAATTATTCCAGACAAATTGCACTGATTACTTAATTGCTCAAACTTTTGTATGTCCTGGTTACGGAAAACAAAAATTATATGCACCAGTCTTTGCAAAGGTTATCGAAAGTATTTAAATAAAATATGGAGTAATTTAATACCGAATTCTTCCTCGTCGGTTATTTTACCTAATAATCAATGAATTACCTATCACTTTAAAAATCTGAATCGCTTCAAATATTTTCTATGCTGCAGATGCAATATTAACTTACAATAACAACTCCAGACATGTTTATTGATTTTAATTAAAATCGAGTAATACTTATTTCAACTTCTCCATCGACAATTAAGATAGAAACTGGAGGGTTACTTTTACAATGAAAACACTATTCTTAAGATGGTTAGTGATGTCAAGATTATGGGATTTAAATTTCTGTCAAAAGCCTTTCAAGAGTGGTTTATCAGTAGAATATGTTACTTGTACTTATGACAAAGTTTGAACAGATTGATTACCAATTCCCATCAAGAGAGTGGAAGCTATTGCTTGTATCGTAGAAATGTTGCATTTTCATGTGTCACAGATCACAACAAATTATACCTGACTCTAGTGTTTGTGATCAGTATATTTGCCTGTTGCAAAGTAACATGTAATGTTTCATTAAAATATTTATCATTGAAAACTAAAGAGATGTAAAATAAATTTTCCTCGTGCAGCCACTGAGACTTTGACTTAATGAAATCCAGTGATGTATTAATTGACTAGGTTGCAATAAGAGAATAAATGTTTGTTCAAATACACAGTGAAGTGCTTAAATGTTGTACTCTTTCAATCAATGTGACCAATAATCTCTCCATCCTGAAAACAATTGATTGCTGTCCCTGATTAAAATGTACAATCAAACAACATGGACTAAAACTCAAATTATTTAGTATAAACCATTTTTTTCAGAGCTACTATGACATTAAACTTTGTCCATTTTACTCCAGCAGACATGTTTTTCTTTCTTGCCACCAGGAAACGTTTGAAAGCCACCCACAAACAATGGTAAAAGTAGATGGTGTAGAGACAATAAAAGAGATGGACAAACAGAAAAACAATGATATATAATGACACAGTATGCCTTTAGCAGGAAAAAAATGAAAAACAAAGAAACTAAACCTGCTCGACAATTATATCATCTGGAATGCTTTATTAATAAAAGGTTCAATATTCTCTTAAAATATTTCACTGGTAATTAAACTGCACAAACAAACGTTATCATTCAGCTGAGAGTAATACAACGTAGATAATACAATGATTCTTGCACACAGTTGGAGAAAAAAAATGCAGTTGGACAATGCAGATTTAAATGAGTTTATATATCTGTGTTTAAATGCTAATTCTAGGATGTCATGATATCATGCCAAGGCAATGGAGCTAGCTGCTAAATTAGCAAGCTGGTATATCAATGATCATCCACACATGCTGACACATGTATTTGTTTACACTGTTAGAACAAAAACCACCCATGGTATTTTGATGAACTTCCAGTTGAACTTTCGCAGTAGAAAATCTCTTTCTATTTCTTTTCTGGCAATATTTTTGTTGGACGTTTTCACTTCTCTTTGAATTTGAATGACACTTAATCTTCCAAAGATTTTCTGTCCTTTTGGCATATGCCCCTAAATTATATATAGCCTCATAGATTTCTTAGGTAGTGGTGTTGAATTTGTTCCAATTCATTCACCTGGCCAAATTTTTGAAGTCTATTAGTTGAAATGGATCACTTTCTAAATTTGAAGCTCCTTAGCCAATAGCAGTCTACTCTTACTCTTAGCCAGTGTGACCACACTCTACATTATGTTACTCTTAACCAGTTTCACCACACTCTACATATTTGTGCTCTTATCCAGTTTCACCACACTCTACATTATTTGACTTAGTTTATTGGTATATTGTACATGTGTTGTAAGCTTACAAGCTTGTTAGATGTATCTAATTCAGTGATTGCATGCCACTGATTATTAGCAATATTCTGTGTCTGCCTAAGTATATATCTTTTATCTATCTGAAAAAGAATTATTTTAGCTATCATTTATTTTAGTTGGATATTTTAATTATACGAAATCCATCACAGAATTTGGAATACTAAAAGTGTATGCAAATTATGTATGAGGGAAGACATTTGTCATATTTAAAAGAGAAAAAGTGAATACATGATATTTAAATTGAATCAACATCAAATGGTGACTGGAAAATTCTCTAAAGGCAAGTGAAATATCTTTGCTCAAAATAGTTTCAATATCTGACAATTATGTTACTGTGAATGTGTATGTGTGTGTTTGACTCGGATTTTTAACATGGCATTATCAATTTTCCAGCTTATAGTAATGTCTAGAACTGATGGATCATGCCACAGACATGTATCATGATGTCCTACCCAGTCCAATTATCCTTACACCAGGCAGATCAATCGCTACACTAACCTCTTAATGCTGAGAACCAAGTGTGGCACGTGCTAGTATCAGTTTTGTAACACGTTGGTATGACTCAGACAGGGTTTGACATCATACATCAAAGGCAGATGCTCTAAACAATAAGGCCACTGAATCCTGAAAAGTAATATAGATTTTAATTGTTTCCTCTTGTTCAGAAAGTGCTTATTTTTTCTTCCTCCAAGTATAACTTATTTAGGTCCACACAGCAAAACATTTCATAGGTCTTGCATTTATATATCTGTGAAAATGATTGAATGACAAATATTTAATGTGTGTGTGTGTGTGTGTGTGTGTGGTTAGTAGAACAGCAAGCACCTTCTAAAAAATTGAATGGTGCATTATGGGATGTGTCACACACAGAGACACAAAAAAAAAAACAGAACAGAAAATTATATCCCTGGATTATACAGGAGAATGCTTAACAATTAAAAGCAGAATTAATATTTAATACAAATAATTATAAATACCTGAAGATTTTAAATTAAAGCTAACACTATCATATCCACCAAAATTCAATGCACCACAATTACAATTGGAAAACAAAAAGTGAAAACTTTTGTAAGGCTTCTTTACAAGTTGAGTTCAGTTCTGAATATGTTGCTATTAGGAATATTGATCTATCATGCCTTCATAATTAAGAACGTTTCAGTGAAAACTAAAAATTAGTAATAATATTCATGAAAGAGTTACATTTTTCTCCACCTTACATTAACAACTACTTGATGGCACATCTAAGGGAGATAATGTGTTTCCAGCCTACACCAACATGAAGAATTAATTAACATGGTCCATAACTATGTATAAACTGACGTAAATATATCTAATCTTCACTATATGGCATACCAACATGCTTTAGCATTCACACAAATAACATGATGTTAAAGTATAGAGGAATTTAAACTAACGTATATTCAGGTCTACACCATATGCAGGATTATTGAAATCTTCTTCACGCCATGGCAATTCAGATTCAAAATAACTTCCAACGTTAAGACATAAAATTGTTAAAAAAATTGAAAGTTGTTGAATATTATCTTTTATTATCCTTGTAAATAATTCATTGTGAATTTGTCTTAAAGTATACATGTCATTCATTTTTTATTTGAACATTTGCTAATATTTATTGTTTTATGTTATATTATATTATATTATATTATATTATATTATATTATATTACATTATATTATCTTTTATACTTAGTGCTACATTTAAATTGTATGTATAACTTAGTAGATCCAAATATTGTCATAAGCACTTTTCTGAACCTTATTAAGCAACCTGCTGTAACAAGTAATCAATCCCTCAGCTTCACAGTTATATGGAAGCAAGCCATAGTAAATTCAATGTTTTATCGTGGTGCAGAAAACAAACTCAGCTATTCATCAGTGATTTTTTTAAGGCTCAGTGATTCTTTTATTTGAAACATTAAAATCTTTTTGTTTTATTTGGTGGATATAATAATTTTAATGGGAATATAAGAGTGTAAAATTATATTATTATTCATTTTATGATTCTGCTGAGTAGTGCAATATACCATACATGTTATTAATGTAATAACTGAATACTGTTGTTAAGGGGTTTACTGCCATTTCTAATTGAAAGATAGGCTGTAAATGGCAACCAGTATAACACGTGGAGAAAGAACCAAGGGAAAACCCAGTGGAAAATTAGTGACCAACATAAGTTTATGGCAACTTTCACACAAGCTAAATGCAGATGTTGTTCAAGAATCAGTTTTAATATAATCCTATGGTTGCCATATCGTACGTCAGAGAGTCTCTATTTAGTCGAAAGTCATCTGTTGGAAAATGCATTCTGCTATGTTTCATTCATGAGGAGTATTGGCAGTCACTTTGGATGTCAAATGGTCACCATTTTAATTTAGAACTATACCAATATTATAAGTAATCTTTTGTTAAAACCCCCTGTCAGTAGAAC
Organism: Unio delphinus; assembly: GCA_029339505.1. Classification (NCBI taxonomy): domain Eukaryota; kingdom Metazoa; phylum Mollusca; class Bivalvia; order Unionida; family Unionidae; genus Unio; species Unio delphinus. The sequence goes on along the minus strand of JAQISU010000230.1, from coordinate 430,429 downwards.
ATTCTTCTGTCAAGTTATTATAACAAGATTTTATTTCAACATGTTCAGTGTTCAATCAGATTGGCAATGCTATATGCAATCACACAATTTGTTAAGTGGTCAAAGGGAGACAATTAAAAAAAAATTCTACTTGAATTAACACTTTTTTATGGTTAAGTGGGTGGTATGTCTGGTGCTCCCACCCCCACCCCACCCCCAACCCCCAAAAAATCAGTTGTCTATGCATGCAATACTATCATTACAATTGACATAAATGCAAAACAAAATAAGCAAAAGATTAAACAAGCACATTAAAGAAAACAAAATACATAAACATTGACACACACACATTTTTTAATATATATATATATATATATATATATATATATATATATATATATATATATATATATATATATATATATATATATATATATATATATATATATATATATATATATTTGGTGGAAACATTTTAGCCATGACTTAATACAGTCTTATTTATTGCACAGTAATCTTGGTCTTTAGCACGTAAACCTTGATTAATGGAACGAATACACATATTTTTCTAATTTCAGCTAATTTAGTAAATATAATGTGAAGAAATAAGTTTTCCTTGAGAACTTAGTAATCAAACTATATTCTTTATTGTTTGATATTGTTGATAATGAAAAAGTTAACTTCATATTATCTTTATTGAAACACTGGAATGTTATTTTGGTAAAAATAAATGTCAGTGCTATAGCTCATATCTTGTTTATGATTTAAGCTAGAACCTTTGATGTACTTTGTCAAGAAGAAAAAAGCATATTAAAGTTTATAAAAAACTAGATGAGTGAAGTATCGTGTATTGCCATTAAATGAGAAAATTCTGTTTATTATTTTTTTCCAAAGAGATTTGTTGCAAAAGAGTTTGTTTCCGTAGATTATCGGAATAGGGCCATCAACCAGTACTATCAATCATTGATAGTAACAATGTCCATATGTGTTTTCTTCTTGGTACGTTTTTTTTGTTGCAAGATTTGGTGCGAATATAATAAAAAATGTGGTGTCTTGGGGTGTTTAGGGACACCGGCTAAAATTTGGCACAGCAGATCTTGATAAAATTAAGTACAAAATGGTATAAAAATTTCGAACTACATGCAAAAATAAAACTGACACATAAAGATAAAATGAATTTCGTACCAATTTGTTTCTCTTGCCATGAATAATACATAAAAATCTACGATGAATTCACACTGAATAATTAACACTATCAACACGTGAAATTCACTCCATTTGATGTACATACAAATTCCACTTGTCATCTCTATTGCAAACTAAACCTCGTGTAAATACTTTTTCAATCTGTCAAGTAAAAGTCTACTTCCAGCGGCTGATTCTCGTAATTTTCTTCATTTTCTAATCTAAATATTTCCACTAATTTTGCCGCTATCGAAGTCAAATCTTTTTCTCCTTTCTTCAGCAATGTACACTCTATCTATATAAGCTAATATTTGATTGGCTAAACTGTCGGCATAACTAGGAAATGGCTTCAAATTAACCAATGGTTTGCGCTGATTCAAGTCGTCGCTCGGGATACAGGCATAGTAAAATAGTGCCACTCAAACTCGGCGCTCGGAATACAAGCTATGCAAAAACTCAGCCCCGTTATCGAGGCACTAGGGAGATGAGGGAGGTAAAGTGCGACGAGTTATTGAGGCGGCAGGGGTTAATGTGTTAAATCCCTACCAAAAAATGCATACATATAACTCTTCTACCACCACGAAATTAAGAGCACAAAATGGTTCTAAATTGGGTACTGAACTGGAATTACTAAATGTGATGCGAGTCCAAATTCATAGGAAAAGGTCCACTGAGTTATCTAATCCTTCTTATGACCCTTTACAAATATATTTCATTTCTGAAATTAGTATATTTTATCATGGCTATATTTTATTGAAATAATTTATTCAAACATGAAACAGTTGTAATGAAGGTCCAGCAGTTGTGTTAGATTTCATGAAAATAAATATGGGGTCGGGAAAAGGGTAGACACATTCCTCTGCAGGATGATGATACATCTGACTTGTTATAGCTTTCATTGTTTGTCCAAATTAAACTGGAAATATAAATAAGTTTTCAGGCATTATCAAGAGTTATAGACTTTATTAATTTTTCTGAAATTAAGTGGGACCATGATTTTCTGAAAATTGACAAAAATGCATTTTGAGAATTGTCCACCCCCACTCATTTTATGTCCTGAAATCACACCAATCTACATCACAGAGAAATTTTAGACTTAATTTTTATATTTCTTGGATGCATCTCAATTAAAAAATAGCTTGATTTATTTGCAAAATCTTGTATTTCAATTTTCATGTCCTATATCTACCAAAACATAAATCTGAGGGACAATGTCGACTGTTGTAAAATGTATGACTTGGACGAGTTATTGAAATTTTGTTTTCCTGAGTCTGGCGAACGGAAAAGGAAACAGTATTTTTACCATATCTGTCACATACTAACTCGACATGCTATACTGCTTCGTAGGAAAGGAAAATAGATTTGACAGGTAACATGGTTTTTAAAAAATGTTGCCGAACGATAATAGGAAAATGCCAATTCATTTTCACATACACGTAACGTCGTTTTCATCATATATAAGCAAAATATTATTCCGTAACGGAAACTATTCATTTATAGATGATTTAATTCCATGTTTAAATGCAACAAGCACCTGGCAACTTTTTCGACATCTTCGATTAGTGATAGGAACTTTTGCTTAGTGCTGATCTGCGCCATTGCTGTTGTTGATGTTGAGGAAATCCCATCGATTTTGTTTTTTGGTGCACCCTTATGAACTTTGTAGCTGTATGCTAAATCATTTATCGTTAGGTTTTAAAACATTCTAATTAAAAGCTGACTTAAAACTATAATATTATTAAACTGTTATATATTGTATAATAAATGGATATTCATTCTCCTTTTTAAATAATAATAATAATAATAATAATAATAATAATAATAAAAATAATAATAATAATGATGATGATGATGATGATGATGATGATGATGATGATGATGACAATAATAATAATAATAACAATAATAATAATAATAATAATAATAATAATAATAATAATAATAATAATAATAATAATACTTTGACTTTGTACAATGTTATAATCTTGAGAAGCACCAAGCTCTTTGTAATATATCTAACACATAAATACATTTTAAAAACGACAAGATTACAACAACAACAAAAATATAACCCAAGCACAATTAAATAACAAAACAAGAGCATGCTGACAATAATTTAGGCAGAGAACATTATGAAGTCTTTAATAACTTTTACATCATTTACAAGAGAGAGACATAAACATCATGATGTATATTATAGATACAAAAAGTACATGCATTTATACTGCAAAATAAACCGATGTAAAATGCACAGTTAAGTCGGCCAGAAAAACGTAAGGGATACACGTTTACATTTTGCATTAAACGTATGAAAGCAATTTATTTAATATTAGATTGTAAGCAGTGTAGGAAGAATAAAATGAATATAAATAAAACGACAAAAGTCATCCCCAATGAGAGTAGCCTTTAAGATAATTTGAGTTAGTATCAGCTCCCTCATGTGTTTTGCCGACTTGAATTTGTTGAATTATGTTTAGGAAATATTCCGCTACTCGAACCATTTCTTGCAGATTATATTATATTATATTATATTATATTATATTATATTATATTATATTATATTATATTATATTATATTATATTATATTATATTATATTATATTATATTATATATATATATATATATATAACCAAATTAAGGCATATAGAAATAAAGAAAACGGTAAAACTTCAAGATCTTTAAAAGTAAATTATCTTTTGTTTCACTTTTTGTGTGTGCGCGCGCACACACACACACACACACACACACACACACACACATATATGCGCACACAATGCTGGCTGAAACTCCATGAAAAACGAATCATATCAGTTTGTTTCCAGATATTATGACATTTCTGAAGCGAAAGTACCTTTAAAAAATCAAGTATTAAAGACAATTATGATTCAGTGTTTGGTGGGAAATTAAATTTTGGAAATTAGTAGTTCAAGTTTTGTTTGGGATTAAAGAGATAAAGAGATTACAAATTATTATTTTTTAAAAATAATACAAACAAAATATGGAAATGTCATTAAGAAAGCTTAACTTCGGAAGGAAGTGCAGAGAGAGAGAGAGAGAAGAGAGAGAGAGAGAGAGAGAGAGAGAGAGAGAGAGAGAGAGAGAGAGAGAGAGAGAGAGAACTGATGCAGAACAAAAATATGGAAATGAAACGCATTATAGATTTAAAGAATTAGAATTGGCAGGCACACTTCCCCTTTGTACACATACGTTCGAGTTTTGATGTCACCAGATATACTTTTCAGAGACAAGAGTATTTCCAAATCTCAATGTGGCACTATGTTTTGAATCAAAAGCCTAATAAGACTGATTAGAAAGCTTCATCTCTCCCAACGTGCATGTACTGTATAAAGAAAGGGCACGTTATTTCAGATTGTTACGAGTTGAAAAATAGCAGCCGAATAATGACGGTGCTATCCAAACTGTCTTTATATCAATGACGTCAAGGTAACGGTCTTTATTGATCAATGATTAGGTCAAACAAACTTCGTCGGGTTCTATGTTGGACTAATGAACATTTCATATCAGAAATTTCAATATCACTTTCGGTTGTTGTGCCAATCCAAACCCAATTAAAATATTAAGAGACTCAGGAGCGTCTTTGTTATCTGTCAATTTCCCATGCTATGTTCTTGTTCAGGATTCATAGTGCGTTTTTTATTTTCCTCTACAGTGGTTAATTTTAGACTATGTTTCTGGATCTGTGACTGTCGGAGAAGCGACGTGTTATTATCTATAGAAGATTATCATATATTACAAGGCAATTTGATCCTATTGAGAATTATATGCCTGATTTTTATCTTACTTGTGCAGTTACCAAAGCAATGATAAAAATAACTCATGAGAATGACCTTGACAAGGAAATTATTCTTTTAGCTGGCATATTTGTTGGTGGGACTTGTAATGAGGTCACTTTTGCACCACGTATTGATCATTCATGCGGTGTTGATCATAGTGATCGTGTTTTTACTAGCCATTTTCTTTATTCTAATCGGGGTGACAAACGACGATCACTAATTATCGAACAGGAAGACGAGCCTTAGATTAACTGTTTGTTTAAGTGAGCTATTAGTAAAACTAAAGCCACACAAGTTCCAGATGGTCACTTGGTAAATAAGTGCTTCTTATAATAAAGGGCATTTTATGAGAAAATGATGACGACATGAGGTATCCAATTGTGAGTGTTGAGTGAGCTATCATATTGTGGTTCCGAGGTCAAATCAGGAGGAAATCCTTAGTCTAGTCCTTGAAGTTCCTTTGACTGGTCATGTAATAGACAATTCGACTGATCACAAGGTCTTGAATAAATTGCATTGGTAGCTTAAAAATCTGTTTCTACACGTTTAAGACTTCCCAAATCTGTCCATTGTGATCGATGTCAACTTTTATTTCTGAACATTTCACACAAGTAATGAAAGAATTTGGCATCCAACAGTTTAGACCGTTTGCATATGAATTTATAAGTCATCGGGTTTTGCTGAGATTTCATCAGACATTGAAATATACGATTCGATCATATTTCTGAAATAGAACCAGCGTTGTCAAATACAATTTGGATCAGAAACTTTCACTTGAACCAACACATGAAAAAAAATGTAAAATCACAGACCTCACCCGTCATGGAAACGTCTAGCGTCACGGTTTTCAAAATCACCCTGGGAACATCTGGCGTCAAGAGGGAATTTAACATGGGGAATATTGAGACTGTCTAGCGTCAATGGAAAGAGGAGAGATGTGTTGACGTCATAGTAATTTTCGAGACCTATGAGTGGCCCTGAAAAGGGCCTTTGGGTTCTTCTTCTTCAACTTCTATTTTCTCCCGTTCTTATAACAGCTCCTGACTTTTTGCAATGAGATTCCTTTCTTTTTCTTCTTTCATCTTAGGGAATCCATCAGAATGTACCTTGGCTCAAAATATTTCCTGAACTGTTATCCAATTCTTTTTAAGTTTCTCAAAGTCCTATTCCTTTTGTTTATTTTCATTTTCTTTCTTTTTTTCTGCCCAGATGTTTATAATTTTCTTGACTTTTACTTCCAGTATCTTTCTCATTTTGTCTTCAGATTTCTGTATCTGGTCTACTCCCCAATTTACAAATGACACCTCTGTCCAAAACAACACATCTTCGAGAAAACACCGGACTTTCATGACACCATCAAGGGTCTCCTTTAAAATTCCAACTCTCACATGTTGTGGATGGATAAAACATCTCATCTTTTTCTACCTCCTCCAGTAGCATACTTTCTAGCAGATATCTAGCCACGTTGGGACTGTTCAGAATGTCAAGGGTATACCTGGATATTTTAATTTTTCAATCTTTGCCACTACATAAGCCACGTCCATTAACCGAAACCAGCCGTGTCTCAATTCGTTGAATAACTCAATGGCCATCTTCGTTTTGCTTATTCCAGGGTATGGCGAGAATGAAGGACGCTTGAGTTTATATATGCCAAGCACGGCCGTGAAGGTAAACATCCCTTACACTCACTTCATAAACAATATACTATCCACACAGAAGAGAAGGACTCCCCCCCCCAACAAATACAGTATAAAAAACCTTAATATTTACATCAATACAGAAATGATGGAAAACAAAACAAAAATCTACTATGCACACAGAAGGGAGGGGGAAAAACAAACTACAAATATATTCTCTAAAACCACACAATCTACTAGCCACACAGAAGGGAGGGAAAACAAACCACATATATACTAAACACATAGACGGGGAGGAAGGGAAACAAACCATACATATACTATCAACATAGAACGGAGGGGAATATCAAACCATAATATAATATCAAAAACCACACAATCTACTATCCGTACAGAAGGGAAGGAGAAAACTCCCACAAATGAACTATCCAGACACGGGTAGCAGAAACACACACACACACACACACACACACACACACACACACTATCATATCAAGAAAAGAATGAGTGCTTATAATCACACTACTCTACTCTCATACCAATTGGCAAATTTAATAGTATCTTTTTTAGAGATATTGTTAGCCCTGAGAAGGGAAGTTTTTTTTTAAAACTCACGATGCGGCTCCAAGTCCCAAATTTATGTTTTCTCTCCTGCTTGTACTTCTCTGTCAATTATTATTTCTCCTTGTTAATTTCTTCTCTGAAGAGGTCTTCTTGTTATTTTTCTCGCACAGGTTATGATAAGTTATCAATTCAATCCAGACTTTTTTTCTTGAAAAGGTCTGACAAGTAACCGTTTCTTCGCTGCGTCTCTTCACTCTAAGACAAGAGAGATTCGATGTGATAAATGGAGGAGAGTAATAATCAATTAAGTCTTTATACCACTAATGTAACACGGTTTCTTCTGAGATGAAACTCCAAGCTTAGTCTAGATACTCATCCAATGTTTCTTCTTGACTCATCATCATACATGTATCGTGTTGAATTTGACTGGGATGATCATTTTGACATTAATAACAAATTTTCTTGTTCAATTCCCTCATTTTATCCGTCAAGTGTTTGGCAAAACAGGAGACTAAATGTTGTTCATGTTTTGGCTATCTGGACATTACCACTGCTACATCTTCGTTTTTGTCTTGGGGTTCTGTTTTCTCTGAAACATCCCATTCCGTTTCCATCAAACCTCCACTTTTCAAAGAGGGAAAATGGTGTTCCATAGTTTCTAATAGCCTAGAATGACTTATCTCAAACTGGATTTCTATGATACTATCAAAATCGGTATACAGAATGACACTCACCGTCTCGGTAAGAGCATCTGCAAACTTGAGTTCCACACGCAGTTGACCGGATTTTATAGAACGGAAATATCCCTCGTCGCTGCCTTGGTCTACAGTCAAATAAAAAGCCCACAAAGTGTAACCTCCTGCATAATCGTCGTACGGAATGCCGTGACTCTGTTCGTTCCTAACTGTCATGTAGCTTCATACAGCGCCAAGTACGACCTCAAGTAACTCTTCTGGATAAAGTTAGGTTCCAAAGTTCGGGGACACAAATTTTTGACATCGCAACTGACTTTGAGGATACTCTGTAGTGCTTAATCTGGAACGGAGTTTCATTGTGGGCACCGTTGAGGGCTGCATTGCTATCCGATACATATGAATGCACATTTGGGTAACTGTCCTTGGAATAGATGATCTTCGATTTTGGATCGGAGTCCAATGGCAATGGTGAAAATTTTACTTTCACGCGTTGTATCGGATAATTGGCTGTCGTTCTGTTTAAAGTGTGATTGATGTCATTTCCCAGTTTAGGTAACACTTACACACGACGCACGTATAACCTGGCTTCTTGGATAATGGTTTTGTATTCGTTGGAATGGTCCATCAAAAGGAAAGCGGTACTACTACGATCCAGTCTCAACACCGTTCAGCAAATACTTACCTGATACTACGTGTCCAAATGCAAAGGATCGAACAGTTGTAATCTACGTCCTTGCAGGATTTTCTGTCGACGATCTTTAAAACCCTCATTGTGAGGATCGTCATCTGATGTCAAGGCGGTATCGTTCAACTTATCCTCGCCTGCTGTGTCAGGTTTCAATACCACGTAAGCGTCTAGATGAGTGTTCTTGGCTTCCTTTACTTACGTCAAGAGATTTTTTAGGTACGTTCGGCCAGGTTAAGTATCCATGCTACTGCTGACCAGTTTGTTATTCAAGTACAAATCCACTTCACTCAACAAGGATTGCATGAAAGTGTTGACAGAAGCTGATGTTTTCCGTTTTGATCACTTTCACTTTCATCATAGTGGCTGGCATGGCATACAGTGGCATACAGATCCAGTTCCGACTTGGAACATGCGCTAGACTCTTGGTGCATCATTTTTTATGCCTTTAGGATTGTTTTAATAATCAAAACTGTCTACGTCTCGAATTGTTTTTTTTTCTTAGTCTTTCTATCTTTAGGGGTATGAACACCTCTGGTGGGATGTCTTCGTCGTCTCTTTTTGCCTTGTCCTTGCCATGTCCTCAGGGAGTCAGGAATGCCAGACTAGGTACCATTAATGTCATTTATAGGAGTTTTTCGCAGGCCATGTCTGGTTGCACTCAAGAAAGCTTCTTTGGGGATTTGTTTGTCAATGGTGACATTTTGAAGAAATCCTTTGCGTTGCGTGAATGCGGTATCTTTCAAGTCATGCAATCCTCGTGTCACCATCTATTTAAAAACGGGTCACTGAACGAAAATCCGATTTTATAAAATTCCTAAACATTGTCCTGCTCGGTACACAGGATACATGACTTTTCAGTCGTTAGACAATCGTTTTTGAAAATGGAGTTTCACCGTGACTTTCCCTTGGAATATTGAATATTTTGTCCCAGATCTCCTTTCATAGTAATGTTGACACTGTTAAAATCCGACTTACTCACTGTAACAGAATTGTTACCGAGAGGATGGTGGATTAAATGAGCAACACAAACACAGTATGTGAAAGAAAATATAAATTTATGAAATAAATTATTAATGAAAAATTATGACGTATCAACACAATAACTCATGCGTTCAACCCACAATTACACTCACAACCATTCACAATACATGAATAAATTGAATATTAATACAAAACAAAACACAGATACAAAGGAATCTCTTGGACTATACACAGATCCAAGGAACCTTTTCAAAAGTTATATTACCGCAAGTATAAATTACGATAACAAATCAAAACATCAAACTATACTATCGCACGTATGGATTGCGACAACTAGCACGAACATATACATGTATTTAATCAAGTTGCTAGCTTTTATTGAGATTCATGCAATCCCTTGAAATACTATTGTGATTTGAAGTAACTATGCAAATACAACAATGTATTCAATTGTACTACAATTGCAACACACACATGTGTCTCGACCCTGTATAACCGTACGATTCACCAACAGTTGAATCGCCGCCCAGTTTCCCCGAAGACCAAGGGTTGACCAATACTTTTATCGGTCACTTGCCCTTCACGGATCCACCACAGTTATACGTACAGACAGCATACAACATCTACTGGAACCAACGGTCCCAAATACTTTAAGATGCCACCCCGGATGTTTACAACTCTAGACAGCTCCGACACTCGGACTTCTAGATTTCCGGATATTTACACGTCACGACAGATGTAGACGAACAGACTCTTCGACAGACAGACAGTCAGATACTTCAATTCGATTGCACAATTAAACGGCACAATCAATCACATTCAGCTATAATTCAGAGATGTTCTGCAACAAATCATCTACGATATCAAAGACGTTATCAAAGATGTTCCCAGAGATGTTATCAGATGCGTTATCAGAGATGCTATTAGAGATGCTATCAGATGCGTTATCAGAGATGCTATCAGATGCGTTATCAGTGATGCTATCAGAGATGCTATCAGATGCGTTATCAGAGATGCTATCAGCTACAATAAAGAAACCAGACTAATAATAGTTGTCTCAAAAAATAATCTAAACCTTAGATCACGCTATTGCATTTAAAGTCTGATAGTGACTAGTAATTCCAAATATTCACGTTTAAAATATGCATTGTAATAAAGGCATCATTATATGAAATGATAAACTGAATAAAATTCACAATAAAACGAAATATAAATTTAACACTCACCCCTTTGGCTGGAGATTGAAAGACGAGCTATCTATCCTGTGATTAGATACTTTTGGTCCCGTAATATTGATCATAAATATTCTGCCTTATATACCTTCAAATAGGTGAGCAGAAATCACGGCAAGATTACCGTGCACCCTGTGAATCTAATGTTCCGGATTTCATGTAATTCAAAATCAGGCACATGCAAATCGTTACACGCCGCTTCCCTTGGGAAAAACCACTTATTCACCCCAGGCAACGCATGTACGACGAAACAAAAAAAAAATGGTGAATTTAGTTTGCAATTCAAGAAGAAAATAAATTTAATTTTCGCCTAATTCTGTGACACTGACAGGCAAATAATAAGGATGTACAAATTTGCAGTGAACGTGATAGGTATTTTCACCTTCCTCGTCAGCGTTTGTGGCAGAATCCACTTTGAAAGTAATGACACGCTGCAAAGGTACAGAGCTGTGTCCCACGACATTGTACTCCGCCACATCGGAGTACACAAAAATCAAGTTGAGTCCTAGGTTCATTTCTACAGGGAATCGAAAATATTTTCCAAAATCCAAGTTACTGCTAACGGCTAGTATTTAGCTTTTAGTCTTGACCATTCTGGGTTCTGACCCAAAAATATCATACAATTTAGGACATAAGGTAATGGCCAACAATTTATCCTCTGAAAGTTTGATCATTAGGCGACAAGCCACTTTATAGTACTCAAAGGTAACACCTTTTCTGGCTTTGTCCATGGCTTTACCAAGTACTGTATTGAACTTGATATCAATCGAAGTCACTAAATGTTGACCAATAAAATAATAGCCTGCAGGAATGGTTTTAAGTTCACGTTCTCCACACCACAACTGCAAGCGTTGTGTTTGTACGTGTAAGCTGTAGTTCTACATTTTCGAGATTATCGCTTTACTGTCTCTCGAATGTCATAGTACTTTTCAGGCTTTATTGGGGAACTTTGCTTGGCCGCCAATTTAATTGGCCTTGATTCGGGCTCACTCGTGTTATCTTCAAAATCGCTGGCAATAATTTGAGCCAAGATGTCAGCTACTGTGCGAGGCAATAAATCACGTTACTGTCTCTTATTTTGTTCTCCTTTCTCTACGAAATGATGTGATCGATTCATCTTGTCTTAAAAAAGTCAAATGACCACATTTTAAAGGCCATTACCCATTCATATTTATTTCAGATCAGTGTATATATAAAGGGTCAGTGTATAACCTTCCAGTATTCATTTCACTCTCATATTGACAAGAACGATGGAAGAGCCTACACAAGTTGAATTTCTGATCAGAGCTTTGAGTGGTGTCATACGAAATGTTTCTTCAGACAAGCCGACATTCAACTCCCCCTCCTTTCGATATAAAAGTCAAGATACTTGCTATATATGTAAGAAGAAAAGACATTGGGTTACATTATGTCCAGACAGTGAATAAAGCAAAACAGCTGCCAGAAGAGACAAAAGTTAAAATACCTGTTATCAATGTAAAGAGAATTCACACTGGTCTCCAAACTGCCCTAAAAATAACAGGAGCAGGAGGAGGGGGAGAGGGATTCCGAACAGGAGAAAGAACAGGTACCCTCCCCAAAGGAAGAATTCCGACACGTTCAGAAAGACAAGAAAAGAAGACTAGACGAAAGTGAGGATAAAGAAAAGGAAAAACATGTGACATTGAAGAAATTAAAAAAAAAACAACACAAAAAAACAAGAACAGAAAGAGTGAACAATACAAGCCAAACAATAAATCTATGAACGTTTTAAATTTGTATTGTGTGCTGTGATATTGGGATTGCAATATTTGTACCAGAATAGACCAGACAGAAATATCGTGTTTCTTGGGTTTGATTTTTAGGAATAAGGACCTACAGTCACACACTCAAATACGTACATAATGGGGTAAAAAAAGGAGTTTGAGTTTTTAATGATTTTGGCAAAATCAATACTATCTCTTTTCCAAAGAAGTGAGTTGCCCTGAAAAGGACCGTTACGTCTTTGTTTTGAGAATAACAAAACCAAACTCAGCCACGGGACGAAATCAACTTTAACTGTCTTAAGCTTTTCAGTGCTGGTTCCCGTTGACGATATCACAAGTTTTGGTATATCAGGCTTACTAACTAGGTTGGGCTGCTTGGCTTGGAAATGCCTTTTTCTCTCGGGTCATATTTAGTAAGTATGATACATTTGTTTTAGATTCCTCTCGTCACAAGATGTGGACAAATGTAGCACTGTCTACCCACATTTCGTCAATGCTCTTCCACCCGGCCTATCCCATGTATGTCAGATCATAATGGACAATCACTCAAATGACTGATACTTCCCCTTGAAAAAGAAGGATCTATTTGGAGACGGAAGGATGTTTGAAGTGAGTCCTTATCTACGACCAGAAGTTAGACGACGTTTAAGGAAGAGAAGATGATCCGTGAGATGCCCTCTATGTTAGCGTAATGATGTTAAGATAAAACTCAAAGGCCCTTTTTCAGGGCCACTAATAGGTCTCGAAAAGATTTGCTTTCTTTGCCTCAAACCACTGTGAAATGTTTCTCCCTGTATATTATTGTATATATGTATGTGTTCTATCACTGTATACATATTGGGAGTTTATCACTACTCCCCACTGAGGTTAACTTTCCATTGACGCTAGACTGTCTCAATTGACGCTAGGGTATCCACTATTACTACTCATAAAAATAACCTCTTAATGCTGAGCGTCCAGCAATGTCAGCTGTTAGTACGAATTTTGTAAGTCTTTGGTATGACTCGGCTGGGGATCGAATCCACGACCTCCCGCATCAGAGACGGGCGCACTAACCACTAGGCCACTTGAGTGGTCTGAAAAGATTGAAAAGAAAGACTTGAGATAAGTATTACTTGAACTCGTTTCCTAATATCCCAACACAAATAAAAAACTACCAAGACGTTGAAATTGTAGATTCTAAACTTCTGACACAGCATCCTTCAGGATGAATCCCATTAAGCAGAAATACTGGAGAAAAGAAATTTCATATTTGATGTCGAATGATTTTATATAAATAAGTAAAAATAACTGGACATCACCATGAATTCTTGTGACCAAACCGGATAATACTTTCCATATGTGTAATGACAACTGAAAAGTAAACAGTGTCACCAAAACGGATTCATTTCCAGTATCAAGAATAGCTTAATGCATCGACAAAATTTGTCCCGATTTGTTAAATGCTTTATATATATATATATATATATATATATATATATATATATATATATATATATATATATATATATATATATATATATATATGAAATATTGTGCTTAAACGTTCAAACTTTTATTATTAAAGGAAAACAAACAAACACTTCTTAATAACAACATCGACAAAAACAACAAACAACCCGAAACAAACTTGTGCACTTTTGGTCATTGCTGTTAGAATTGTCTCCCCTGGGAAAAACACAGTTCTATCTTTAGATCTTTCTTAGTGAAGAAAATGGCGTCGTTGGCAACCACTTTAATTAACTTCAGAATCAAATATTGATATGTATTTGTTGTCTGGCATTTACGGAAATGCAATAAAGTGGAGGTAAGATTGACTATTTTCATTTTGATTAAAAATTTGCTTAGTTTAAAGCTTCATAGGGATAATTGAGTGTTGAGTTTGTATTAATAATTCAAATTACAAAAATGGCGATTGAATGGTTTTATTTACGTCCCTAACTTAAATAGATCTACTTAGTTTTCATCACTGATATTAAGATCGAATGATACAAATAGTTAAACAGAAAGATACAAAGCACGGAAAATATGACTTGTTACAACTGACGTCCGTCCGTCTGTGAGGTTTCATCCATGTTCCGTCTTACCTCCGGCTTACAACATAATGCAGAATTGTGTATCTTTCTTTCTTTTTGTGTGTTTGTTTCTGGTGTGTTGTTGTGCTTGTCACTTTCAGAAAAGGGCTATCAGAACAATAAATCACTTAGAGCAATCAAATATTATAGCAATCAAATATTAGCTCTGCAGAGAGAGAGAGAGAGAGAGAGAGAGAGAGAGAGAGAGAGAGAGAGAGAGAGAGAGAGAGAGAGAGAGAGTAATCTAGTTATAATACAGAAGGTGGTTTCTAACCCAAATAATCTAATGTTGAAAAAAGAAATACAATTTTCATGATTCCATTTCCTGAATACCACTATACTCGGAAAGTTGTGTAGTGGTGAGAAGGGCGCTCGAGTCTATGTTTATGATAATGGAACTTTATTGATAAAATACTAGTCGTCATGACAAATAGGGTCTTTGATCCAGAAACACGTCTTTACTATTAGTATTAGGGCCGAGAAAAAACAAATATGTTTTGAAAACGAATACGCTTTACTTCATAGTTGGATTATCTTGTTCAAGTTGAGTAAACACACTTAGTATTTGTGAATACCTGGGGGAAAAATGTTCATTCTACAAAAACAAGGCTTTTCGATTCATAAGCCTCTTTTACTACTGGCGAGATCCATTGGTGTTTAGCTAATATTTATTCCTCGAGTTCTGTACAATGCGAGCACTCCAACTAATCTAGTACTTCGACGACAAGTACAACTTGACATTTCCACTACCGGAGCAGTATACTTTTAATCGTTCAAGATCAATCGTTAACTTTATATACTTTCCATGATTGATTTTATCATGAAAATTACTGAACTTTCCAGATAATATTTTTGTCAGATCGCCAAGCAACTTGAAATACTGACTGTTATCAGTTGGATAAGAGAAAGCTTTAACTTCTCAAAACCTCCCTTAAAACATACTCCACTGACTTCATCGTTAAGTGTGACAGTAATTGGTTTATTGTTGATAAGTATTTTGTTTTATCTTAATGTTTTTGTTTTCTCTTACGGTCAGCCTGTCAATGTACCAATCTTTAGATAAATGTATATTTGTTTTGCTAGTGATGTTGTGATAGCTTTCATGTTACAACCCACCTTATAACCTTCATCATGCTGTCAATCACATGAAACTCTCTAATCAGTAGGTCATCCATATAGTATTTCATTCCTTGCAGATACGATCATATTTGCACTGGCAGTGTATTGTATTTATCGATTGCTGCTCAACAAGCCGATTTCATAGTTCCTAAACGAGTTTAAATTGAGTTACATGCGGCTGTCAGTATTACACCTACTCCTTATACTTGACACAATAGCCAACCTCATTAGAATCACTGGACTGCTGAAATAGTGGCAAGTTTCTTTATGCACCAAAGTTTCTGGTGCTAGTATTTGTAGTGTTGAATTAGGCCGATAAATTGTCCCTTCACCCGTGATGATATTGATATTAGGGTTAGCGACTGATTTCACCTATTACAAGCTGCAGCTACCGTTGGCTGACCTTTTGTTTTGGTGACATGTATTTCCTCAGCAAATAATATGCTTTGTGACTTGTAAATCAACCTGGAATATCACAGCAATCTGTCTTGTAGCCATTTTGAATTTCGCGCTTGATATGGCTGTCAACAAGTACTGGTATGTGTCTTATGTGTAGGCGGGTTTGTTGAAGAATGATTTGCATACAGCAAATTGCTCAGTTTATGACTGGTGATATTATACTCACAACATCGTCCATATGCATCAACACAGATTTGCGGGATTTTTTTTAGCCTTCTAGCATATAATCAGCTTGTCTTTTTCATTATCTGGAAGAACCTCAGACTCGTTGTTGAAATCTATTGTCGTTTCATTATCTGGAAGAGACTCTGATACGTGGTTGGTTGAAATATATTACTTGTCTTTTCATTATCATACAGAGCCCCAGACACGTCAAAATCTATTACATGTCGTTGTTTCTTTGGAAGAGCCTGTGACACGTAGTAGAAATGTTACTTGTTTTTTTTCAGTATCTGCCACCGCATATGACTCGTCTATGGAATGTAATACTTGTCGTTTCATTATATGGAACTGACTATTACGGGTGGTTGAAATCTATCAGTTGTCGTTTCATTATGATAATATATTAGTAAAGTTGATAAAATGGCAAAGAATTTTTCTTTGTATTGTAAATTTGAATGAAGCAAGTTGGATATCTTATATACGTCATTATAGTTGTATCGTCCATTACATTTTATTTCACTCTAACTTTCTCATATCTATACAATTAATGGTGGATACTGTCCATCAAATACATCCAATATAATATATAATTGATTTAATTTATCTCAATTATCAGTCTAATATTATTAAACAAATTCGAGCATTATGATAAAATTACCATACATTTAAAATGGAGGGTAAATATGAGGATGGTTACCATGGAGTCACATAAAGGTCTGTGTCACCCATAAGACACTGACAACCAATTCATTTATCATAGATGTTAATGCAAATATTCTATAAAATTAATGCATTTTTTTTTGCTATTACTACATCTAGATAATTTCTATTTAGGGAGTACACATGATGGTTGAGTCCTTGTATATACAAGTTGGAATACACGTATATGAAACGAGTTTCAGTAAAAGAATTCAGCCTAAATGAAACTAGTAACTTAATAGCAGTACATGTACTGTAGACGCGTACTATCTTTATAGCAAATATGTTGCATGCATAATATCATTTTATTGACCAAAAGCATCCATTTGCTATTTATTTTAAAGTTATCTACTAGAAATAAAAAAATGCCACCAGAAGCAGAGTTGTATAGACCTGGTAAATAATTAGATGTGATCATATGATATATCTTCTTGCTGTGGTTACTATTTATTTTGCTCATAAAATTTGAAAACAGTCATTGTAATTAAAATCTTTGTGTATTTGAACCCGCAAGTCTGTGCAATCCCCTGCAATCACATAAACAAATACTGTAACTGTTGCCTTTATGGGGATGTTCACTTTATGGACAGTTATATAGCTTCTTACGCTGATCAAGAATGTTATATCTCCAGAACCAATATTGACTGCGCTCCATTCAACCTTCTTGCTGATGGTCACATTGGGAAAAAGATGAAAAAACATCCATGATAAATCTCCAAACTTGGAAATACATGTTAGTAGTCCTTTTAATTAAATGTGTTAAGTCTTTTCCCACCAAACGTTTCTCTTATTGATCACGCCCAAGAGTGTTTCCACGTTTCTCCTATTGATCATGGCCAAGAGTGTCTAAGCCTAAACAAGTGTCCTCCTAAGTATTATATGTATACACAAATGCTGTAACTATTGTCTTTATGTTCACAATATGGGCAATAATATAGATTCTTATGTTGATCAAGAATGTTACATCTCCAGAACCAATATTGACTGCGCTCCATTCAACCTTCTTGCTGATGGTCACATTGGGAACAAGAACAAAACTTCCATGGCAAATCTCCCAACTTGCAAATACATGTTAGTAGTCCTATTAATTAAATGTGTTAAGTCTTTTCCCACCTAAACAAGTGTCCTCTTAAGTATTATATATGTATGTATATATATATATATATATATATATATATATATATATATATATATATATATATAGAGAGAGAGAGAGAGAGAGAGAGAGAGAGAGAGAGAGAGAGAGAGAGAGAGAGAGAGAGAGAGAGAGAGAGACCCGACATGTTATACCCCAAATCATACCAAATGCACAGATGGTTGCCACATATGTAACCTAGATATCAATTGAATTTCCACATAGTGGTTTAGGTAGAGAAGCAGTTACAGAAACAGACTGCCAGATGCACTAAGGACAAGCATGAACAAAGCATATTACAAAATTATCATCCCTGACACATTTTTAAAAAAGAATTGGAATACAATAATCTCCAATACAACGATTTACAAATCGACTCCTTCGACTCCAGGAACAAGATCAAATTCGGCTTGGGCAATCTCAAGCTTCCAAGTCACTTTCCTAAGTTTAAGTCCCAACAATTGAGTTGGAAAGCGTTAGTGTTCAATTTTGAATGTTTAAGTACTTAATTACTGCTTGTAATCAATGTTCATGTCTCTTGCAGTATAATGTATATATTTGCTAATTGAAGCCACTTTCGAGAATGAAAGACAGGAAATTTACAGAAAAACGTCGACAGACTATTGGAACATTGCATCACTGGTGATATAAATACTGCAGGTACACCCAAGGGAAAAAGTACACAAACCATTACAACGAACCATATTATTGTGGGTTCCTTAGTTTAATTTTACTTACAAATTTCATACAATCCGAATTACTTTCTTCTTTTACTCCAGATGTCTGAGTATTTGGTCTATTTTGTACCTTATGGATGAAAGGGGAGGTGGACACAGAGAGCAGAAAGGATTGCGATGAAATTGTGCAAAAAAACGGGGATTATTACTATATGTATTTGTTATTTTGCTATATCATTAATGGGTACATAGGACAAATGCAACAATGATTCATATTCCAGGGAAGCCGAGTTTTAATATATATGGTAATCACACACCAGCACCCACCCAAACACACAGCGAAATTTAATTTACATTTATTTATCAGATTAGTAGCAAATATACAAATTAATGATTTGTGCTCCATGAAACCTTTCGTTTTATCTTGTTCCATTCCATTAATTTGAGAATCACATGACTGAGTTGACAAGAAGGTTGGAGTATAAAAATATCGAATGTACTGCTTGTCATCAATTCTACCCTACCTCAACACCTAATACACCCTCCATGTGTACTTAGACAAGTAAAAAGGAACGGACGGATAGGGATAATTTGTTGGTTATTACCGGGTATAACTTTTCACTGCAGTGTTATCTGGTTTGGCAAATGTGATTTCTCACCCCCAAATTTAGTTAACAACATTTGTTGGCAGTGTTTCGTTTTGTAACAGAGTAGGTAGGACCTTTCAAAATCAAATTTGTATTTAAAAATTCGGATGCCTTTGGGTATTTCCCTGTAAACCCCATCCTACCCGGGTAGTGTACCTTCCGTACCTATCAGTAACTTAATTTCTATCCAGCCAATTCATCATAGGTTAGTAAATCAAATTACTCTCACATAGGCAAAGTGCGATATATTTAAAGCGTGTAATGTGTTCATTTGTGTTTCGAAAGGTACACTTGTTTACCTTGAACAATTTAGCTACTGGGAATTATTTCCCTTGGGGAAAAAACAAATTCCTAAAATTAGCTTTGTAGCCCAAATCAGTTTCATTGTCATGTATGTGCAGTCTAGTATCTATGAAAATGTGACAAATCGGAAGTAAGGTTGACTTGTTATATTTTGATTTGATATAAAGTGATTCGCATGCTAAAAGTTTAATTTGAGTCACAGGTGCTAGTATCGCTGCTCAGAAAATAATCTATCATTTATGCATGTACAATATTTAATACAGAGAATATGACTGACTGATACGTAAGTTGTAAGCAGCAATACGTGCCTCTGTCATTGTAATTGCATAAAGATAATACTCATACACCATTGTAATGCGATACTTATTCATTTTCTACACGAACATGCACATATGTACATCCAGCCCCATATATATATATATATATATATATATATATATATATATATATATATATATATATATATATGTGTGTGTGTGTGCGTGTGTGTGTTGTGGGGTTTAACGCCATTTTTCAGAATACGATAGGCTATACATGGCGGCCAGTATTAATGGTGGATATATATATATATATATATATATATATATATATATATATATATATATATATATATATATATATATATATATATATATATATATATATATATATATATATATATATATATATATATACGTTTCTCTATCTGTCGATCTTCGAGATCATCTAGGTTATAAATATTTGTGTTATAAATAATTTCAGAATTCTCATAGAGGACTTTTGCACACAGAGATGCTGTATCTACTGCCTTTTCACGATACACTGGTAATACTTTAACTTTCACAGATTCTTACTAATCCTAGTTTGGTAGAAGGTCTTCCATTAACACAAAACGATAAGGAATAAAGAAATGATCTTCATTCCATGCACGTAATCAAAGATATCGTAACACAAATAAGGTTACTTCAACGATAATCTTTCTGAAATGTAGCTACTTTGTGCAGGGAATAAAATATAATATTCAAGTAGCACTAGGAGCAAGCATGGATCTTTAAATATGCTTTTGTTTTCCTTCACACTTTTCTCTCTGCAGCAACCGCTCCGGTGGCCTAGTGGTTAGAGCGTTCGCCTCGGAAGCGGGAGGTCGCGGGTTCGATCCTCGGCCGAGTCATACCAAAGACTTACAAAAATGGTACTAACAGCTGCCTCGCTTGACGCTCAGCATTAAGAGGTTAGTGTTAGGACTGGTCGGCCTGGTGTCAGAATAATGTGACTGGGTGGGACATCATGCTACATGTCTGCGGCATGATGCCTCAGTGCTAGACACCACTCTAAACTGCCTCACAGCAGACATTGTAGCGAAATGACTGAAAAATTGTTAAAGCTACGCTAAAAATCCTAATCAAACAAACAAACTCTCTGCAGCACGGTGGTGTGAGTGGGGTGGGACAGAGTAAATGCTTATTTCACACTTGAGCCTCTGTTGTTTTTAATTTCACGAGAAACTTGTCGATAAAAAGTATTAATGATAATGATGATAATGAGAAGTATGATGCTGACAAATGAAGCTATTATGGTGTTTCAATTATCGAGATGTTTATGGACTTTTTCAAAATCAAATACCATTGTAATGTGATTATTCTAAATTCAGCCATTACAGTTTATGGATTTTATCCTGTACTTTCAGATGACATGTCTCACCAATTCCCGGCACACTTCTATTCTGTCTCAGAGCGATTATCTCACATCCTGGATAATTGTGGCTACTCTCAGGATTACCGAAATAGGAAGGTTACGGTTGCTAATGATATTGAGGTGTTCCATAACATAGCCAATGCTTTATTCACAAATTTGAGATGTTATATATTTGGCAGTAGAGGCGAGGGTTCTACTGGACCAGGTCTTCAGTCAGATACAGACTATCTGTATCAAATTTATGAGATTAAGGTAGTCACTGATCTATCTCAGTGTGATCCAAACAGGTCTAATTACCTGATGGTAACGGACAATCACACTCATCCTGGCTATGTAAAATTACAAATGATAATATCACCAGATTACACTCCAGTTACAGTATATTACGAAAGAGATACTGAGAACACCATTGCTATTGATTCCTTATACAGGACTGTAATAACAAGCACAATACACCATAAACTCGGTATTGTAACTGGCCCAGCAGTGCATGAGCATCAACATCTCGAGGAGTATTCCAGTGACAAGGTGTTTGCCTTTAGATGCTCACAATGGCCTCAAGAGGGATATGAATGGTTCATACGTCGCAGATTAAATGGATGACCTACACCAATACATATAGAGAATGCCAGTAATTATGGATGTTTTGTCACAGCTGTTGGACATCCTCACAGCTCTGAGTGCCTGCTAGAGTGGAGGTTATCATTTTCAATAGCTGAGAGAGAACTTGCAAGATCTTTTGAAGACACCACAATGAAAGTCTATATGCTACTGAAAATGATACGGAAAACGTATATTGAACCTTTTGTAGGTCATTCATTTTCAAGCTACCATTGCAAGGTTTGTATGTTTTGGATGAGAGAAAAAATACCACGTGATCTGTGGAGTAATCAAAATCTTCTACAATGTCTCATCCTCTGCATCAGACAGCTATACGAGTGGGCAACAACAGGGTTTTGTCCCAACTACTTCATTATCACAAATAATATCTATGACAGAAAGATTATTGGAGCAACAAGAAATACTTTAGTTCAAATACTCGGAAATCTTCTCGCCTCCAATTGTACGTTTTTGCTTGGGATACAATGCTGCAATTTGGGACATCTTATGTCAGATCAGATGAATAGATTTGACGATTGTATTGTACTGATGAAACGTGAGGAAAGAGTTAATCACATATTGACTCTAGAAGCTGCAAGAGAATGTAGGTATTTTATACTTCGGTACATTCCACAACACTATTCAGCATTAATTGATTATTTAGGCACAATCATGTATGCCTATAGGTATTTGCCATACATCATGGAATATCCTCTCAAACATGGAATGATGATTCTATGGTCCCAGTTAGGATTCCATATAGCCATAATCTGCAAAGAAAATGCACATATTTTGTCCCAAGAGCAAGTAGACTATCTTGTGTCTTTGGCATCAGATTACCTCTCTTTTGGTATCAACACTGATGCTACTTCTGTAAGACTCAAACTCTGTGGATTGGGAATGGAACATGGGAATCAGAATTTAATAGAGACTTCACTTAGACATATTAGCGAGTGCCATATGGGGTACGCATACTCTTTGACGATAGATGCATATGTTCTTCTCAATTGCAATGCTGAATCCTTGATAGAAATGTTACTCAGCAATATATACAACATTGAGGAGCTACTTCAGACTCATACGTCCTTCAGCGTAGTCTATCTCCAGACAGAGATGTCAATCACCCCCAAACCATTGAGGATGGAGATGTTCAGGTCAATTGGTGCACCCTCAGAATTTAGAAAGCACAGAGATTTCTGGTATGACTGGGGCGTGGTTGATTCTCTAATATGTCTTTACTTCTTTCAGTATCAGAATTTCTGCAGACAAAGGAAAGAGAGACACAAAGAGGTTGCTATGTACAACATGATTCACATAATTAGGACTGAACCAAACATTTTGCACAGAGACACGGCATTCATTCTTCTTGGTTATTCCTTTATGCAAGAAAATCAGCTAACCAGTGCATTCAGATGCTTCACGCAATCCTTGAACATCTGTCCTTATCACAACGCTGCAAAATTCTACTTGGGAATTATATTCAATAGGATTCATGCTACTGAAATAAGACACACACATTTTATGTAAACAGTATAAGCGATATTTCCAGCTAGTATTGTACAACATGACAATGAACGTTATTTCATAAGCAGTATTGTAAATATGGTAAACCGTGTTATATCTCTAGTTGTTATAAAAGATCCTACAATTGTATGGTTTATTGTTTTTTTTTAAAATGATTTTTAATGTAGCTTTATCAATTGTTCAGGGGTATCGCTATGTCTGCAGTGAGGCAGTTTATAGTGATGTCTAGCATTGGGGCATCATGACGCAGACATATAATGATGTTCCACCCAGTCACATTATCCTGATACCAAGCCGGTTAGTCCTAACACAACCCTCTTAATGCTCAGCGCCAAGTGAGGCAGCTGTTAGTACCATTTTTGTAAGTCTTTGGTATGACTCAGATGGGGATCACACCCACGACCTCCCGCTTCCGCGGCGGACACTCTAACCACTAGGCCACCAAAGTGGTTAGGTTTTATGGTAGTATATGAAGTGGTTAACAACTCAAATAATAACTTAGTGAATGCTGTCATTATTAATTTATGTTTGAATGAATACTGCTAAAATTCTGTTTTATTGTAGAACATAAACTGGTTAACAACTAAAAATGTGGCTAATTTAATGCCGACAATCGTCATTAATTTATATTTGAAATGAATACTGCTTAAATTGTGAGACATGTTTATTGAGGTGCTGTTTAACTATATGTTCAGTACTTTCTATTTAATATACAAAAGTAAGGTTCATGATCACATACATTTGGTTTGATTTGTATATATATATTATTATGTGTATTACAAATATATTTTGTATAAAAAGATGTAAAATTGATTTTAGTTTTGCACAATAAATACAATATTATTCTTAGTGTTTATATATATATATATATATATATATATATATATATATATATATATATATATATATATATATATATATAACCTCTCTCTTATTATATACAAATTCACTACTTGCAATGAAATTCACTCCCCAACCCCTTGTAAAACTTAAATTAGTGCCCCCAAATAAATGAAAAATGGATTTAATATTAATGTTACATGAAAGTAATGAAATGAAGTACATGAGAACTATATTACTTTTTTAAATAACAAAATGTATTGTGCATGGTTTTTTTCTGTTGAATGGTAGAAACTGTTTACATGTTTTATCAGGTAATTGGAGCTAATAAACACAAGTAAATGTGTAGAAATTAATGATCATGCAATAGGGCTTTGCTGCTGACACATTTCTTTTCACGCTGCTGGCATGTAAACAACCCTTAGCATTTTGATAAACTACCAGTTGATCTTTCGCATGAAAAAAAATCTCTATATTTCTTTACTGGCATCATTTTTTGTTGGATGTTTTCACTTCTCTTTGAATTTGGATGAAACTAAATCTTCCAAAGATTTTCTGTCCTTTGCTGTCAACTTCTGTTTGTTTTTCTTAAAAATAGAATACTAGAGAAATTATTATCAAAAGAAAACTGTTCGAAGCAAATATTTCTTGACATCGCAAGACTGTTTATACATGTATTATTAAAAAAGAAACGGTCTCTTTGAAAATAAATGTAATCGTATGGTACCAATAGTTTCACAACAGAGCACAGAAGATGTACAAATTCATTAATATCTATTGTTTATTGTTTATGCCCCAATCCTTCATATCGTTAGTTACACCATGATTGGTATACGCCCCTATACTACATATAATTAGTTACACCATTATTGGTATATGCCCCAATACTACCTATAATTAGTTTCACCATGATTGGTATATGCCCCAATTCTACATATAATTAGTTTCACCATGACTGGTATATGCCCCAATACTACATATAATTAGTTACACCATTATTGGCATTGGTATATGCCCCAATACTACATTCATTTAGTTACACCATGATTGGTATATGCCCCAATACTACATATAATTAGTTACACCATTATTGGTATATGCCCCAATACTACATATAATTAGTTACACCATGATTGGCATATGCCCCTAAATTATATATAGCCTCACAGGTTTCTTGGGTAGTGTTGTTGATTTTGTTTCAATTCATTCACTTAGCCAAATTTATAAAGTCTGTTAGATGCAGTGGATCACTTTCTAAATTTGCAGCTCATTAGCCAATAGCAGTCCACATTATTTTGCTCTTAGCCTGTTTCACCACACACTACATTATATTACTCTTAGCCTGTTTCACCACACTCTATATTATTTTAGTCAGACTGTTTCACCACACACTACATTATATTACTCTTAGCCAGTTTCACTATACTCTAAATTATTTGACTTAGTTTATTTGTATCTTGGACATGTATTCTATGTTTACAAGCTTGTCAGATGTATCTAATTTGGTGACTGAATGCCACCAATTACTACCAATAGTCAGTATCTATGTGGAAAATAATATGTATATATATCTTTTATCTATCTGAGAAATAAATATTCTATCAATCATTTCTTTTAGTTGCATATGAAATCCATCACATAATTTTGAATACTAAAAGTTGATACAAATTATGTACGAGAGAAGAAAGAAATTGTCATATTTAAAAGAGAAGTTCATGACATATAAATTGAAGCAACATCAAATGGAGAATGGAAAATTCTATAAAGGCAAGTGAAATATCTGTGGTCCAAATAGTTTCAATATCTGAAATGTATGTGTTTGTGAATGTGTGTGTGTGTGTGTGTTTGACTCAGATTTTTAACATGGCATTATCAATTTTCCAGCTTATAGTAATGTCTAGAACTGATGGATCATGCCAGATATGTATCATCATGTCCTACCCAGTCACATTATCCTGACACCAGGCAGACCAAACCCAACACTAACTTCATAATGCTGAGAACCAAGTTGGGCAGTTTGCTAGTATTATTATTAGAACTCTTTGGTATGACTTGGACAGGGTTTGAACTTGCAACCTATTACATCAAATGCAGAGGCTCTAAACAATTAGGTCACTGAATCCTGAAAAGTAATGCAGATTGTAATTGTTTCCTCTTGCTCACAAAGTGCATTTTTTTCTTCCTCCAAGTATAACCTATTTAGGTCCACACAATGAAACATTCAAAGGTCTTGTATTTTTATATCTGTGAAAATGATGGAATGAATAAATATTTGAAATGTGTGTGTGTGTGTGTGTGTGTGTGTGTACATAATAGTATGCATGAAGAGACAATACTATCTGTAGGTGAGATAAATTTGAATTTATTCCATTGATCATCGAATCTGACTACTTTAATCAGAGTACCAACCACCTTGGCTGCATACACACAGTCTCATATCCAATTAACCATATTCACATTCCCCAAATAAGTCTGGAACATAGTCATTGATGTAAACATTTATATAGCAGACACACTCCTGGCATCCCAAGAATTAACTCTCATCTACTATATAGTCATTTTGGATTTTGGATTTTTTCTGACAGAAGTCAAGGCGTATTTAAATTAATATTTATGGAAGGAATATACACCAGAAGTGTGGATAATCGATCTCTAGATCCTACCTGGGGATGAATGTTATGTAAGGGTTAATTATATACCAAGACTCTTATTTTGTTATATACAGGAAGACAACTTAGTCATTGATACATGTTTCATTCGACTTTTTAAGCTCATTCTTGAATACAGTATGGCATTCACATCTTGCACACATTTCAGATGAGGCTTTCTAGACTTGTTCACAGTAATTATTAAAATAATAACATTAATACAAAATCATTATCTCTGATGGTAAGTAGAACAGCAAACACCTTCCAAAAAATTGTATGTTGCATTATGGGTTGTGATACAGATTCACACACACACACTCATATATATATATATATATATATATATATATATATATATATATATATATATATATATATATATATACCAAGCAAAAAATAAAACTATATCCCTGGATTCTACAGGAGAATGCTGGACAATTATAGGCAGAATTGATATTTAATATAAATAATTGTAGATAGCTGAAGATTTTAAACTAAAGCTAACAATTATTTCCTCAAAATTCAATGCACAGTAATTACAATTGCAAAACCAAAAGTGAAAACTTTTGTAAGGGGTCTTTACAAGTTAAGTTCCGTTCTGAATATGCTGCTATTAGCAATATTGTTCTATGATGCCATACTAATTAAAAATGTTTCAATGGAAACTAAAAATTAGTTTTAATAATCCTGACAGTTTTATTCTTCTCCACCTTACATTAACAACTACTTGATGGCACATGTAAGGGAGATAACGTGTTTCCAGCCAGCACACCAACATGAAGAATGAATTAACATGGTCCATAACTATGTATAAACTGAAGTAAATATATGTAATCTTCCCTATAAATCATACCAACATGCAATAGTATTCACACCAAATGCATGATGTATACAGGAATTTAAACTCAAGTCTATACCATATGTAGGATTATTTAATTCTTTATCTGGCCATCGCGATGCAGATTCAAAACAACTTCCAACATTAACACATAAAATTGTTCAATTAACAAAGGCGTTGAATATTATCTTTAGTTCTCCTTGTTAATAATTCATTGTGAATTTGTCTCATAGTATGCATGTCATTCATGGTTGACTTCAACATTTGAAAAATACAGAATATTGTTTTTTATATATTATATTATAGTATATTATGTCATATCATATTATGTTATGTTATATTGTATTGTATTACATTATATTATCTTTTTATACTTAGTGCTATATTTAAATTGTATTTAGAACTTAGTCGATCCAGATATTGAAATAAGCACACTTTTGCACCTCATTAAGCAGCCTGATCTAACCGGACAAAAATCAATCTTCAGCATCACAGTTATATGGAAGCCAGCCAAAATAAATTCAGTGTTTTATCATGGTGCAGACAAAAAACCTCAAATATTTAAGAGTAATTATTTTAAGACTTAGTGATTGTGTAGCGTTCTGGGTAGGTTGGGGTGGTGTGCTTCCAAAATATTAGTTAAAATATTATAGAAGTTCCACCTGGCTCGTGAATTTAAATTTCGATTAAAGACCAAACAGGTATACGGCTCTGAGCCCCCAGTTATATATATATAACACGAAGATGAAATTCAACAATAACAATTTTTAATGAAACCTATAAAGTTAAATGTCACATAATCACTTGTCCTCTAAGTGATTGCCTATTTCATCTTATGATTTTCAGTGTGAGTTCGATTTTCCACCTGGCCTTTGGTTGTACTCATCTATTATCCTATCCTTCCGCTCTTCCTGAATTTCACCTCTCCCGATTTCCTCCTCCCTTCATTTTCCTTCCTTCCTTTATCAAGACTATTGGGACCACTTTCACTGGTCTCACTCACTAGTCTGTCCCTCGAACTTCCTCTCCAGATTTCCTTCTTTCCTACTCTTTCTTCCGTCTATAACGGAGACACTGGGACCACTCACTAGTCTGTCCCCCGAAGCTTCCTGTGAAAATCACAAGGCTTTAACATATGGTTTATCAAATCTCACCTCACACTAAATCATCCATTAATCATCAGATAAGGCTATTACGTTTTAGGACACGCATACATACACATCGAAATTCCCACACACTCTTACAGGGAAACAATGGCGTAATAGCACGATATCATACATATATCCATACATCATATCACATAAGTATATCTAATATGTATATAAAATCTCGTTGTACTTATAATATACGACAACCACATGTATGTCTGTACACTACACTCCCACAAGCGTACACAAATATTCAAATATTCATATTATTAATTTCTCACAGTGAAATCATTCCAAAGATAACATTCAATTTCTATAATTACATGGATAATGTGCTATTGTACTATAAAATAACCACATAGCAAATTATAATAATATTAATTCTTACGACGGCTAGCAAGCAATACGATTCTTTACAAATAGGAACTCATTCTTCAAATATACAAACATATCAACATCACAAATCATTATTCCTACTACGATTTTAGTAATAATACGTATATATAAACGATCTACAATTAAATGCAGTCGCAGAAAGCAAAGATCAAACAAATAGCTCACTGACCTTTCTAGAAGCTTCCACTTAGGATTCTGTACCTAAGATTTTACCGCCACTTATCGTATGGCTACGGAGTTCCAATTCTTTACAGACAATCCTCCTTAACGGGTAATCGAAAACTAAAGCTAGCCAGCCGGTTAAAGATATTATATTTTAAAATAAATCAGGGTCCCACCCCTTCCTCGATTCTGATTGGGTAGCGCTGGGGCCCTATCCACTCGACGTATTCAATCTGGCGGTCAGTCAGCGTATCCAGAAGATAAGGCACGCCCACTCTTTCTGGCAGCTTCTTTGATGTACAAAACATCTTTCCAGTCCAAGGTGCTAATTACACTTCTGACGGGCATTTTGGTCGGCTTCCTCTCTTAACTATGGCAAACTTACGTAAGGGATGGTGTTAGCCTGCGGTCATGTGTAACAATAAATAGTGGCTTGTCCGACTTGCTTGATAACACATGGTTCTAATTTAATTTTGGGTCGGGCAACGCCACATTCCCCCATGCTTGAGAATAAAATCGGGATTTTATTCCCTCAGAATTACTCTAAATGCAAAGACTTTACTATACGATTAAAACTAAAATCATCGTGACACTACACGAAATAAATAACAAAATCATCGTGACACTACACGAATAAAATAAAATCATCGTGACACTACACGAATTAATAACAAGGTCATCGTGGCAGTACACGAAATAAAACATGAATGTATATATACACGCAGAGTGATTGTTAAATTTCAGCGCTTCTGCTCATGAAATCAGCGCCTACGTTCTCTGTACCTTTAACGTATCTGATATGCATTTGGTACTGCTGTAAGAACAGCGACCATCGCATCAACCGTCCATTCGATAATTTTGCCTGCGCGAGGTAGGCGAGTGATTGATGGTCGGTCTCCAATATGAATTTCCGCCCGTACAAGTACCGCTAGAACCGTGATATGCCGAACACGATTCCAAGGCATTCCCTCTCCGATACAGAGTAGTTCTTCTCGGCAGCAGACAACTTCCGACTGCCGTACGCGACAGGAAAAAGTGTCCCATCGTACTCCTGCAGTAGTACTGCTCCCAGTCAAGTGTCACGTGCGTCGGTGCGAAGAACGAAGTCTTTTGCCAGATCCGGTAGACGAACAACTGCGTCGGATGTAAGTCTATCCTTCAGCGTTTGGAAAGCATGGTCACAAGCATCGGTCCAAATAACTGTACTTGGAGCCTGTTTCTTGGTTAGGTCAGACAACGGCCCCGCAATCGCGCTGAAATTGGGCACATACCTCCGGTAATACCCGGCTAATCCCAGAAATGACCTAACCTCAGTTTTCGTGGTGGACCGTGCGGCGTTTTTCAGCTGCTCTACCTTTGACTTCTCTGGGGATAGTGTGCCTTGGCTTAGGGTATGTCCTAAGTAATCCAAGGTCCGGAACCCAAAGTGACATTTGGAAGGGAGAGCTGTCAATCCCGTCTGACGTAGCCGTTCCAAAACGTCGGCTAATAGAGTGAGGTGTTCACTCCACGTCTCTGTGGCCAACAAGAGGTCGTCCATGAAGTTGTAGACACCCCTATCGCGTAAGGGCTCCAACAACTTCCGCATCATCCTAGTAAAGATGCTGGGCGCATTCTGTACCCCGAACGGCATGACTAACCATTGGTAGGTCCCGTCGGGAGTAGCAAAAGCGAGCTTTGCCCTATCCTCTTTCCTTACCGGAATTTGCCAATAGCCCTTGGACAAATCCAGCTTGGAGAAATATTTCGCTTTCGAGACAGAAGCGAAAATATGTTCCGGGTCAGGTAGCATTTCAACCTAAAATTCGGTCACCTGATTCAGCTTCCGGTAGTCGACACAGAACCGATGGGTGCCGTCCTTCTTCTGCACTAGGACTACGGGAGAGCTGTACGGAGAGTCGGCGGGTTCGATGACTCCCAGAGCAATCATCTGCTCGATCTCCTCACTAACGACATGTCGTTTTGCGTGTGGTAAGGGGTAGGGTTTCCTCTGGACTGGCCGGTCATCTACCAGCTTTAACCCGAACTCGACAGGCGAAGTTCTCCCGGGTATTTCCGTAAGCACATCCGAATACTCGGGCAGCAACGTCTCAATCTCTTCCCGTTGTGCCGCCGTCAGCATGGGGTCACACTTCACGTCCGAAGGTGTCTCAGCCCTTGTTAACGGACAGCTCGGGACAGTGTTGGCACCTTCCGTATCGACTTCGGCGTCCTCGGTGACTATCGTGGCGATGACAAAATCGCTGACGGTCTCTCTTTCCCGGTATCTCTTGAGCAGATTGGCGTGGTACAATTTCTCCTTCGTTGGTAGTCGTATCCGATATGTTTTGCCTCCGACCTTCTCGGTGACGACATATGGACCTCTCCAGGAAACTTGCACTTTGTTGTGTTCTTGAGGCAACAGCAACAACACCTTGTCTTCTACTTCATACTGGCGTGGTTTTGCGCGCTTGTTGTAATTCTTCGTCTGACGCGCCTTCGCTCGCTTGAGGTTGTCCTGTGCGAGGGAACAAACTTCCTCCAGTTTGTTGCGCAAGTCCGCGACGTACTGGTAGGTAGTGCGTACCTCATCTACAGCGTGGTCGTCCGTCCACAGCTGTCTTAGTACGGCGATTGGGCCACGTACGGTCCTCCCGTACAAGAGTTCAAACGGAGAGAACCCTAAACTCGCTTGTGGTACTTCCCGGTATGCGAATAGCATGGCTGGAATATACCGATCCCAATCCTTGGGGCGGCCTTCGCACAGCTTTTTGAGCGTGTTCTTTAGGGTCCCGTTGAACCGTTCGACCAGTCCGTTAGATTGGGGGTGATACGGTGTAGTCGTGAGGTGCTTAATTGACATTAGTCGGTTCACTTCCGCCATCACACGACTCATGAATTGTGTCCCTTGATCGGTCAGGATCTCGTCGGGTACTCCGACTCTTGACCAAATCTCAAACAGCGCTTCCGCGACGGTTTCCGAATCATTGTTACGCAATGCGACGGCTTCCGGATAGCGTGTAGCGTAATCCACGACCGTTAGAATATACCTATTTCCGTGCGACGACGCGGGTTTTATCGGTCCGATTAAATCCATTGCGACACGTCGAAAGGGTTCATCGATCAGTGGTGTACTCCCCAAAGGGACGGGTCGATGATCCGTTTTCGGTGCCATTCTCTGACACTTGTCTCAGGAGAGACAGAAGCGTTTTACGTCTCCCTGGACCCCTGGCCAGTAAAACTCTTTTACAAGACGGTCACGCGTCTTGGCAATTCCCATGTGCCCTCCCATGAGACTCTCGTGCGCGAGTTTTAATACTTCGCCTCGCTTCTCTTTCGGCACGACAACTTGCTTAAAGTGTTCGCTGCCTTCCCTGGCG
Organism: Unio delphinus; assembly: GCA_029339505.1. Taxonomy (NCBI): domain Eukaryota; kingdom Metazoa; phylum Mollusca; class Bivalvia; order Unionida; family Unionidae; genus Unio; species Unio delphinus. The sequence continues at coordinate 397,463 of JAQISU010000230.1, read as the reverse complement.
TGGCGATACAAGATTCCCTTCTTGTACACGAACTTCACCGCGCCATTCGGAGTTTCTTTCTCTGTTCCTGCTACAGCGTGGTTGTGCAACTGTACCAGAGTTGCGTCTTCCTGTTGTAGCTTCCTCAACTCGGCCGGAAGAACGTTACTCACCGGAGACGTTGTAACTTCCATCGGCTTCGCTTTCGTCTGTCGACTCTTGGACCTGGTATCCACAGCACTCACTGGTATCGGTGTGCAAGTTTCAGGGTTCGGTTGTGGCAACACATAACGACATCCCAGTATGACGTCATGTGATAGACCATCCAAGCACGCAGCTTCAATTTTCCTCTTCACGTACGGTGAATCGAGGTCAATGACAGCCACTGGCAATGAGTCACGCGCGCTGTTCGCGTACTGAACTTCGATTACCTCCCCTGTGTAATCCTCGGGCTTAACGTACTTCCTGTCGACTAGGGCTGGGACTGTACACCCGGTGTCATACAAGATGGTGGCACCTTCTCCGTTGACAGTAGCAGACGCGAGATTTGAAGGTTTGCAACTTACTCCCGGCTCATAATCATTCCTATCGACGCCATTCACCTGGGTCTGTCTCCCTTTGGGACAGTCCCTGGCTATGTGCCCCGGGCGCTTGCAGTTGTAACACGTCGGCGGTCCTCGCCGATCTGCAAGTCCCGCTTTCGGGGATGAGGCCTGTCCAGGTCTATGGGTGGCATCCCTACCTGTAGATCCCCCTCCGCCCTCCCGTCGCCCTGACGGTTACGGAAAGCCGGCTCCACCTCAAGCACCCGGCGCGACTCAGTGGGTCGGGGTCGATCCGCACCTCCGGAACTTCCACTCTTCGAGTGCGCCTGTTCGTATCGCTCCGCCATGCTAGCGATCTCTTCGAGCGTACGGTGTTCCCTCTCTGCTAGGAAGACTGTCAACTCGCGACGGTAAGTACTCAGGACATGCTCCTTGAGTATAACCTCGCGTAGCCCCTCGTACGAACGTTCGACTTCGGCCATCTTCATCCACTTCTCAAATAACCCTCGAACACGGTTGTAGAATTGAGAGTGGGTTTCCGTTGCCTTTTTCGCCGAGTCCCGAAAAAGTTTTCGGTAAGTCTCGGCGGTCAGCCGATAATGGCAGAGAAGGGCCTTCTTGAGGGCATTGTAGTCATCAGCCTCTTCTGCAGCTAAGCCGTGGTAGACTTCCCGAGCTGCACCTTGCAAAAAGGCTGAAACATTAATCGCCCAATGTTGCTCCGGAACTTGATGAGCGTGAACAAGTTTCTCAACTGCACGAGAAAATCGTCAATAGACTCCTCCTTATCGTTGAACCGCGCCATGTTTATCTGGGCCAGTCGGTGGTCGATCAAGGGTCGTCCGGTCCCTCCGGAACTCGTACTAGCGTCGTCCCTATCGCTGTCCCTAGCTGCTAGCTTTACCTTCTCTATTTCGATCGCGTGAGCAAGTCTGGCTAGCTCTAGTTCTTTCTCTCTGTCCGCGGCTATCTTGGCTAGCTCCTGGCCCGCTGTTATCTTGATAGCTCCTGGCCCGCTGTTATCTTGGCTAGCTCCAACTCTCTTTCTCTCTCTGATGCTCTCTCCACTGCTTCCTTGGCCAGCGCTTTCTCTGCTTTCCATTCCTTGATTCTTTGTTCGATAAATGCAGCCAGGCGATCTCCCTCGTATCCCAGATCTTCCGACCCCATGGCACGGTACTCTCTGATCATTTGCCTTTCTGTAGCCATGTTTATATACTAATACGAAGTGATACCTTGTCTCAACCCTGCTAATAATGGACAGATTTTACAACTTCCTAGCCAAATACTTACCTGTCGACAACTAATTCCATTCAGGTAAGATATTTGCTCGATATCTGCTTCACAATTACTGCAGGTAATTAAAGATCTACAAAGCATGCAAATATCAAATATAACAACATAAGATGAGAAAATCATAAAAATTCAAAATACACAGGATGGAAAATAACTCACAACTGTTTCACACTGTTTATTAATACTCCTAACAAATAAACTTTAGGTCTTTAAACTAATATTTATGTCCAATTCAAATCCCGGACGAAAGCGCCCACTGTAGCGTTCTGGGTAGGTTGGGGTGGTGTGCTTCCAAAATATTAGTTAAAATATTATAGAAGTTCCATCTGGCTCGTGAATTTAAATTTCGATTAAAGACCAAATAGGTATACGGCTCTGAGCCCCCAGTTATATATATATAACACGAAGATGAAATTCAACAATAACAATTTTTAATGAAACCTATAAAGTTAAATGTCACATAATCACTTGTCCTCTAAGTGATAGCCTATTTCATCTTATGATTTTCAGTGTGAGTTCGATTTTCCACCTGGCCTTTGGTTGTACTCATCTATTATCCTATCCTTCCGCTCTTCCTGAATTTCACCTCTCCCGATTTCCTCCTCCCTTCACTTTCCTTCCTTCCTTTATCAAGACTATTGGGACCACTTTCACTGGTCTCACTCACTAGTCTGTCCCTCGAACTTCCTCTCCAGATTTCCTTCTTTCCTACTCTTTCTTCCGTCTATAACGGAGACACTGGGACCACTCACTAGTCTGTCCCCCGAAGCTTCCTGTGAAAATCACAAGGCGTTAACATATGGTTTATCAAATCTCACCTCACACTAAATCATCCATTAATAATCAGATAAGGCTATTACGTTTTAGGACACGCATACATACACATCGAAATTCCCACACACTCTTACAGGGAAACAATGGCGTAATAGCACGATATCATACATATATCCATACATCATATCACATAAGTATATCTAATATGTATATAAAATCTCGTTGTACTTATAATATACGACAACCACATGTATGTCTGTACACTACACTCCCACAAGCGTACACAAATATTCAAATATTCATATTATTAATTTCTCACAGTGAAATCATTCCAAAGATAACATTCAATTTCTATAATTACATGGATAATGTGCTATTGTACTATAAAATAACCACATAGCAAATTATAATAATATTAATTATTACGACGGCTAGCAAGCAATACGATTCTTTACAAATAGGAACTCATTCTTCAAATATACAAACATATCAACATCACAAATCATTATTCCTACTACGATTTTAGTAATAATACGTATATATAAATGATCTACAATTAAATGCAGTCGCAGAAAGCAAAGATCAAACAAATAGCTCACTGACCTTTCTAGAAGCTTCCACTTAGGATTCTGTACCTAAGATTTTACCGCCACTTATCGTATGGCTACGGAGTTCCAATTCTTTACAGACAATCCTCCTTAACGGGTAATCGAAAACTAAAGCTAGCCAGCCGGTTAAAGATATTATATTTTAAAATGAATCAGGATCCCACCCCTTCCTCGATTCTGATTGGGTAGCGCTGGGGCCCTATCCACTCGACGTATTCAATCTGGCGGTCAGTCAGCGTATCCAGAAGATAAGGCACGCCCACTCTTTCTGGCAGCTTCTTTGATGTACAAAACATCTTTCCAGTCCAAGGTGCTAATTACACTTCTGACGGGCATTTTGGTCGGCTTCCTCTCTTAACTATGGCAAACTTACGTAAGGGATGGTGTTAGCCTGCGGTCATGTGTAACAATAAATAGTGGCTTGTCCGACTTACTTGATAACACATGGTTCTAATTTAATTTTGGGTCGGGCAACGCCACAGATTGTTTTATTTAAAACATGAAAATCATTTTGTTTTATTTGGTGGATATATTGATTTCAATGGGAATATAAGACTGGAAAACAAGACTATAATTCATTTTATGATTCTGCCAAGTAGTGCAATAAACCATACAGTCATGTTATTAATGTAATAACTGAATAGTGCTGTTAAGGGGTTTATTGCCATTTATCATTGAAAGATAGGCTGTAAATGGCAACCAGTATAACATAAACAAGTAGATAAAGAACCCAATGAAAACCCAGTGGAACATTAGTGACCCATACAAGCTTATTGCAACTTTCACACATAGCCACATGGTCATGTCTGAGTCTCAAACCCACACGGAGATGAGATGGTAGTGATCTATAAAGTTGAGCACATTAGACCACACTGACCCCTGTAATAACAACAACAACAATAATAATAATGACAACAGTGCACATCATTTGTTCAAAAACCAAATCGGGAGATGTAAACATCATCCTAAGGTCAAATGTGTGTGTAAAGGCCATTCTGACGGAAGCCTGTATTGCCAGATTTAATCCATGTTGTGCCAGTAATCTGTAAGGGTGATGGACTAATATGAAACTGTAGTAGTTGCAGGATATTGAAGTGTGATATTGAAATGCATTGTAACATCATACATTAATAGTTTGAGCCTTTATTTTCACAAGCTAAATGCAGATGTTGTTCAAGAATCAGTTTTAATATAATCCTATGGTTGCCATATCGTATGTCCGAGAATCTCTATTTAGTCTAAAGTCATCTGGTGAAAAATGCATGCTGCTATGTTTCAGTCATGAGGAGTTTTGACAGTCATTTTGGATGTCAAATGGCCACCATTTTAATTTAGAACTATACCAATATTATAAGTAATCTTTTGTTAAAACCCTGTCAGTAGGACATTCTTCTGTCAAGTAATGATTACAAGACTTTATTTCAACATGACTACAATAGTAGATTGGCAACGCTATATGGTGTGTATGCAGTGTCTCAAATGACGTCACATCTGCTATTTGTGAGGGGGGTGGGAAGTACATTGTCCTATTCAAGACAGATGAGGAGATATGATCGTGTTTTCATAAATGTCTTTGTAATGAGTAAGAATGAATGGTACAATTTTTCACAAAATGAATCATATGCATATAGCAAATTATATATAAAGTTTGCTCGAATTTCAGTTTTGCATGTTTGTCCCGATTCAAACTAATAAAACCTTTTTTTAATAGAGATATTTTTTTTTAAATAATCTGTTTTGGACTGATGCTAAACAGATCTATATGAAGAAATCAAGTGGTTGCAGTTATTTCAATACCACAGAAATGACTTGGATTGCTACTCTAAATGAGCACTAAATCTAAATACTTTGTCAAAACGTTACATTTGAATGGTTTCTCACCAGCATGTATTCTCAAATGCTCTTTTAGATGTCCATTCCGACTAAACATTCTCTCAAATTTCACATTTAAATTGGCTTTTTTCCAGTATGTTTAATCACGTGATTCTTCAAATTGGAATTAAATCTAAATGCTTACAAACATCACACTTGCACAAGTTCTCTGTAGCATGTATCCGCCGTTGCTTTACCAAAACTTCACACTTGAAATGTTTCATTCCAATATCTGTCATCACATCCCTCTTCAAATTTGCGCTAAATCTAAATAATTTATCGCAAACTTTACATTTAAATGGGTTTTCTCCAGTATATCTCCTCATGTGACTCTTCAAATGGGAGCTAAATGTAAATTATTTTTCACAAACGTGGCATTTGAACAGTTTCTCTCCAGAATGTATCCTCATGTGCTCCTTTAGATATCCATTCTGGAAAAACATTTTATCGCAAACTTCACATTTGAATGGTTTCTCTTCTGTGTGTATGCTCAGATGCTCCTTAAGGGGGCAGGGTCCAGTATTTATGTACAAATTTAATGTCGCATGCACCTGCCTAATATAAACATTCATTAAAAATATAATACGCGAGTGAGGTCAAAAAGGTACATATTTCTGGATAGGTATTATGTAGTGCAACATAATCATATCACACACATGACCTGACAAGTCTACTGAAGTTCTTAGAATAAAATATTTATGTACCCCAACCCCTATTTAATACATGCATTTTTCACATCCGAAGGCCATTTTTGACAGCATGTGGTGCTCACATTGCAAACGCAAGGCCTTTTCCTAGATGAAAATTTTGAAAAACATTGTCTACTAAATAGCTTGATGCAATTCATGATAGTTGTCATCCATGCCGTTTTTGAGATATTCTACTTGCCTTGAACCCACGCGTCTACTGCTACGGGAGGCTAGCTCTTCTTCCTAGCCGGCTATTGGTATTTCACAATCAACATACTGCAGAGTAACTATGGAAAGTGTACATGTCTGACATCAATTTCAAGAACAACACAAGCCTGAAACACCTAGTTCACAAATTTATCCATATCTTTAATTATTACACAATAGTAGCTCAAAAACTCACACCATACCCTAAAGTTAAGAAATTTGCCAGGGGCCAATTTACGAAACTGGACCCTGCCACCTTAAGATGTCCACTCTGACTAAACATTTTATCACAAATGTTACATTTGAATGGCATTTCTCCAGTACGTGTCCTCATGTGACTCCTCAAACAAGACTAATATACAGAAAAAGGCTAAGTTTAACAATGAGTATAGTGAGTCCAATGGATTTAAAACAGGAGAAAAGTGTGTATCTAAATGGGAGATGTAGCTAATGATACTGGAATTAAAGGAGACACAAGCAGCAATGAGAAAAATGAGAAGCGAGAGCTTGATGATGTTACCTTGGACAATATTTGGAGGCAGTGGACAATAGGTACAGGGACAATAAAAAGTCACCTGTGCTATAACATCCCTTACAGGCACCAAATATCAGGTGACATGGTGTTCATTCCTAGCTAATGAATAATGTAGATAATATATATGCGTATAAGTTATATGTCTTCTAAATAAGAAATTAACAAAAATGGGCTTCTGTTAGACAGAAAAAATACCTAAATCAAACAAAGCATGTTGGATCAGTTTTCAAACTTTTAAACTTTACTGGGAAAAATTATTAAAGTACTTCTAGTTCAATTTGCATCAAGACCAAGGGCTAATATGATTCTTCACAAATCTTCTATTGATTTTCTTACACATTAACTTAAATTGTGGGTTTTTATCTATTGAAATTTTAAGTCTGGTGTAAGGTAGATAACTTAATGATATACATAAGGTGTAGTCTTTTTATTTCCTTCAAGATATTATTCATGTGAGTTCCAGAACACATGTATTAACTTCAATGCAATTAAATTATCCAAAAATGCATTACTGATAAAGTGAGAACCTAAAATCCAGGCTTCTATATGTAGTGGGGACCTCAAGAATGATTATCTAACTAAGGAATCGCATGTTCATTTTTCAAGGCACAAAAGTTTACAACGATAAAAAAAGATATTTAGAGCAGGACAATTCAAATCAAAATAGGAAGGAATACCATATCTTTAATAAATTACCTAAAATACTCATACCAGAATATTCTTTATGATACAAGTGAACTATCTACAAGAGGACCAGTAGTGTCCTCTATCCTGGTCTATAACATGCTTTAGAAGAACAAGAGAGTTGTTTTTTATCCATGATTTTTCATCTTTTGCGCGTAAAATAGTCAATACTTTGGCTAAAATTAACTATATTAACTTTACATAACCTTCTTTTTGCCTGTATGCTAATATTGGAGATAACTACACAGTCACAAAGCAATCAATCTATATATGCTATGGATATAGTTACAAAAACCCCATTCCAAAGCTAATGTGTTTTTTTTTGTACATTTTCTATGTAAAAGTCTGCCAATATTAGACCAAAATCATGGATAAAAAACAACTCTCTTGTTCTTCTAAAGCATGTTATAGACCAGGATAGAGGACACTACTGGTCCTCTTGTAGATAGTTCACTTGTATCATAAAGAATATTCTGGCATGAGTATTTTAGGTAATTTATTAAAGATATGGTATTCCTTCCTATTTTGATTTGAATTGTCCTGCTCTAAATGTCTTTTTTTATTGTTGTAAACTTTTGTGCCTTGAAAAATGAACATGCGATTCCTTAGTTAGATAATCATTCTTGAGGTCCCCACTACATATAGAAGCCTGGATTTTAGGTTCTCACTTTATCAGTAATGCATTTTTGGATAATTTAATTGCATTGAAGTTAATACATGTGTTCTGGAACTCACATGAATAATATCTTGAAGGAAATAAAAAGACTACACCTTATGTATATCATTAAGTTATCTACCTTACACCAGACTTAAAATTTCAATAGATAAAAACCCACAATTTAAGTTAATGTGTAAGAAAATCAATAGAAGATTTGTGAAGAATCATATTAGCCCTTGGTCTTGATGCAAATTGAACTAGAAGTACTTTAATAATTTTTCCCAGTAAAGTTTAAAAATTTGAAAACTGATCCAACATGCTTTGTTTGATTTAGGTATTTTTTCTGTCTAACAGAAGCCCATTTTTGTTAATTTCTTATTTAGAAGAAATATAACTTATACGCATATATATTATCTACATTATTCACCCTTTTATATTAGCTAGGAATGAACACCATGTCACCTGATATTTGGTGCCTGTAAGGGATGTTATAGCACAGGTGACTTTTTTATTGTCCCTGTACCTATTGTCCACTGCCTCCAAATATTGTCCAAGGTAACATCATCAAGCTCTCGCTTCTCATTTTTCTCATTGCTGCTTGTGTCTCCTTAAATTCCAGTATCATTAGCTACATCTCCCATTTAGATACACACTTTTCTCCTGTTTTAAATCCATTGGACTCACTATACTCATTGTTAAACTTAGTCTTTTTCTGTATATTAGTCCACATTTTCACACCCAAATCCATGATAACCACTTAGAAAAGCTGTTATCTACTTTATTTGGTGTCAGATTGGCTTAATGCATCAATAGTATGCACTACAGTAAGGAGGGAAGCTTTCTATTTGTATGACAAAGAGGCTGGGTAGCTTGACCTTTGTGTGAGGACTAGAGGTTAGTGACCTCTTGCATATGCAGACAGTGTAAAGTGTTCAAAGCTAATACTTTATAATTAGATTGGACCATGTCCACCTGTCCTTGTTGTTACTTTGTGTGTTAATGAAACAATTATAAGTCCTTTATTTTAGATCAAAATGTCTCTTTAAGAGTAGAACTGGCACATGCTAACTAGTGTGTTGACCTTTGACCTTACTATTAAACAATATGACATAATGTAATTTATCGCATATCACCAAAGTGAAGTTTGATAAGTGCTAATATGAATAAATAAATAAAGAGGTAATATTAAGCCACACCCACATGGTCTTGCGCAATTGGTACCGTTATACCTATTCTCTCTGTATATATCAATTTCCACTCACACATTAGTTTTGCTTTTGTTTGAATAATCATGTAAAGCAAAAAAAAATAAAATACGTTTTATTATATTTTGATACGAATTATTTACTTTTTTCTTATTTATATCAAAATTCATGTAATGATGTCACTTGGTCGTACTTGATTCGACAGACCTGATATAAGGTGAATTTGCTACACACACACACACACACACACACACACACACACACACACACACACACATACATACATACATACATACATACATACATACATACATACATACATACATATATTGGTTATGATGATATGACAGTTGATTGTAAGGGTGTTAAAAAAGTTTATTTTTGGGAAGTATTAAGCGACTTAGCACCCTTATGAACTTGATAGCTGTATGCTAAATCATCATTCGTTTTGTTTTAAAACATTCTAATTAAACTAATATTAAACTAATATTATATTAATTATATTAAATTGTTATATATTGTATAATAAGTGGACATTAAGTCTCCATTTTAAATAATAATAATAATAATAATAATAATAATAATAATAATAATAAAAATACTTTGACGTTGTACAGTGTTATAATCTTGAGAAGCACCAAGCTTTTGTAATATATCTAACACATAAATACATAAACAACGACAAGATTACAAAAAAAGCAACACCAAGCACAATTAAATAACAAAACAAAAGCATGCTGACAATAATTTAGGAAGAAAACATTATAAAGTCTTTAATAATTTTTACATTATTTACATGAGGCAGACATGAACATCATGATGTCTATTATAGATACAAAAAGGGCGAGGATTTATATTGTAAAATAAACCGATGTAAAATGCACAGTTAAGTCGGCAAGAAAAACCTAAGTGATACACGTTTACATTTTGCATCAAATGTATGAAATCAATTCGTTTTCAGTCTAATATTCGATTGTAAGCAGTGTAGGAAGAATAAAATTCATAGAAGAAAGAAAGGAAAAGACAAACGTCATCCCCGATGAGAGTAGCCTTTAAGATAATTTGAGTCAGTATCAGCCCCCTCACGTGTTTTGCTGACCTGAAGTTGTTGAATTATATTTAGGAAATATTCCGCTACTCGAACCATTTCTTGCAGATTATCTATCTATCTATCTATCTATCTATCTATCTATCTATCTATCTATCTATCTATCTATCTATCTATCTATCTATCTATCTATCTATCTATCTATCAAAATAAATTACGACATATATAAATAAGAAAGACGGTAAAACTTCAAGATCTTTGAAATTCAATTATCTTTTGTTTCACTTTTTGTGCACACACACACACACACACACACACACACACACACACACACTGCTGTCTGAAACACCATGAAAAACCAATCATATCAGTTTGTTTCCAGACATTATGATATTTCTGAAGTTAAAGTAACTTTAACAAATCAAGTGTTAAAGACAATTCTGATTCAGCTTTTGGTGGGAAATTAAAGTTTGGAAATTCTTAGTTCAAGTTTTGTTTGAAATTAAAGAGATTACAGATTATTTTTAAAAAAATAATAAAAAGAAAATATGGATTGGCATTAAGAAAGCTTAACTTCGGAAGGAAGTGCTAAGAGAGAGAGAGAGAGAGAGAGAGAGAGAGAGAGAGAGAGAGAGAGAGAGAGAGAGAGAGAGAGAGAGAGAGAAATTCTGATGAAAAACACAAATATGGAAATGAAACGCATATTTGATTAAAATAATTAGAATCGGCATGCACACTTACACCTTTGTATACATAAGTTCAGGTTTTGATGTCACCAGAAATAGTCTTCAAGGACAAGAGTATTTCCAAATCTCAATCTGGCACGATGTTTTTGAATCAAAAGTCTGATAAGACTGATTAGAAATCTTCATCTCTCCCAATGTGCACTTACTGTATAAAGAAAGGGCGTGTTATTCCCGATTGTTACTAGTTAAAAAATCTTTATTTCAAATACGTCAAGGTAACGGTCTTTATTGATCAATGATTAGGAAGACAGGTCAAGCAAACTCAGTCTAATTCTATGTTGGACTAATGAACATTTCATATCAGAAATTTCTATATCACATTCGGTGATTGTGCACATTCCAAACCCAATTAAAATATTAAGAGACTCAGGAGCGTCTTTGTTATTTGTTAATTCGCCATTCTCTGTTCTTTTTCAGGAAGTAGAGTGCGTTATTTTATGTTCCTATACATTGGGTTAATCTGGCATTAAACTATGCTTCTGGATCTGTGACTGTCGGAGAAGCGACGTTTTGTTATCTATAGAGGATTATCATATATTACTAGGCAATTTGATCCTATTGAGAATAATATGCCTGGTTTTTATCTTACTTGTGGAGTTACCAGAGCAACGATAAAAAGAACTGATGAGAATGATCTTGACAAGGAAATTATTCTTTTAGCTGGCATATTTGTTGGTGTGACTTGTGATGAGGTCACTTTTGCATCACGTATTGATCATTCAAGCGGTGTTGATCATAGTGATCGTCCTTTTACTACCCATTTTATTTATTCTAATCGGGGTGACAAACGACAATCACTAATTGTTGAACAGGAAGACGAGCCTTAGTTTAACTCTTTGTTTAAGTGAGCTATTAGCAAAATTAAAGCAACACTAGTTCCAGATGGTTTCTTGGTGAAAAAGGTCTTCTTTTAAGAAAGGGCATTCTATGAGAAAATGATGAGGGCATGAGGTATCCAATTGTGACGAGTGGTGAGTGAGCTATCACATTGTGGTTCAGAGGTCATATCAGCATGAAATTGTTAGTCTAGCCCTTGTAGTAATCTTGACTGGTCGTTTAATAGGCAATACGACTGATCACAAGATTTTGAATAATTTGCATCGGTAGTGTAAAAATCTGTTTCTACACGTTTAAGACTTCCCAAATCTGTTCATTGTGATCGATGGTCAACTTTTATTTCTGGACATTTAGAGCAAGTTATGAAATAATTAGGCATTCATCAGTTTAGACCGTTTGAATATGAATCTGTAAGTCATCAGGTTTTGGAGAGATTTCATCAGACATTGAAAAATACGATTCGGTCATATTTCTGAAACAAAACCAGCATTGTCAAATACAATTTGGATCAGAAATTTTCACATGAACAAACACATGAAAAAATGGAAAATGCATTACAGATCCCCCCAGGAAACGTCTAGCGTCACGGTTTTAAAAATCACCCTGGGAACATCTGGCGTCAAGAAGGGGAATTTAACATAAGGAATATTGGGACTGTCTAGCGTCAATGAATAAAGGAGAGGTGTGATGACGTCATAGTACGGAAGATTGGTAAGAATGTTGTAACATTGGTAGGAACAGCTGTGCACCGGGTTAATCTCAGTTGTGAGTAGAGATATACTCTCAACATTTATAGAGTGATAGAACACATACATACATACCATAATAGACAGGGAGAAACATTTCACATTAGTTTGTGGTTTGACGTAACACGGTTTCTCCTGAGATGAGACTAAAAGCTTCGTCCAGATATTCATCCAATGTTTCTTCTTGACTCATCGTCAGACATTTATCGTGTTGAATTGACTGGGATGATCATTTTGACATTAATGCAAAAAGTGCTTGATCAATTTCCTCATTTTATCTGTCAAGTGTTTGGCAAAACATGAGACTAAATGTTGTTCATGTTCTGGTCATCTGGTATTACCACTGCTACCTCTTCGTTTTTCTCTTGGAGTTCTGCTTTCTCTGAAACCTCTAATTGCATTTCCATCGATTCTCCACTATTCAAAGAGGGATAAGGGTCTTCCACAGTTTCTAATAGTCTAGAATGACTTCTCTCAAACTGTGGATTTCGATGATAATATCAAAATCGTCATACAGAATGACTTTCACCGTCTCGGCAAGAGCATCTTCAAACTTAAGTTCCACGCGCAGTTGACCGGATTTTATACAGCGGAATTGTCCCTCGTCGCTGCCTTGGTCTGAAGTGAAATAAAAAACCCAGAAAGTGTAATCTCCTGTATAATCGTTGTACGGAATGACGTGACTGGTGTTCGTTCCTAACTGTCCTGTGACTTCATACAGTGCCAATTACGACCTCAAGTAATTCTTCTGAGTAAAGTTAGGTTATAAGGTTCGGGTACACCAAGTTTTGCCATCGCTACTAACTTCAATTTTGGATACTCTGTAGTGCTTAATCTGGAAACGATTTTCATTGTGGGCACCGTTAAGGGCTGCATCGCTACTATACCAATGATTACACATTTGGGTAACTGTCTTTGGAACGGATGATCTTCGATTTTGGATTGGAGTCCAGTGGCAATGGTGAAAATTTTTACTTCCACGCGTTATATCAGATACTTGGCTGTAGTTCTGCTCAAAGTGTGACTGATATCATTTCTCACTTTTGGTAACACTTCCACGCGACGCACGTATAACCTGGCTTCTTGGATAATGGTTTTGTATTCGTTGGCATGAGCCATCAAATGGAAAGCAGTACTGCTAAGATCCAGTCTCGACACCGTTCAGCAAATACTTACCTGAAACCACATGTTCAAATGCAAACAATCGAACAGTTCTAAACTAGTTCCTTGCAGTATTTTCTGTCGACTGTCTTTAACACCATCATTGTGACGATCTTTATCTGCTGTCAAGGCGGTGTAGTTCAACATATTCTCGCCTGCTGTGTTAGGTTTCCATACCACGTAAGTGTCGAATGAATGTTCTTGGCTTCCTTTACTTACGTCAAGAGATTTTCTAGGTACGCTCAGTGAGGGTGAGTATCCATGCTACTGCTGACCAGTTTGTTATTCAAGTACAAATCCACTTCGATGAACATGGAATGCATGAAATTGTTGACGGGAGCTACTCTATCATCAGTTCCTGGATTTGTTTTGTCTGTTTTGATCACGTTCACTTTCAAATACAAGTACCAGCTATTCAGACCAATGTAACCTTCGGGTTGCCCATTGGTTTCAATCTTGTTGGGACCTGAATCCGTAAAGGAGGAGACTTGATGAAATTTGACCCGTTGTAATTCTTGCATGGCCATCATAGTGGGTGGCATGGCAAACAGATCCCGTTCCGACATGGAACAGGCGTAATACTCTTGGTGCATCATTTATAAAAAGTTTGTCGTCTTTACATGTTTGAAGCCAGATACTTTTGACTGCTCACAAGAAAGCTTCTTTGGGGTTTTGTTTGTCAATGATGACATTTTGAAGAAATTCTTTGCGCTGTGTCAATGCGGCGTCTTTCAAGGCGTGCAGTCCTCGTGTCACCATCTGAACAAAAAACCGATTTTAACAAATTTAATCCATTTCCTCGTTGTCGAACGACTCCTCGGTACACAGGATACATACCTTTTCAGTGGTTAGATAATCGTTTTTGAAAATGGAGTTTCACCGTGACTTTCCCTTGGTAAATTGAATATTTTGTCCCAGATCTTCTTTTATAGTAATGTTGACACTGTTAAAATGAAAATTACTGAGTGGCAAATAATAAGGATGTACAAATTCGCGGTGAACGTGAAAGGTATTTTTACCTTCCTCGTCAGCGTTCCTGGCAGAATCCACTTTGAAAGTAATGACACGCTGAAAAGGTACAGAGCTGTGTCCCACGCCATTATACCCCGCCACATCGGAGTACAAAAAAATCAAGTTGAGTCTTTGGTTCATTTCTACAGGGAATCGAAAATATTTCCCAAAATCCAAGTTACTGCTAACGGCTAGTATTTAGCTTTTAGTCTTGACCATTCCGGATTCTGACCCAAAAATATCATACCATTAAGGACATAAGGTAATGGCCAACATTTAATCATTAGGCGACTAGTCACTTTATAGTACTCTCAGGCCAAAAATCTCTTTACACGTTTAAAGCCAAACATGTCTGATTACTCTCAAGAAAACTTCTTTGGGGTTTTGTTTGTCAATGATGACATTTTGAAGAAATCCTTTGCGTTGCGTGAATGCGGCATGTTTGAAGGCGGGCAATCCTCGTGACACCATCTGTTTCAAAACGGGCCACGGAACAAAAAGTCTATTTTAACAAATTCCTAAACAATGTCCTCGTTGTCGAGCGACTCCTCGTTACACAGGATATATGACTTTTCAGTCGTTAGAGAATCGTTTTTGAAAATGGAGTTTCACCGTGACTTTCCCTTGGTAAATTGAATATTTTGTCCCAGATCTTCTTTTATAGTAATGTTGACACTGTTAAAATGCGACTTAAAATGCGACTTATTTGTCTGGCAAATAATTAGGATGTACAAATTCGCGGTTAACGTGAAAGGTATTTTCACCTTCCTCGTCAGCGTTCGTGGCAGAATCCACTTTGAAAGTAATGGCATGCTGTAAAGGTACAGAGCTGAGTGCCACGAGATTGTACTCCGCCACATCGGAGTACACAAAAATCAAGTTGTGTCCTTGGTTCATTTCTACAGGGAATAGAAAATATTTCCCAAAATCCAAGTTACTGCTAACGGCTCGTATTTAGCTTTTAGTCTTGAACATTCTGGGTTCTGACACAAAGTATCATACCATTTAGGACATAAGGTAATGGCCAACATTTTATCCTCTGAAAATTTGATCATTAGGCGACGAGCCACTTTATAGTACTCAAAGGAAACACCTTTTTTGGCTTTGTCCATGGCTTTACCAAACACTGTATTGAACATCATATCAATCGAAGTCACTAAATGTTGACCAATAATATGATAGCCTGCAGGAATGGTTTTAAGTACACGTTCTCCACACCACACCCGCAAGTGTTGCTTTTGTACGGGTAAACTGTAGTTCTACATTTTCGAGATTATCGCTTTACTGTCTCTCGAATGTGATAGTACTTTTCAGGGTTTACTGGGGAACTTTGCTTGGCCGCCAATTGAATGGGTCTGGATTCGGGCTCACTCGTGTTATCTTCAAAATCAAGAATTTGAACCACGATGTCAGCTACTGTGTGCTGTGATATTGGGGTTCTAACATTTGTACCAGAATAGACCACATAGAAGTATCGTGTTTCTTGGGTTTGATTTTTAGCAATAAGGACCTACACTCACTCACTCAAATACGTACATAATGGGGAAAAAAGGAGTTTGAGTTAATGATATGGCAAAATCAATACTCTTTTCCAAAGAAGTGAGTGGCCCTGAAAAGAACCGTTGCTCAGCAACAGGACGAAATCAACTTTAACTGTCTTAATCTTTTCAGGGCTGGTTTCTTCCGACGACTTGGTAGATATCACACGGGTTGGTATCAGGTTTACTAACTAGGCTGGGCTGCTTTTTCATGGCCACTAACAGACCTCGAAAATTTTAGCTTTCTTTGCCTCAGCCACTGTGAAATGTTTCTGCCTGTATATTATTGTATATATGTATGTCTTCTATCACTCTATACATATTGGGAGTTTATCACTACTCCCCACTGAGGTTAACCCGGTGCATACTTATTCCTACCATTGGTGATAGATTGTTACCAATCTTCAGTACCTTGACGTCAACACACCTCTCCACTTTCCATTGACACTAGACTGTCGCAATATTCCCCATGTTAAATTCTCCTTGACGCCAGATGTTCCCAGGGTGATTTTTAAAACCTTGACACCAGACGTTCACAGAGGGTACGTATCAATTGACGCCAGGGTATCCCCTATTACTACTCATAAAAATAACCTCTTAATGCTGAGCTTCCAGCAATGGCAGCTGTTAGTACGATTTTTGTAAGCCTTTGGTATGACTGGGTTGGGGATCGAACCCACGACCTCCTCCCGCATCCGAGACAGGCGCACTAACCACTAGACCACTGGAGTGGTCTGAAAAGATTTAAAGGAAAGACTTGAGATAAATATTACTTCAACTCGTTTCGTAATATTCCAACACAAATTAAAAAAAATCTACCAAGACGTTGAAATTGAAGAATCTACACTTGTGACACAGCATTCTTCAGGACGAATCCAATTAAGCAGAAATACTGGAGAAAAGAAATTTCATATTTGATGGAGAATGATTTTATATAAATAAGCAAAAATAACTGGACATCACCATGCATTCTTGTGAGCAAACTGGATAATACTTTCCAAATGTGTAATGACAACAGAAAAGTAAACAGTGTCACCAAAACGGATTAATTTCCAGTATCACGAAAAGCTTAATGCATCGACAAAATTGAAAATACAACATATGACACCAAGTTGGATCTATTAGAAATGATTCTGGCATCTGTAAGGAAAAAGCAACAACAACTTTTTCATTTGTAACTCCAAACGGACATTTATCAATATGAAGTGATGCCATTAAGAATGAATAAATAATTCTTCACCATCATTCTTGCGTCATTTACCCTTACTGCGCCACTGTACAAATGTTCGTCAATGAAAATACTTCCACACATGCAATTACGCAATGTGCGACGTTTTGTAATTCTGTATAGAAAAAGTTTTTATAAAGGTAAGAGTTATTAGTTACGATTGGCTTAGAGATTTGATAACGGCAAGCCAATCGTTACCAGCATATAGCCATTCTAATTTTGCGAAGAAAAAAACATTCTGGTGATTGCCAAAAAACAAAAGAAAACAAAAGATACCATACAGTTTCCAATTATTTTGTCCGCATCAACGATTTGTGAAAAAAACTGTTGCAAACAACATTCTAGGTTTAATTCGCTTTTTTAAATTTCAAAATGAAAATAAGTGTGCTAAACGATGAGATATTTTTTAAAACAAAAGATGAACAAGACTGTATTTTAATTTGGCATCTTAAAATTGACCAACTATATAACTTAGTTTGGGATATTAATGACCACTACGTATTCCAGAGACAACTAAAGCATATGTTTATAAATGTAGTCATATATATATATATATATATATATATATATATATATATATATATATATATATATATATATATATATATACATATATATATATATATATAATTTGTCTAATCTGCGAAACATTCAAAACTGTCTAACTGTTTGAAATATACTTTCCCCCCCCCCCCCAAAAAAAACCCCACAACAACAACAACAACAACAAAAAAACAACACTTCTACATTTAGATAAATTGGTGGAAAATATATGTATCAGGGCAAACTACATCGATTATCTTGAGATTCGGCATATCATTTGTTTGTGAGGTCTGGTACTTAAGAAAATATAATAAAGTGGAGTTACGGTTGACTCCTTAAGTTCCACTCGATATTAAGTGGTTAGAGTTACATAAGGTAGTTAAAGTTATGAAATACCAAGATCCACTCAAATCCAGGAAACCCACTCAAATCCATCAAAATCAATACCAAATGTTCCTACGCTCTTATCTATAAACAACAACGATATATGTACATATGTAAATTGCTTGTATGTTGACATTGATATAAATGAAATATAAACCTTCAAACCTGTAATTTTCAACTAAAACAAGCATGCAAACACTTCATAACAACAATAACAAAAAACAACAACCTAAAACAATCTTGTTCACTTGTAGCCAATGCTGGTGGAATTGTCTCCCCTGTGAAAAACCCACTTCTAACTTTAGATCTATTTTAGTGACTGAAAATGGCGTCGGCGGCAACCACTTTAATTAACTTCAGAATCAAATATTGATATGTATTTGTTGTCTAGAATTTACAAAAATGCAATAAAGTGGAGGTAAGGTTGACTATTTTCATCTTGATTCAATATTTACTTAGTTTAATGCTTCATAGGGATAATTAATTGAGTGTTGAGTTTCTATTACTAATTCAGTACAAAAAGGGCGATTTAACGGTTTTATTTACGTCACTAATTTAAATAGATCTACTTAGTTCTCATCACTGATTTTAAGACCGATTAATATGAAAAGTTTAAAGAAAAAGGATAAGAAGTAAGAAAAAATATAGTATTGACGTGATACAACTGATGTCCGTCCGTCTGTTTATACCTTCATCCCATGTTCCGTCTTACTTCCGGTTTACAACATAAGGCAGAGTTGTGTATCTTTATTTATTTCCTTTTGTGTTTTTGTTTCTGGTGTATGTTGTTGTACCAAACATTAGTTCTGCAGAGAGAGAGAGAGAGAGAGAGAGAGAGAGAGAGAGAGAGATGAACCCATCGAAACATCTCCCTTCAATCAGCGGTATTCTATTTTCAACAGCCAATTTAATTTATCCTGCCAAATATTTAATTGTCCTGTTCATATTTATCACCTAGTTATAAAACAGTAGGTGGTTTCTAACCCAAATAATCAAATGTTTAAAAAACAAATACAAATTTTCACGATTCCATTTTCTGAATACCCCAACCACCATACTCTCAAAATTGTGTAGTGGTGATTCGAGTTAATATTTATGATAATGGAACTTTATTGATAAAATACTAGTCGTCATGACAAATAGGGTCTTTGATCTAGAAACACGTCTTTACTACTAGTATTACGACGGACAAAGAACAAATATGTTTTGAAAACGAATATGTTTTACATCATAGTAGGATAATCTTGTTCAATCTGAGTAAACAAACTTAGTATTTGTGTACATACAGGGTCATATTGGTACATTTTCTTTGGATTTTAAGTTGGAATGAACCATGTTGGATGTCATGTGGACGTCATCAGAGGTTTATCGTCCCTCTTTGTTTTTATTTCACTCTAACTTTCTTATATCCATACAATTAATGGTGGACACTGTCCATCAAATATATCCAATATAATATGTAATTGATTTATTTCTCTCAATTATCAGTCTAATATTATTAAACAAATACGAGCATTATGATAAAATTACCATTCATTTAAAATGGAGGGTAAATATGAGGATGGTTACCATGAAGTCTTATAAAGGTCTGTGTCACCCATAAGACACTGACAACCAATTCATTTATCATACATGTTAATGTAAATATCCTTTACAATTAATGCATTTTTTGCTATTACTGCATCTAGATAATTTCCATTTGGGGAGTACACATATGATGGTTGAGTCCTTTTATTTGCAAGTTGGAATACATGTATGAGAAACGAGTTTTAGTAAAAGAATTCAGCCTAAATGAAACTAGTAACTTAATAGCAGTACACGTACTGTAGAAGCGTACTATCTTTATAGCAAATATGCTGCATGCATGATATCATTTTATTGACCAAAAGCATCCATTTGTTATTTATTTAAAAGTTATCTACTTGAAATAAAAACTGCCACCAGAAGCAGAGTTGTATAGACCTGGCAAAATAATTAGATGTGATCATATGATATATCTTCTTGCTGTGGTCACATGTATTTATTTTGCTCATAAAATATTAAAACTGTCAATGTAATTAAAATCTTTGTGCATTTGAACCCAAGTCTGTGCTATCCCCTGCAATCACAGAAACAAATACTGGAACTGTTGCCTTTATGGGGATGTTCACTGTATGGACAATAATATAGCTTCTTATGCAAATCAAGAATGTTATATCTCCAGAACAAATATTGACTGCGCTCCATTCAACCTTCTTGATGATGATCACTTTGGGAACAAAAAAAAAAAAACATGGCAAATCTCCCAACTTGCAGATACATGTTAGTAGTCCTTTTAATTAAATGTATATATATATATATATATATATATATATATATATATATATATATATATATATATATATATATATATATGACATGTTATACGCAAAATCATACCAAATGCACAGATGGGTGCCACATATGAGTTCCCCCGACTCCAGGGACAAGATCAAATTCGGCTTGGGCAAGCTTAAGCTTCCAAGTCACTTTCCTAAGTTTAAGTCCCAACAATTGAGCTGTGAAGCGTTAGTGTTCAATTTTGAATGTTCAAGTACTTAATTACTGCTTGTAATCAATGTGCATGTCACTTGCAGGATACTGTAAATATTTACTAATTGAAGCCACTTTCGAGAATGAAAGACAGGATATTTATAGAAAACGTCGACAGGCTATTGGAACGTTGCATCACTGGTGACATAAATACTGCAGGTACATCCAAGGGAAAAAGTACACAAACCATTACAACGAACCATATTATTGTGGGTTCCTTAGTTTAATTTCACTTATAAATTTCATACAATCCGAATTACTTTCTTCTTTCACTCCAGATGTCTGAGTATTTTAATATATAATATTATATTATATTAATATGGTATTCCCACAACAACACCCCCCCCCCCCCCACACAGCGAAATTTAATTTACATTTGTTGAGCAGATTAGTAGCAAATATACAAATTAATGATTTGTGCTCCATGAAACCTTTCGTTTTATCTTGTTCCATTCCATTAAGCGGAGAATCACATGACCGAGTTGATAAGAAGGTTGGAGTATAAAAATATCGAATGTACTGCTTGTCATCAATTCTACTCTACCCCAACACCGAATACACCCTCTATGTGAACTTCGATAATTAAAAACGAATGGACGGATAGGGATAATTTGTTGGTTATTACCGGGTATAACTTTTCACTGCAGTGTTATCTGGTTTGGCAAATGTGATTTCTCACCCCTCAAATTTAGTTAACAACATTTGTTGTCAGTGTTTTGTTTTATAGCAGAGGAGGTAGGACCTTTCAAAATCAAATTTGTATTTAAAAATTCAGATGGCCTTGGGTATTTCCCTGCAAAAGACATCATAGCCGGGTAGTGTACCTTCCGTACCTATCAGTAATTTAATCTCTATCCAGCCAATTCATCATATATTAGTAAATCAAATTAATCTCACATAGGCAAAGTACGATATATTGAAAGCGTGTAATGTGTTCATGCGTGTTTAGAAAGGTACACTTGTTTACCCTGAACAATTTATCTACTGGGAATTATTTCCCTTGGGAAAAAAAACACATTCCTAAAATTAGCTTTGTAGCCCAAACCAGTTTCATTGTCATGTATGTGCGGTCTGGTATCTATGAAAATGTGACAAATCGGAAGTAAGGTTGACTTGTTATATTTTGATTTGATATAAAGTGATTCGCATGCTAAAAGTTTAATTTCAGTCACAGGTGCTAGTATCGCTGCTCACAATATAATCTATCAGTTATGCATGTACAATATTTAATACAGAACATATGACATCCATCGGACATATTATTTATCTGTCCGTTTCTCTGTCTGTTGATCTTTCATAGCTTCTTACTAATCCTAGTTTGGTATAAGGTCTTTCATCAATACAAAACAATAAGGAATAAAGAGACCATACACAATACATGCGCATAATCAATGATATCGTAGCACAAATAAGGGTACATCAACGATAATCTTTCTGAAATGTGGCTACTTTGAATAGGGAATAAAATATAATATTCAAGTAGCACTAGGAGCAAACATGGATCTTTTAATATGCTTTTTGTTACCCTTTTCTCTCTGCAGAACAGTGGTGGGAGTGGGGTGGGACAGAGTAAATGCTTATTTCACACTTGTGCCTCTGTTGTTTTTTTATTTCGCGAAAAACGTGTTCATAAAGGGATTAATGATAATGATGATGAGAAGTATGATGATGACAAATGAAGCTATTATGTTGTTTCAATTATCAAGATGTTTATGGACTTTTTCAAAATCAAATACCATTGTAATGTGATTATTCTAAATGCAGATATTAGAGTTTATGGATTTTCTCCTGTACTTTCCGATGATATGTCTCACCAATTCTCGGCACACTACTTTTCTGTCTCAGAGCGATTATCTCACATCCTAGATAATATTGGCTACTTACAGGAAGACCGAAATAGGAAGGTTACGGTTGCTAATGATATTGAGGTGTTCCATAACATAGCCTATGCTTTATTCACAAAGTTGAGATGGTATATATTTGGCAGTAGAGGCGAGGGTTCTACTGGACCAGGTCTTCAGTCAGATACAGACTATCTGTATCAAGATAATGAGATTAAGGTAGTCACTGATCTATCTCAGTGTGATCCAAACATGTATAATCACCTGATGGCAAAGGACAATCACACTCATCCTGGCTATGTAAAATTACAAATGATAATACTATCACCAGACTACTCTCCAGTTCCAGTATATCTCAAAAGAAGTAATAATAACATATATGCTATTGATTCATTATACAGGACTGTATTAACAAATACAGTACACCATCATCTCGGTACTGTATCTGGTCCAGCATTGCATCAACATAATCGTCTCAGGGAGCATTCCACTGACTCTGTGCATGCCTTAAGATGCTCACAATGGCCTCAAGAGGGATATGACTGGTTCCTGAGTCGCAGATTAAATGGATGGCCTACACCTATGCAGATAGAGACAGCCAGGGAATATGGATGTTTTGTCACAGCTGTTGGACATCCTCCAGCTCTGAGTGCCTGCTAGAGTGGAGGTTATCATTTTCAATAGCTGAGAGAGAACTTACAAGATCTTTTGAAGACACCACAATGAAAGTCTATTTGCTACTGAAAATGATACGGAAAACGTATATTGAACCTTTTGTAGGTGATGCATTTTCAAGCTACCATTGCAAGGTTTGTATGTTTTGGATGAGAGAAAAAATACCACGGGATCTGTGGAGTAATCAAAATCTTCTACAATGTCTCATCCTCTGCATCAGACAGCTATACGAGTGGGCAAGAAAAGGGTTTTGTCCCGACTACTTCATTATCACAAATAACATCTATGACAGAAAGATTATTGGAGCAATAAGAAATACTTTAGAGCAAATACTCGATAATATTCTCTCCTCCAATTGTGCTTTTTTGCTTGGGATACAATGCTGCAATTTGGGGCATCTTATGTCAGATCAGATGAGTAGATTGGACTATTGCTTTAAAGCGATGATACGTGAGGAATCAGTTAATCACCAGTTGGTTCTAAATGCTGCAAGTAATTGTAGGTATTCTATACTTCAGGACATTCCACAACACTATTCAGCATTAATTGATTATTTAGACACAATCATGTATGCCTGTAAGTATTTGCCATACATCATGGAATATCCTCTCAAACATGCAATGATGATTCTATGGTCACAGTTAGGATTCCATATAGCCATAATCTGCAAAGAGAATGCACATATTTTGTCCCTAGAACAAGTAGACTATATTTTGGCTTTGGCATCAGGTTGTCTCTCTTTTGGTATCAACACTGATGCTACTTCTGTAAGACTCAAACTCTGTGGATTGGGAATGGAACATGGGAATCATAATTTAATAGAGACTTCACTTAGACATATTAGTGAGTACCATATGGGGTACGCATACTCTTTGACGATAAATGCATGTGTTACTCTCAATTGTAATGTTGAATCCTTTATAGAAATGTTACTCAGGAATAAATACAACATTGAGGAGCTACTTCAGACCCGTACATCGTACAGCGTAGTCTATCTCCTGACAGAGATGTCAATCACCCCCAAACCATTGAGGATGGAGATGTTCATGTCAATTGGTGCACCCTCAGAATTGAGAAAAGACAGCTATTTCTGGTATGATTGGGCCGTGGTTGATTCTCTAATATGTCTTTACTTCTTTCAGTATCTGAATTTCTGCAGACAAGGGAAAGAGAGGCACAAAGAAGTTGCTTTGTACAACATGATTCAGGTAATTAGGACCGAGACAAAGATTTTACACAGAGACACGGCATTCAATCTTCTCGGTTATTCCTTTATGCAAGAAAATCAGCTAACCAATGCATTCAGATGTTTCATGCAATCCTTGAACATCCGTCCTTATCACAATGCTGCAAAATTCTACTTGGGAATTATATTCAATAGGATTTATGCTACTGAAATAAGGCACACACATTTTATGTAAACGGTATAAGTGATATTTCCAGCTAGTATTGTACAACATGACGATGAATGTTATTTGATAAGCATTATTGTCCATATGGTAAACCGTGTTATATCTCTAGTTGTTACAAAAGATTTTACAGTTGTATGGTTTGTTTGATTAGGATTTGTAACGTAGCTTTAATAATTTTCAGGCATATCGCTACGATGTCTGCGTTGACTTAGTTTATAGTGATGTCTAGCACTGGGGCATCATGTTGCAGATATGTAGCATTATGTCCCACCCAGACACATTATCCTTATACGAGGCAGACCTGTCCTAACACTAACCTCTTAATGCTGAGCGCCAAGTGAGGCAGCTGTTAGTACCTATTTTGTAAGTCTTTGGTATGACTAAGCCGGGGATCACACCCATGACCTCCCGTTTCTGCGGCGGACGCTCTAACCAGTAGGCCACTGGAGTACATGTAGTTAGGTTGTACATGAACTGGTCAATAACTCAAATTATAACTAATTTAGTTAACACTGCCATTATTAATTTATATTTTAAATGAATACTGCTTAAATTGAGAGACATGTTTACTGAGGTGCTGTTTAACTATTTGTGCAGTACTTTCTATTTACTATACAAAAGTAAGGTTCATGATCAAATACATTTGGTTTGATTTGTATATATATATATATATATATATATATATATATATATATATATATATATATATATATATATATATATATAACATATATATATATGTAATATTGATTTTAATTTTGCACAAGAAATTCAATGTTATTCTTTGTTTATATATATATATATATATATATATATATATATATATATAACCTCTTTTAATATACAAATTTACCACTTGCAATGATTTCTCCATTTGTAATTTAATCAAACAAAATATACGTCGAAACTGTCCTTACAATTTTGATTTTACCCTAAAACTTGTAATTATGGTATTATCTTTAAAAACAATAATCTGATTCTTTCTTCAATATAGTCCAATTTCAAAAATACTTACTGTGTGATTCTTAATATAAAAAGTATGCGTAATATTTTATATGAATTATTCAGCAATGTTAGCCTTAAAAATTAGAGCTTATATTATATCAAAATAATTGTTTTATATTAATTTGGATTTTGTTAAGGAAACTGGAGAGAAAGAACCAAATCTGAAATAGATTAGAACAGGAGTATGACACTTGGCACAGATCTTCAACACATCAAGGAGTCCCACATGGAACATGGCCATCATCACAAAAGGTTTTCCCACCTGGCATATGACCTTCATCACATCTGACTTTCCTATCTGTCACATGGCCTTCATCACATTAGGCTTTCCCAACCTTGTATCACTAGAATCATTAGCACTGGCAAAACATGAAATTCAGCCTCTCCCCGCCCTCCCTCCTCTTGCAAAACTTAAATCTGGGCCTCCGTTTAAATGAAAAATGTTGTTCATGGGAATTTGGGCAGAACCTCTAATCATCACCATCATCACCTACCCCTATGTATGTTGGTGTCCTATTTGCTTGGATGGTTGATATGCCATTGAATATGTAACACTCTAGAAACATTCTATGGAATATGAATGCATACCAACGTTGTAGTTTATTTTATGTAAGTTCACGTTCACATATTTTTTCTATATCAATTCTTTTTCCGTCTGACTAAACATATTTCATTTTCCTATTATAGGGCCACTCTATATATGAGAGAGTAACATGTTTATGGTGCAGTTATTTGCATTTGCAACCTGCACAATGTAGAGGATGTTGGCATACCTCTATGTTACTTTCATGTACTGTGCTAAGAATATTTTTGGATATTGTACTTGTGGAAACTGTACTTGATCTATTCACACATGACAAATTGACCCTTGTGCTTGAAGATCTTCCTGAATTAGTCCACGGTTTAATATTTTTAACAGTTATTAAAAGAATGAAAATAATTTTGACAGTCAGTACTAACTTTTGAATGTGAAATTAAAGATGTACTAAAATAAAATAAATTTAAAAACATTATCGGCTTTTTTATTTTTTTACATTATACTGAGAAGCCACGAAGTCCAGAAAAATAATAAAACCATGAGGATATAACATTATTTTAATATTTGCACATCTAAAAATTAGTATCTGAGTTTTATCAATATCATACACACATTATCTTTAGTGTTAACAATCTCAGACAATCAGATGCGAGAATTCATTTATATGCATTGATCTTGGTCATCAGAGAACTTGATGATACCAACTAAAATATCAAATGTAATTAGACTGTATTTAGAACTGAAGATTATAAATGTAAAATGCACTTGCTAAATGAGAAATGGATGAAAGACAAACTGAGGGCATAATAAAATCAGACATGACTTTATCAACAGATTAACTATTGAGGATCACCGTATGGCTATATGATAAAACTACAGAATAAACAAACAGGACAACATATGGTATAAAAATAAAGTGGTATAACATGATAAGAAATAACAATTATGTCTTTAAAAGAATGAATTTGCTTTTATCATTTGGGAATATAATGCAGAATAAGCAGCTAACATAACAAGGAAATTTCAGTGTCTGTCTCATTGTTCACACTTTGTATATAATTAAAATCAATATATCATCTTGCATATATGAACTACTGGCACAAATTAACGCAGACAAAGGAGCTCACACATCTCTGCCTCAACAAAATTCTTAAGAATTCTACATTCTAAATACATCAGAGAAATTTGTGCTAAATGTTCAAAATAAAACATACATGAAAAAACAGAGTACTTGATCCAAACAGGAATTTTCCTTTAAGATTAGTTTCTCCTATCATTTCGGAAAGAGTAAGACATTTAACCAGTCTAAGTGTAACATAAATTTTGCCAAAAATATGTAATTGTGTAAAGTTTACTTAGAAATCAAAGTCTGGCAATAAAGATAATGATGGTAAATCGGGCTTAATTTCCATACATTGCATCAATTGTTTGAAAGAAAGCCAACAAAACTTTTTAATAACAAATCAAAATGTGTATGTACTACTGTATCCAAAAGAATCCAGTTTCTGACA
The DNA here is from genome assembly GCA_029339505.1 of Unio delphinus. Lineage (NCBI taxonomy): Eukaryota > Metazoa > Mollusca > Bivalvia > Unionida > Unionidae > Unio > Unio delphinus. Next base: position 369,616 of record JAQISU010000230.1, on the reverse strand, counting down.
GAATCATTCCAGACAAATTGCACTGTTTCCTTAATTGCTCAAACTGTTGTATGTCCTGGTTACAGAAAAGAAAAATTATATGCACCAGTCTTTGCAAAGGTTAATGAAAGTATTTCAATAAAATATGGGGTAATTTAATACCGAATTCTTCCTCTTCGGTTATTTTACTTATTAATCAATGAAGTATCTATCACTTTAAAAAGCTGAATCGCTTCAAATATTTTCAATGCTGCAGATGCAATATTAACTTACAATATCAACTCCAGACATGTTTATCGATTTTAATTAAAATTGAGTAATACTTTCAGTAGAATATGTTACTTGTACTTATGAAAAAGTTTGAACAGAATGACTACCAATTCCCATTAAGAGAGTGGAAGCTATTGCTTGTATCGTAGAAATGTTGCATTTTCATGTGTCACAGATCACAACAAATTATACCAGACTCCAATGTTTGTGACAAGTATATTTGCCTGTTGCAAAGTAACATGTAAGTGTCATTAACATATTTGTCATTGAAAACTAAAGAGATGTAAAATAACATTTCCTCTTGCATCCACTGAGACTTTGACTTAATGAAATCCAGTGATGTATTATTTGACTCTGTTGCAAGAAGAGAATAAATGTTTGTTCGAATACACAGTGAAGTGCTTAAATGTTGTACTCTTTCAATCAATGTGACTAATAATCTCTTCATCCTGAAAACAATAGATTTCTGTCCCTGATTAATGTACAATCAAACAACATGGACTAAAACTCAAATTATTTAGTATAAACCATTTTCTCAAAGCTACTATGACATTAAAACTTTGTCCACTCTACTCCAGCAGAGAGGGTTTTCTTTCTTACCATCAGGAAACATTTGAAAGCCACCCACAAACAATGGTAAAGGTAGATGGTGTAGAGACAATAAAAGAGATGGATAAACAGATGAACAGTGATATATAATGACGAAGTATGCCTTTAACAGGAACAAATGAAAAACAAAGAAACTAAACGTGCTCGACACTTATATCATCTGGAATGCTTTATTAATAAAAGGTTCAATATTCTCTTAAAATATTTCACTGGTAATTAAACTGCACAAACAAAAACATTCATTCAGCAGAGAGTAATACAAAGTAGGTAATACAATTATTCCTGCATACAGTTGGAGAAAAAAGATGCAGTTGGACAATGCAGATTTAAATGAATTTATGTATCTGTGTTTAAATGCTACTTCTATGATGTCATAGACTACATGATTTCATGCCAAGGCAATGGAGCTAGCTGCTAAATTAGTAAACTGGTAAATTAATGATCATCCACACATGCTGACACATGTATTTGTTCACACTGAAGGCACATAAACCACCCATCGTATTTTGATGAACTTCCAGATGAACTTTCGCAGAAGAAAATCTATTTCTTTTTCTTTGGTGGCACTATTTTTGTTGGATATTTTCACTTATCTTTCAATTTGGATGAAACTTAATCTTTCAAATATTTTCTGTCCTTTGTTGTCAACTTCTATTTGTTTTCCTTAAAGATTTGAATACTAGAAAAATTAATATCAAAAGAGAACTATTCTAAACAAATATTTCTTGACATTACAAAACTGTTTATACATGTATTTTTAAAAATTATGCGGTCTCTTTGAGTCAGTAGAAAAAAAATGCATTCGTATTGTACCAATAGTTTAACAACATAGTACAGAAGATGTACAAATTCATTAATATCTATTGTTTATAACCTTTGATAATTTTATGCAATCTGACCCTGTTGACTTATTTTGTCTTTTGGTGACCTGATCACAAAATCTCTCATCATCAGCTACATTTCATCAATAGGAAATTGTATTTGCAAATCCAGAGCTGCATCTTGATGATTGCTATGTACAGCCACGTATCTGCATTTGTACAGCTCGTTAGCTCGTTGAACTAAAATTAAATGTTGTTGATTTTATGTTGCTAAGTCACTTGCCACTATTATTAATGGACCCTAACCACTCCTTTGGTGCAGTAGTACACTTTCTAAAGAACAGCTCCTTGTCCAATTTCACTCACAGAATATATTCCTCTGTAGCAACATAATAATAATTTACAGCATGAGTGTTACAGGTTTCTTAGGTATTGGTGTTGATTTTGTTTCAATTCATTCACTTGGCCAAATTGTTTAATTCTATTAGTTGCTGTGGATCACTTTCTAAATTCGCAACTCCTTAGCCAATAGCAGTCTACTCCTACTCTTAGCCAGTTTCACCACACTCTACATATTTTTTACTCTTAACCAGTTTCACCACACTCTGCATTATTTTACTCTAAGCCATTTTTACCACACTCTACATTATTTGACTTAGTTTAGTTGTATATTGTACATGTGTTGTATGCTTACAAGCTTGTCAGGTGTATCTAATTCAGTAATTGCATGCCACTGATTATTAGCAATATTCTGTGTTTGCCTAAGTACATATATTTTATCTATTTGAAAAATAAATATTTTAGCAATCATTTATTTTAGTTGGATATTTTAATTATACGAAATCCATCACAGAATTTTGAATACTAAAAGTGTATCCAAATTATGTATGAGAGAAGAAATTCTTCATATTTAAAAGAGAAAAGTGAATCCAAGATATTTAAATTGAATCAACATCAAATGGTGAATGGAAAATTCTCTAAAGGCATGTGAGATATCTTTGCTCAAAATAGTTTCAATATCTGACAATTATGTTACTGTGAATGTGTGTGTGTGTGTGTGTGTGTGTGTGTGTGTGTGTGTGTGTGTTTGACTCGAAATTTTAACATGGCATTATCAATTTTTCCAGCTTATAGTGATGTCTAGAACTGATGGATCATGCCACAGACATGTATCATCATGTCCTAAGCAGTCACATTATCCTGACACCAGGCAGACCAAACCCAACACTCACCTCTTAATGCTGAGAACCAAGTGTGGCATGTGCTAGTATCAGTTTTGGAACTCATTGGTATGACTCAGACAGGGTTTGACCTTGCAACATCTTACATCAAAGGCAGATTCTCTAAACAATTAGGCCACTGAATCCTGGAAAGTAATGCAGATTTTAATTGTTTCCTCTTGCTCAGAAAGTGCTTATTTTTTTCTTCCTCCAAGTATAACCTATTTGGGTCCACAAAATGAAACATTTCAAAGGTCTTGTATTTATATATCTGTGAAAAAGATTCAATGAAAAAATATTGATATGTGTGTGTGTGCATAATAGTATGCAAGAAGAGACAATGCTATCATGTTGGTGAGATCAACCTTAATTTATTGAGCTACGAATCTGCCTTCTTTAATCACCAAACCTCCTATCCCATTAACCATATTCACATTCCCCAAATAAGTCTAGAACATAGTCACTGATATAAACATTTATATAGCAAACATACTCTTGGCATCCCAATAATTAACTCTTATCTACTATATAGTTACTTTGGATTTTTTCTGGCAGAAATCAAGGCATATTGAAATTAATATTGATGGAAGAAATATACACTAGAAGCATCGATACCTGGATCCTACCTGCGGATTCATGTTATGTAAGGGTTAATTATATACCAAGAAATATTATTATGAAAAAGTTATTTAATTTTGTATGCATCATCAACAGTCAGTTAACCATATGTGTGCAGGTTACAGTGTCAGTTGTCTTGCCTGCATGCATCAATCACCATATGACCTTGACCCTTTGCACATTCTCAGGAAAGACAACTTAATATAGTCACTGATACAAGCATAAATGCTTATCTTAAGGTAGTGTAACGAAATCAATCATTAAATGTTTGGGAAGTAGAATATAACTTTTATATCTTTCTCTATTTTGTAAATCCAGATATATCAACTCATCCAAATCCAGATATATCAACTCAGACCAAATAATGAGTTTAAATGATCATTTAGTTAAGGTTGGTAATTTTAATAGTTATTTTGTATTGTTTGGTATTTGGATTATCACAGTCAAATAACAGTATGTTAAAATAACACAAAGTCCATATCTTACATTATTCAAACACTATTTTCATTTTAAATTTGTTTCCCAATTAGAACCACAACTGATTTATAATGCAATATATTTGTGGGCGTGCATGGGAATCTAGAGTCTTATACAATATTCACATTTCAAGTAATGTTTGTGCTGCATGATAGTATAATTTATGACATGAATATTTTAATCCTATTTTCTATATCTGAAGAAAGTAAGAAAGATAAAACAAGATTCAATAGCCTTATATTTGTATAAGTTATAGTACAGTGCTAGTGATGTTGTTGTAAGATTTAATGCCATATTTCAGGACACGATAGGCTATAAATGACGACCAGTATTAATGGTGGAGAAAGAACATGGGAACACCCGCAAAGAACCACCGACCCACGAGAAACTACTGGCAAGCGTTTTTACATCCACACATTGGCCAAATCTGAGACTTGAACCCACGCAGATATAGTGCTATGACAGTGATCCTTAACGGAGAGTGCTTTAGACCAGTTGGCCACTCTGGTCCCCCTAGTGCTAGTGTAGTGTGATTAAGATAATATTTCATAGCCTTATTAATCTGGTAGAAATGGACCATACCTTATCATTGTATACAGCAAGGCACTCTAGTACTGCACACTTAGAAAATGAAACTCTTACCTTATTTTGGAATACAGGAAGACTACATACATACGTACGTACGTACGTACGTTCGTTCTTTCATACATACATACATACATACATACATACATACATACATACATACATACATACATACATACAAACATACATACATAAATACATACATACATCAGGCAGTGATCCATAATGGTTAGAGCTTTAAACTTCTTATAGCTTCCCTGAGAGTATATGAAAAAGATTAAACAATCTCAAGGCCACAATGGTTATTATTCACAGTAATTATTAAAATAATATCGTTAATATAAATCATTATATCAGATGGTAAGTAGAACAGCAATCAACTTCTAAAAATTTGAATGTTGCATTGTGTGATGTGACACATACACAGACACAAAGAACAGAACATAAAATTGTATCCCTAGATTATAAAGGGGAATGCTTAACAATTAAAAGCAGAATTAATATTTAATACAAATAATTATAAATACCTGAAGATTTTAAACTAAAGCTAACACAATCATATCCACCAAAATTCAATGCACCATAATTACAATTGTAAAACGACAAGTGAAAACTTTTGCAAGGTTTCTTTACAAGTTAAGTTCAGTTCAGAATATGTTGCTATTAGGAATATTGTTCTATCATGCCTTCATAATTAAAAATGTTTCAGTGAAAACTAAAAATTAGTAATAATATTCCTGAAACAGTTACATTCTTCTCCACCTTACGTTAACAAATACTTGATGGCACGTCTAAGGGAGATAATGTGTTTCCAGCCTACACCAACATGAAGAATTAATTAACATGGTCCATAACTATTATCAACTGAAGTAAATATATCTAATCTTCAGTATATGGCATATCAACATGCTTTAGTATTCACACAAAATACATGATGTTAAAGTATAGAGGAATTTAAACTAACGTAATGTCAGGTCTACACCATATGCAGGATTATTGAAATCTTCTTCACGCCATGTTTATTCAGATTCAAAACAACTTCCAAGATTAACACATAAAATTGTTCAATTAAAAAGGTGTTGAATATTATCTTTAATTATCCTTGTAAATAATTCATTGTTAATTTGTCTTAAAGTATTCATGTCATTCATTTTTGACTCGAACATTTGATAAATACAGAATATTTATTGTTTTATATGATATGATAGGATAGGATAGGATAGGATAGGATAGGATAGGATAGGATAGGATAGGATAGGATAGGATAGGATATGATATGATATGATATGATATGATATGATATGATATCATATGATATGATATCATATGATATCATATGATATCATATGATATGATATTATATTATATTATCTTTTTATACTTAGTGCTACATTTAAATTGTATGCATAACTTAGTACATCCAGATATTGTCATAAGCACGTTTGTGAACCTTATTAAGCAACCTGCTCTAACAAATAATCATTCCTCAGCTTCACAGTTATATGGAAGCAAGCCATAATGAATTCAATGTTTTATCATGGTGCACAAAACAAACTCAGATATTCATCAGTGACTTTTTTAAGGCTCTGTGATTGTTTTAATTGCAATATTAAAATCATTTTGTTTTATTTGGTGGATACATTAATTTTATTGGGAATATAAGTGTTAAACAATATTATAATTTATTTTATGATTCTGCTAAGTAGTGCAAGAAACCATACAGTGATGTTAAGAATGTAATAACTGAATGATGTTGTTAAGGGGTTTACTGCCATTTCTCATTGAAATATAGGCTGTAAATGGCAACCAGTAGAACAAGTGGAGAAAGAACCAAGGGATAACCCAGTGGAAAATTACTGACCAACATAAGCTTATGGCAACTTTCACACAAGCCTAAATGCTGATGATGTTCAAGAATCAATTTTATTATAATCCCAAGGTTGCCATATCGTATGTCAGATAGTCACCCTATCTATATAGTATAAAGGCATCTGTTGACAAATGCAGGCTGCTATGTTTCAGTCATGAGGAGTAAAAATAACAAGAGTTTCTAGATGACTGTATTGGCAGTCATTTTGGATGTCAAATGGTCACCATTTTAATTTAGAATTGTACCTATATTATAAGTAATCTTTGTTAAAATCCCCTGTCAGTAGAACATTCTTCTGTCAAGTTATTATAACAAGATTTTTTTTCAACATCTTCAGTGTTCATTTAGATTGGGAGTGCTATATACAATGACACAATTTGTTGAGTGGTCAAAGGGAGACAATTCAAAAATAAATTCTACTTGACTATTTGAATGACAGATCTACGTTAGTAGAGATAATTAGATCTCATCTAAAATTAGTTTGCTGTAATTTAAATAGACATACACTAGTACTGTCAATGACTTGTTTTCCATTATTATAGCTGATCCATGTACATTGTAAAAAGAAATCTGCACACTTAAAATAATCCATTGGAACCACGATGGCTTTCATGTGCCTGGAGTGACACCAGTACTGTTCAATGACTGGTTTTCCATTATTATAGCTGATCCTTGTATATTGTAAAATAAAAAATCTGCACACATTAGATAATCGACTGGAACCAAAGGATTCCCTCTGTATGCAGACATTATTAACACAATAGGCATGCTTGAAAGAGTACAAAAGTCAGTTTCCTGGGTTGGCTTGCTTTGTAATAAAAAAAACTTTGTTTTTGATATCCTGTCAGTAAGTTTAAGCAATGAGTTTATTTTTCGCTGCCAGTTGTGTTTATTCACCACATGGCCTTCAATTTCTATGTCATATGTAATCATAATTGATACAATCGGGCATTGATGATTGCAGGGTAAATAGTATACACAGCAATAACTTGATTTAATATTACTTTTGTACCCAATACAAGCGAAAAATTATCTTTTGCACTCACAGCGTATATTTTGAAATAATTTGTATTTGCAAGATACCAGCATATAGGTAACCCGAATATTATTCAATTCTGGTATTACACCGTATGAGGCATGAAAGGCAGATGAATTCAAGCAATTGTTTAATATTACCATCTCGTCTGCAATTTGTTCCCAGACATAGATAATCGACACAAATGCAAGGATGCATATACTAACCAGTATCCAATACATATACAGAGTTCGTGGAAATTTATTTTCTTTAATACATTTCACATGATGAACAAAAGAAGGAATTAATTATACCAATGCAAGTTTAGTTTCTTTCATTGTATTTTTAAATAAGTGTTTTGCTTATTTATTTTATTGTCATTGTGAAGTTGGGGTCACAAATTTAACACAAAGCTATTTCGTTTATTAAGTCTTGGGACAAAGAAGCTTATGAAAACACAGAGCACAGACAACTAATTAATTTTGCATAGGCCTTATTGGTAAAGTTTCTTTAAAGATAAATGTATTATCATGGTGAAATTTCAAGAAACAAACATATCTGTTAAATAATGTGGGACGAAGGTTGAATATGGAGATCACAATATAAGAGACGTTGTGTGGCTCATTTTCAAGAATATCGGTCATGTTGAATTACAGTGGCAATATCAAATTTGGGAATTCCAGTTAAGTTATAGTTTGTGGTACATTTCTATGAAAATAATTAACAAATATAAAAAGATAACCTAATTCAAGTTATTAACTTAATAGCTGTCAGTTCATGTGGGCCAAATAGGAAAATGAAATTATTATTTAATATACATATAATAATCATAATGAAGACTTTGCATAGCGTCTAATCTTTCGAAGCTCTAAGCGCTTTACACCATCAATAACACACACACGCACACGCACACACACATACATTCTCTGCTGGCTGAAACTCCATGAAAAACGAATCATATCAGTTTGTTTCCAGACATTATGACATTTCTGAAGCGAAAGTACCTTTAACAAATCAAGTGTTAAAGACAATTCTGATTCAGTGTTTGGTTGGAAATTAAATTTTGGAAATTATTATTTCAAGTTTTGTTTGGAGTTAAAGAGATTACAAATTATTATTTTTTAAAAATAATAAAAAACAAAATATGGAATTGGGGCATTAAGAAACCTTAACTTCGGAAGGAAGTGCAGAGAGAGAGAGAGAGAGAGAGAGAGAGAGAGAGAGAGAGAGAGAGAGAGAGAGAGAGAGAGAGAGAGAGAGAGAGAGAGAGAGAGAGAGAGACAAATGCTGATGCAGAACAAAAATATGGAAATGAAACGCAGTATAGATTTAAAGAATTAGAATTGGCAGGCACACATCCCCTTTGTACACATAAGTTCGAGTTTTGATGTCACCAGAAATAGTTTTCAGAGACAAGAGTATTTCCAAATCTCAATCTGGCACAATGTTGTGAATCAAAATTCTGACAAGACTGATTAGAAAGCTTCATCTCTCCCAACGTGCACTTACTGTATAAAGAAAAGGCGCGTTATTTCTGATTGTTATGAGTTGCAAAATAGCAGCCGGATAATGACGGAGCTATCCAAACTGTCTTTATTTCAAAGACGTCAAGGTAACGGTCTTTATTGATCAATGATTAGGTCAAACAAACTCAGTCTAATTCTATATTGGACTAATGAACATTTTATATCAGAAATTTCTATATCAATTTCGGTTGTTGTGCCAATCCAAACCCAGTTAAAATATTAAAAGACTCAGGAGCGTCTTTGTTATCTGTCAATTTCCCATGCTCTGTTCTTGTTCAGGAGGCAGAGTGCGATTTTTATGTTCCTCTACAGTGGGTTAATTTTAGACTATGTTTCTGGATCTGTGACTGTCGGAGAAGGGACGTTTTATTAACTACAGAAGATTATCATATATTACAAGGCAATTTTATCCTATTGAGAATGATATGCCTGGTTTTTATCTTACTTGTGCAGTTACCAGAGCAATGATAAAAAGAACTCATGAGAATGATCTTGACAAGGAAATTATTCTTTTCGCTGGCATATTTGTTGGTGGGACTTGTGATGATTTCACTTTTGCAACACGTATTGATCATTCAAGCGGTTTTGATCGTTTTTACTACCCAATTTCTTTATTCTAATCGGGGTGACAAACGACGATCACTAATTGCCGAACAGGAAGACGAGCCTTAGATTAACTGTTTGTTTAAGTGAGCTATTAGCGAAACCAAAGCCACACAAGTTCCAGATGGTTTCTTGGTGAATAAGAGCATCTTATAACAAAGGGCATTTTATGAGAAAATGATGACGACATGAGGTATCCAATTGTGACGAATGGTGAGTGAGCTATCATATTGTGGTTTTGAGGTCATATCAGGAGGAAATCCTTAGTCTAGCCCTTGCAGTTCCCTTAACTGGTTGTGTAATAGACAATTCGACTGATAACAAGGTCTTGAAGAAATAGCATTGGTAGCGTAAAAGTCTGTGTCTACACGTTTAAGACTTAGCAAATCTGTCCATTGTGATCGATGTCAACTTTTATTTCTGGACATTTCCCACAAGTAATGAAAGAATTAGGCATCAAACAGTTTAGACAGTTTGCATATGAATTTATAAGTCATCGGGTTTTGCTGAGATTTCATCAGACATTGAAAAATACGATTCGATCATATTTCTGAAACAGAACCAGCGTTGTCAAATACAATTTATATCAGAAACTTTCACTTGAACAAACAGATGAAATAAAATGTAAAATTACTGACCCCACCCGTCATGGAAACGTCTAGCGTCACGGTTTTAAAAATCACCCTGGGAACATCTGGCGTCATGGGGAATTTAACATGGGGAATATTGAGACTGTCTAGCGTCAATGGAAAGAGGAGAGGTGTGTTGACATCACAGTACGGAAGATTGGTAACAATGTTGCAACAATGGTAGGAACATGAGTGCACCGTGATAACCTCAGTTGGGAATAGAGATAAACTCCCAATATTTATAGAGTGATAGAACACATACATACATACCATAAGATACAGGGAGAAACATTTCACATTAGTTTGTGGTTTGAGGCAAAGAAAGCAAATCATTTCGAGACCTATGAGTGGCCCTGAAAAGGGCCTTTGGGTTCTTCTTCATCTTCTATTTTCTCCCGTTCTTGTAACAGCTCCTGATTTTTTCCAATGATTCCTTTCTTTTTCTTCTTTTCATCTTAGGGAATCCATCAGAATGTACATTGGCTCTAAACATTTCCTGAACTTTTATCCAATTCTTTTTTAAGTTTCTCAAAGTCCTATTCCTTCTGTTTATTTTCATTTTCTTTCTTTTTTCTGCCCAGATGTTTATAATTTTCCAGCATCTTTCTCATCTTTTCTTCAGCTTTCTGTATCTGGCCTACTCCCCAATTTACAAATGACAACTCTGTCCAAAACAACACATCTTCGAGAAGACAACGGACTTTCATGACTCCATCAAGGGCCTCCTTTAAAATTCCATCTCTCACATGTTGCGGATGGATAAAACATCTCATCTTTTTCTACTTTCTTCAGTAGCATACTTTCAAGCAGATATCTAGCCATTTTTGGAATGTGCACAATGTCAAAGCTATACCTGGATATTTTAATTTTTCAATCTTTGCCACTACATAAGCCACGTCCATTAACCGAAACCAACAGTGTCTCAATTCGTTGAATAACTCAATGTCCATCTTCGTTTTGCTTATTCCAGAGTATGGCGAGAATGACGGACGCTTGACTTTATATATGTCAAGCACGGCCGTGAAGATTAACATCCCTTACACTCACTTCATATACGATATACTGTCCACACAGAAGAGATGGACGCCCCCCCCCCAAATATAGTATAAAAAACCTTAATATCTACATCAATACAGAAGTGAGGGAAAAAAAACACATATATACTATCAACACAGAAAGGGGGTTAACAAAACACAAATCTACTATACACACGGAAGGGATGGGTAAAAACAAACTACAGATATATTCTCTAAAACCATACAATCTACTAGCCAAACAGAAGGGAGGGAAAACAAACCACATATAAACTAAACACATAGAAGGGGGGGGGGAGTTGGAAACAAACCATACATATACTATCAACATGGAAGGGAGGGGAATATCAAACCATAATATAATATCAAAAATCACAAAATCTACTATCCACACAGAAGGAAAGGAGAAAACTCCCACAAATGAACTATCCAGACACGGTAGCAGAAGCAAGCACACACACACACACACACACACACACACACACACACACACACACACACACACACACTATCATATCAAGCAAAGAATGAGTGTTTATAATCACACTACTCTACTCTCATACCAACTGGAAAACTGAATAGTATCTTTTTTTAGAGATATGGTTAGCCCTGAGAAGGGCTGTTTTTTTAAAACTCAAGATGCAGCTCCAAGTTCCAAATTTCTTTTTGAGGGACTGCTAACGGCTTCTGTAAGTGTACCCTCACCAAAGGTCTTACATAATAAGTGGGCCTCATCAGAAGGATGATTCTCCTCGTCGAAATTGGATTCTTCTTCAGCGTCCATTTCTAGCTCGTCTAGTAGGCGACGAGCATTTTCCAGATGCATCTGGAGTTCAATCAGTATTTGTAGTCTACTCATCTTATTACGTGTTGACGAATCAACGGTGTGTATCCAGACTCAATCAACCAATTATTGCATTTAAGTGCTATGCGTCTACTAGAGACATGCAGGACTGTTTAATTTCTAGGACTGCTAGATAGTTAATTATCCCCGGAGGAAGGAATTAGAGCCACATCTCCCAGGCATTTATGTACTCATATCCAGACTGACGAGTGTTTCTCTTTATAAACTATAAGCGCGAACGGGAAGGAAATATCCCCTGATAACATAACTCAATAAGGTTCATATAATCACCCCAAAAACACACGGACCTAAAATAAATACTCACATATATTTAACCGAAAAACTATAACTACAAAAAAACAAAACAAATAGACTATTTGAGAAGCTACGGAAAGGAAGAGCGTATAGGCACAATTCTAACAAAATCACATCTCCGAGGCATTTATGTACTCATATCCAGACTGACGAGTGCTTCTCTTTATAAACTATAAGCGCGAACGTGAAGGAAATATCCCCTGATAACAAAACTCAATAAGGTTCATATAATCACCCCAAAAACACACGGACCTAAAATAAATACTCACTCACCTATTTAACCGAAAAACTATAATTACAAAAAAAACAAACAAATAGACTATTTGAGAAACTACGGAAAGGAAGAGCGTATAGGCACAATTCTAACAAAATCAAACAAATGAAATTCTTATAAAATACCTCTATTTTGTTTCACATAAACATACAATGTTTGACAATTTAATTAGTATCGCCTTTCTAGATTATTGTGGTAGCCTTAAAAAAGGCTGTTTTTTTGGTCGACGAGGAGTTATGACAGTCTTTTATAGTATAAGATTGCGTCCCCGTCCATCGGAAAGCATTCCCACATGATAAAGTCTGCTTCTTCGGAAAGAGAAGAACTCTTTCGTGTCGACACGGTATTCCACAAATCCACTGTCTGGTTGTTTCTGTTGTTGCTGCTGTTTTCTCTCCTGCTTATAAAGTATGTATTTCTTTGTTCATTATTATGCCTCCTTGTTAATTTCTTTTCTGAATAGTTCATTTTATTTTGTCTCGCACAGGTTATGATAAGTTATCAATTCAATCCAGACTTTGTGCTTGAAAAGGTCTGAAAAGTAACCGTTTCTTCGCTTCGTCTCTTCACTCTGAGACAAGAGAGATTCTATGTGATCAACGGAGGAGAATAATGACCAATCAAGTCTTTATACCACTGATGTAACACGATTAATTCTGAGATGAGACCCCCAGCTTAGTCCATATACTCATCCAATGTTTCTTCTTGACTCATCATCAGACATGTATCGTGTTGAATTTGACTGGGAAAGTCACTTTGACATTAATAACAATTTTTCTTGATCAATGCAATCATTGTATCCGTCAAGTGTTTGGCAAAACAGGAGACTAAATGTTATTCATGTTTCGGCCATCTGGACATTACCACTGCTACATCTTCGTTTTTGTCTTGGTGTTCTGCTTTGTCTGAAACCTCCCATTCCATTTCCATAAATTCTCCACTTTTCAAAGAGGGATAAGGGTATTCCATAGTTTCTAATAGTCTAGAATGACTTATCTCAAACTGTAGATTTCTATGATATTATCAAAATCGGCATAGAGAATGACATTCACCGTCTCGGTAAGAGCATCTGCAAACTTAAGTTCCACACGCAGTTGACCGGATTTTATAGAGCTGAAATGTCACTCGTCGCTGCCTTGATCTGGTGTGGAATAAAAAGCCCACAACGTGTAACCTCGTGCATAATCGTCGTACGGAATAGATGTGACTTCATACAGCGCCAAGTACGACATCAAGTGATTCTTCTGGGTAAAGTTAGGTTTCAAAGCGCGGGCACACAAGGTTTTGCCATCGCGACTGACTTCGATTTTAGATACTCTGTAGTGTCTGGAACGGATTTTCATTGTGGGCACCGTTGAGGGCTGCATTGCTATACGATACCAATGATTACACATTTGGGTAACTGTCCATGGATTAGATAATCTTCGATTTTGGATCGAAATCCAGTGGGAATGGTGAAATTTTGACTTCCACGCATTGTATCAGATACTTGGCTGTCGTTCTGTTTAAAGTGTGATTGATGTCATTTCCCAGTTTAGGTAACACTTACACACGACGCACGTATAACCTGGCTTCTTGGATAATGATTTTGTATTCGTTGGAATGAGCCATCAAAAGGAAGGCGGTACTACTACGATCCAGTCTCAACACCGTTCAGCAAATACTTACCTGCAATCACGTGTTCAAATGCGAACGATCAAACACTTGTAAATTACGTCCTTGCAGGATTTTCTGTCGATAATCTTTAAAATCCTCATTGTGAGGATCTTCATCTGCTGTCAAGGCGGTATCGTTCAACTTACCCTCACCTGCTGTCTCAGGCTTCCATACCACGTAAGCGTCGAGATGAGTGTCCTTGGCTTCCTTTGCTTACGTCAAGAGATTTTCTAAGTACGCTCGGTAAGGATAAGTATCCATGCTACTGCTGACCAGTTTGTTATTCAAGTACAAATCCACTTCGCTGAACAAGGAATGCATGAAAGTGTTGACAGAAGCTACTCTATTATAGGCTCATGGATTGGTGTTGTCCGTTTTGATCACTTTCACTTTCAAATACAAGTACCAGCTATACAGATCAATGTAACCTTCGGGTTGCCCATTGGTTTCAAACTCCCATCGAGAGCTGAATCCGTCAAGGAGGAGACTTGATGTAATTCGACCCATTGTGAATCTTGCATGGTCATCATAGTGGCTGGCATGGCATACAGATCCAGTTTCGACTTGGAACAGACGCTAGACTCTTGGTTCATCATTTTGTTATGCTTCTAGGATTTATTTAATAATCAAAACTGTCTACGTCTCGAATGGTTCTTTTTCTTAGTCCTTCTATCTTCAGGGGTATGAAAACCTCTGATGGGATGCCTTTGTCGTCTCTATCTGCCTTGTTCTTGCTACGTAGTCAGGGAATTAGGAATGCCAGACTAGGTACCGTTAATGGCATTTATAAAAAGTTTCTCGTCGGCCCAAAATCTCTTTACACGTTTGAAGCCAAACATGTCTGATTGCTGCTCTCAAAAAAGCTTCTTTGGGGTTTTGTTTGTCAATGATGACATTTTGAGGAAATCCTTTGCGTTGCGTGAATGCGGCATCTTTCAAGGCGTGCAATCCTTGTGTCACCCTCTGTTTCAAAACGGGCCACTGAACAAAGAGCCGATTTTAACAAATTCCTAAACAATGTCCTCGTTGTCGAGTGACTCCTCGGTACACAGGATACATGACTTTTCAGTCGTTAGAGAATCGCTTTTGAAAATGGAGTTTCACCGTGACTTTCCCTTGGTAAATTGAATATTTTGTCCCAGATCTCCTTTTATAGCAAAATGCGACTTACTGACTGGCAAATAATAAGGATGTACAAATTCGCGGTGAACGTGTAAGGTATTTCCACCTTCCTCGTCAGATTTCGTGGCAGAATCCACTTTGAAAGTAATGACACGCTGTAAAGGTACAGAGCTGTGTCCCACGACATTGTACTACCGCCACATCGGAATACACAAAAATCAAGTTGAGTCCTTGGTTCATTTCTACAGGGAATCGAAAATATTTCCCAAAATCCAAGTTACTGCTAACGGCTAGTATTTAGCTTTTAGTCTTGACCATTCTGGGTTCTGACCCAAAAATATCATACCATTTAGGACATAAGGTAATGGCCAACATTTTATCCTCTGAAAATTTGATCATTAGGCGACGAGCCACTTTATAGTACTCAAAAGTAACACCTATTTGGCTTTGTCCATGGCTATACCAAACACTGTATTAAACTTGATATCAATGGAAGTCACTAAATGTTGACCAATAAAATAATAGCCTGCATGAATGGTTTTAAGTACACGTTCTCCGCACCAGACCCGCAAGCGTTGCATTTGTACGGGTAAGCTGTAGTTCTACATTTTCGAGATTATCTCTTTACTGTCTCTCGAATGTGATAGTACTTTTCAGGGTTTACTGGGGAACTTTGCTTGGCCGCCAGTTGAATGGGTCTGGATTCGGGCTCACTCGTGTTATCTTCAAAATCAAGAATTTGAGCCACGATGTCAGCTACTGTGTGCTGTGATAGTGGGATTCAAACATTTGTACCAGAATAGACCATACAGAAATATCATGTTTCTAGTGTTTGATTTTTAGCAATAAGGACCTACACTCACTCACACAAATACGTACATCATGGGGTAAAACAAGGAGTTTGAGTTTTTAATGAATTTGGGACAATCAATACTATCTCTTTTCCAAAGAAGTGAGTGGCCCTGAAAATGACCGTTGCTTGTTTGTTTTGAGAATAACAACAACAAACTCAGCAACGGGACGAAATCAACTTTAACTGTCTTAAACTTTTCAGGGCTGGTTCCTGCCGACGACTTGGTAGATATCACACGGTTTGGTATCTCAGGCTTACTAACTAGGCTGGGCTGCTTTTTCATGTCCACTAATAGATCTCAAAAAGATTAGCTTTCTTTGCCTCCATGTTTCTCCCTGTATATTATTGTATATGTGTATGTGTTCTATCACTTTATACATATTTGGAGTTTATCACTACTCCCCACTGAGGTTAACCCGGTGCATACTTATTCCTACCATTGGTGAAACATTGTTACCAATCTTTAGTACCTTGACGGTAACACATCTCTCCACGTTCCATCGACACTAGACTGTCCCAATATTCCCCATGTTAAATTCTGTTTGACGCCAGATGTTCCCAGGGTGATTTTTAAAACCTTGACACCAGACGTTCACAGAGGGTACGTTACAATTGACGCCAGGGTATTCCCTATTACTACTCATAAAAATAACCTCTTAATGCTGAGCGTCCAGCGATGGCAGCTGTTAGTACGATTTTTGTAAGTCTTTGGTATGACTTGGCTGGGTATCGAACCCACGACCTCCTCCCGCATCCGAGACAAGCGCACTAACCACTAGACCACTGGAGTGGTCTGAAAAGATTGAAAGGAAAGACTTGAGATAAATATTACTTCAACTCGTTTCGTAATATTCCAACACAAATATAAAAAAATCTACCTAGACTTTGAAATTGTAGATTCTACATCTGTGACACAGCATCCTTCAGGATGAATCCCATTAAGCAGAAATACTGGAGAAAAGAAATTTCATATTTGATGGAGAGTGATTTTATATAAATAAGTAAAAATAACTGGACATCACCATGCATTATTGTGACCAAACCGGATAATACTTTCCATATGTGTAATGACAGCAGAAACGTAAACAGAGTCAGCAAAACGGATTCATTTCCAGTATCAAGAAAATATTAATGCGTCGACAAAAGTGAAAATACAACATATAACACCAAGTTGGATCTATTAGAATGATTATGGCATCTGTAAGGAAAGAGCAACAACAAATTTGTCATTTGTAACTCCAAACGGACTTTTATCAATATGAAGTGATGCCATTAGGAATGAATAAATAATTCTTCACCATCATTCCAGCGTCTTTTACCCTTACTACGCCACTGTACAAATGTTCGTAAATGAAAATACTCCCGCACATGCAATGTGCGACGTTTTGAAACTGTATGGAAAAAGAGTTTCTATAAAGGTAAGAGTTACTAGTTACGATTGGTTTCGATATTTGATAATGGCAAGTCAAGCGTTATCTGCATATCGCCATTCTAATTTTGCGAAGAAAAAACATTCTCGTGATTGCCAAAAAACAAAAATAGAAATGAAAACAAAAGAAAACTAAAGATACCATACAGTATTCAATTATTTTGTCCGCATCAACGATTGGTGAAAAAACTGTTGCAAATGACATTCCTGGTTTAATTGGCTTTTTTAAATTTCAAAATGAAAATAAGTGTGCTAAACGATGAGTTTTTTTTTAAAACAGAAGATGAACAGGACTGCATTTTAATTTGGCATCTTAAAATTGACCAACTATTTAACATAGTTTGGGATATTAATGACCACTACGTATTCCAGAGACAATGAAGCATATGTTTATAAATGTAGTCATATATATATATATATATATATATATATATATATATATATATATATATATATATATATATATATATATATATATATATATATATATATATATATATAATTTGTCTAATCTAATCTGCGAAACATTCAAAACTGTCTAACTGTATGAAATATATTTTACCACCTTCCCCCAACACACTTCTACATTTAGATAAATTGGTGGAAAATATCTGTATCAGCGCAAACTACATCGATTATCTTGAGATTCGGCATATCATTTGTTTGTGAGGTCTGGTACTTAAGAGAATGTAATAAAGTGGAGGTACGGTTGACTCCTTAAGTTAAAGTTATGAAACACCAAACCCACTTAAATCCTCCAAAATCAATACCAAATGTGCTTACGCTCTTATCTATAAATAACAATGATATATGTACATATGTCAATTGCACGCATGTTGACATTGATTTAAATGAAATATAAACCTTCAAACCTGTATTGTTCAAGGAAAACAAGCATGCAAACACTTCATAACAACAACAACAACAGCAACAACAACAAAAAACAACAACTCAAAATAAACTTATTCACTTTTGGCCAATGCTGGTGGAATTGTCTCCCCTGGGAAAAACCCACTTCTAACTTTAGATCTATCTTAGGGAAGGAAAATGGCGTCGGTGGCACACACTTTAATTAACTTCAAAATCAAATATTGAAATGAATTTGTTGTCTGGCATTTACGAAGATGTAATAAAGTGGAGGTAAGGTTGACTATGTTCATCTTGATTCAATATTTACTTAGTTTAATGCTTCATAGGGATAATGGAGTGTTGAGTTTGTATCAATAATTCAGTACAAAAAGGGCGATTTAATGGTTTTAATTACGTCACTAATTTAAATAGATCTACTTAGTTCTCATCGCTTATTTTAAGACCGAATGATACGAATAGTTAAACAGAATGATAAAAAGCAAGGAAAATATATCATTGACGTGTTACAATTAACGTCCGTCCGTCTGTGAGGCTTCATCCATGTTCCGTCTTACTTCCGGCTTACAACATAATGCAGTTTTGTATATCTATCTTTCTTTTTGTGTGTTTGTTTCTGGTGTGTTGTTGTGCTTGTCACTTTCAGAAAAGGGCTATCAGAACTATAAATCACTTATAGCAATCAAATATTAGTTCTGCAGATTGAGAGAGAGAGAGAGAGAGAGTTATAATACAGAAGGTGGTTTCTAACCCAAAAAATCTAATGTTTAAAAAACAATACAATTTTTTTTTCATTTCCTGAATACCCTAACCACTATACTTCGAAAGTTGTGTAGTGGTGATAAGGGCGCTCGAGTTTATGTTTATGATAATGGAACTTTATTGATAAAATACTAGTCGTGATGACAAATAGGGTCTTTGATCCAGAAACACGTCTTTACTATTAGTATTGCGGCGGACAAAGAACAAATATGTTTTGAAAACGAATCCTTTTACTTCATTGTAGGATAATCTTGTTCAAGTTGAGTAAACAAACTTAGTATTTGTGTATACCTGGCGAACAAATGTTCATTCTACGAAAACTAGGCTTTTCGATTCATAAGCCTCCTTTACTACTGGCGAGATCCATCGGTGTTTAGCTAATATTTATTCCTCGAGTTCTGTACAGTGCGAGCACTCCAACTAATCTAGTTCTTCGACGACAAGTACAACTTAACATTTCCACTACCAGAGCAGTATACTTTTAATCGTTCAAGATCAATCGTCAACTTTATGTACTTTCCATGATTGGATCATCAAAATTACTGAACTTTTCAGATAATATTTTTGTCAGATCGCCAAGCAACTTGAAATACTAACTGTTATTAGTTGGATAAGAGAAAGCTTTAACTTCTCAAAACCTCCCTTAAAACATACTCCACTGACTTCATCGTTAAGTGTAACAATAAGTGGTTTACTGTTGATAAGTATTTTCTTTTATCTTACTGTTTTTGTTTTCTCATACGGTCAGCCTGTCAATGTACATATCTTTAGATAAATGTATATTTGCTTTGCTAGTGATATTGTGCTAGCACTCATGACACAATCGACCTTATAACCTTCATCATGCTGTCAATCACATGAAACTCTCTGATCAGGAGGTCATCCATATAGTATTTCACTCCTCGCAGATACGATAGTATTTGCACTGACAGTGTATTGTATTTATCGATTGCTGCTTAACAAGCCGATTTCGTAGTTCCAAAACGGGTTTAAAGTTTGTTACATGCGGCTGTCAGTATTACACCTACTCCTTATATTATCATCAGTAGTATAGTGGGATACCGTAGGGACAATGGGAAATCCAGTCAAAAACAGCTTGGGATACTATAGGGACATGATTTATAGGGACAATGGGAAATCCAGTCAAAAACAGTTTGGGATACTATGGGGACAAAAGGTCGTGGGACACTATGAGGACAAGGGAAATTTAACATGGTGGGACTGTAGAGGGACAAGGGAAAAAATGGCGGCAATGAAAGCTAATATCTTTTCGAGGCAAATGAGTGGCCCTGAAAAGGGCCGTTATGTGTAATGTTAACAGTATTTTGTTAACATAGAGGGCATCTCACAGATCTTCTTCTCTTCCTTAAACTTCTCCTCACTGTGGGTCCATAGAAGATAACTCTCTTCAAACAACCTTGTCTTTCTACGTATACCCTTCTCTTCCAAAAAAGCTGTCTCCGTCATATTAATGACACTCCATGATGATCTGACATACATGGGTATGTCAGTCCGAAACAGCATACTAGACACAAGGGTTGACGATTCAACGTTAGTCCATATCTTGTGATGAGAACAGGTGAAGTGAATGCCGTGTACTGCGGTTATTTATAGGGGAAGAGCGGATCGAAACGGATTGAGTGTGTCGACCAATCCAAATGCGCGTTACAAAAGTCAGTCACAGCCATCCAATCGGAAGAGAGCAGTCTGTGACGTCACCTTTTCTATATAGAGGTACTAGTGTCTGTGTGCAGTCAATCGATGAAACAGAGTCGTCAATAATGGCGGACAGTAAGAAGATGATGAATTGGAGTGAGTCAGGAGTAGAGACAGTAAGTCACGAGCCAGCAGTGACTACTAAAGTCATGACAAATCTACATCCAGAAGAAGTGGATTTTAACTGGGATATTGTGGATTTTTTAACATCACAAGAATTTATTCCGGAACCTTCGTTGCCTTCTGTATCTTCTTATGTACACGTCGATGATTTTAAGCAAAGACAAAAAGAAGAATTGGAGCGATTTTTACAACAACAGAAAGTAGAAGAACAAGCTTTTCTTCTGCAACAGCAGGAAGAAGAAGCAAGAAGGAAACACCAGGAAGAAACAGTAGCAGTAGCAGCTGCAGAGAAGAAAGAAGACCAAAGATAGAAAGAAAATAGTGAAAATCAAACAGTCACGACGGTACTTTTAGATATTTTAGCAGAGTTAAGGAGTCTGAAACAAATGTATCAGACTTCCTTATCACGACCGAAGAGAAAAAGGCCTTCTCGAGCGAAACAACCCGATCTCTCTGTGACTACGTCTGCCATACCACCGTTAGTGCTTTCTACCAAATCATTGACAAGAACCACCAGTCCCGAAGTAGGCCTTGGCCGTGGCAAAGGCTTAAGTCATCTCAAGAGAATTTTGTCCCGTTTCTGAGTTTGTTTTATTTTAAACACACAAATCACCAACGGTCCTTTTCAGGACCACTCCAATTATTTCGAAAAGAAATACTATTTCAATTGCCTAATTCAATGAAAACTCAAAAGTCTTTTTTTTATTATTTTTTTAAAACCCATGATGTACGTGTGAGTGAATGAATGATGTGATTATTCTATAAAATCAAAACCAAGAGACACTTACTTTTTTTCTCTCTTTTTTATTCTATTACAAATGTTACAATTCATTATCACAACATAACATAACACAATACCATTTTTAAAAAGTTCATAAGTTTTCTTCTGTTTCACTCTTTCTTTTTTTCCTTTTCTTTACTGTCACAGCTTTTTCTTCTTCTTCTTCTTCTTCTTCTTCTTCTTCTTCTTCTTCTTCTTCTTCCTCTTCACTTTCGTTTCGTCTTCTTTTCTTGTCTTTGTGAACGTGTCGGGGTTTTTCCTTGGGGGAGGGTACCTCTTCCTCCTCCTGTTCAGAATTTCTTTTCTCCTCTTGCTCCTGTTGTTTCTTAGGGCAGTTTGGAGACCAATGTCCTTTATCTTTACAATAATAACAGGTATCTTGACTTTTGTCTCTATTGGTACCTTTTTTATTTTTGTCACGATCTGAACATTCTGTAGCCCAGTGTCCTTTCTTCTTACAGATATAGCAAGTATCTTGACTTTTATCTCGATAGGAGGAAGAGTAGTCCGTCGGTTGGTCTAAAGAAAACTTTCGTATGACCCCACGTAAAGCTCTGATGAGAAGTTCCACTTGTGTAGGTTCTTCCATCGTTCTGGTCAATGTGAGAGTGAAATGAATACTGAACGGTTAGACACTGACTCTTTATATATATGCACAGATCGGACATGAATATATAGGGGTTATGGTCTTTAAAAGGTAGTCATTTGACTTTTTGCAGAGAAGATGAAAAGACCGCATCATGTTGTCGAGAAAGGAGAAGACAGTAAGAGACAGAAACGTAATGTATCGCCTAGCACAGTAGCTGAAGTCTTGGCTCAAATTCATGCCAGTGATTTTGAAGATGACATGAGTGAGCCAGAATCTACACCCAGACAATCGACGTCTTCATATAAATGCTCTTTTACTTTTCTTTCTATCCCTCACAACAAACTATCCCAATGTTTCCAAACCCTAAACCGTCGAGAGGTGTTTTCCATCACGTCCGCGTGTTTTGGTAATGATAAGGATAATGTAAGTTTTTTGGATCTAGGGGGTGTTTTCCATCACGTCCGCACTTGAACCATATAAAGCAGGGGTAGTCTAAATAGCGGTGACCTCTGTAGAACACAATATTGAGTCTACACTCGCTCAATATTGTGTTCTACAGAGGTCACCGCTATTTATATATTATAATTACACAAAATTGACATAGCCTGTAACCCTGATGGGACTGTTAAAAAAGATGGATGTAGATATTGAGTTTCTTATGAACTTATACGCATCTGCGAGTTTACACTCATCTTGGATTATAGACCTGTCAGGGATCACCGCTTGAGTGTTAATTCTAAACTGTAGTCTGTAGTCAAACTATTAACATCACTACATACCACTTTCCAATGTTGGACCTAAAGTCAATGGCACTTGATATTCAAAAAGAACAATAAACTTTATACAAAGTGTGGCCAGCATAGGAATATCAATGGAGTTCTTGGCGCTATCCTTGACGACAATGGAAACGTGGAGGACGGACTACAGATTCATAGGATTGTACAACAGCCCTTTTCAGGGCTATTTATTCTTGTTATGTTCCTGTTACTCTTAATGTTAGTATAGTTATTGTATTTATGCTCCTTGCTATGCATGTTCTTGACTAATATTGTTATTGTTATTGTTTCACTAATATTGTTAGTATGAAAGTTTATACTAATACAATTGATTATGTTATGCTAAAGTGGCTGTTATTTAATGTTTTTACTGACTTTTTCGTGTTTTGATTGCTTACTAATATTGTTAATATTAATTTTAATATTAGTATAACTGTTACATGTTTGTTGTACTCGTGTTTGTGTGATATATCTATTCCCTCCCCTTGTACCTCTTTGGGATTTGGGGAAGATCAGTGGAACAGCGGAGATGCGGGTTTTCCTCTTGAGGGAAAGCCTGGATTGGAGATATATATGTGTACAGCCTAGTACACCTCTGTATTTATCCACTCAATCAATTTCTCAGGGAAGCTGGTATTGACCCTTTTCTCTTTCCTCATTCTGAATACTATGTATCAGTTGCTTGTTACATGTTATCACAAGATGAATTCTCATAATCTCGATTGGTACGAGAATTCCATTTGATTAACCATCACCAATATTGATTTGAACCTTTC
Source organism: Unio delphinus (assembly GCA_029339505.1). NCBI lineage: Eukaryota > Metazoa > Mollusca > Bivalvia > Unionida > Unionidae > Unio > Unio delphinus. The sequence continues at coordinate 345,477 of JAQISU010000230.1, read as the reverse complement.
GGAGCACACCTAACCAAATTAACAACTTTGAACAATCCACCTTGAACAACTGATGCAGTCACTCTGACATATTAGTGTAGGTTTTTTGTTTTTTCATAGGGTGAATCACCCTCGAAAGAAGGGTTTTTCGCCGGCCAAGGATGGTGGAGACTCATATAGTACACCCTGTACTTACTTACTGATATAATGTTAAGTTTTTTGAAAATTCAGTAACTTATATATTTTTGACACAATTACATAGGTGGCTTACACATTATTGGCAAATAGGAACATCCATTAGTACAACTGGATAAATTGTCACAAGTCTAAGGGAATGCAACCTCTTGGACAGCACACACATACGTACATGCACATATGTCCCTTTTAGCTAATATAAGGTAGTCTTAATCCAGGGCTATCAGGTTCCCGCAGCACAATGTTGCAAATAAATGTAACATAATAAATAACACCAAAATAATGCATAACACAACTATATACCACATACATTCTGATACATGTCCTATGAGGTTATAAATTAGCCAAGCACCTACGGTGTGCCTCGTGTTTCTTCGTATTGGGGTCCGGGTGTGCGTTCGCCCCCTCTTCGTGTTGGACGACGATTGCAGTGCCTTGGAGCTTGCTGACCTGGACCTTTCCGCCTTTGCCGCTTCCGGACATGTACATTACTAGTGAAGTGAGAAAACTCTCCTTTGCTACCATTACTGCTGCTTTGATTGGAATTTAAAGTAGGGGTGGGTGTGTGTAGTGCCATTCCTACCCACCCTATAGGCTACCATTTCCCTTGATAGTTACTTTTTAGTAATTCAGGGGAACGCCTGTCAACGACTGAAATATGGTGCAATTAAGCACTCAAACCCTAAGGGGAGGGAGTGCATACTTCCCCTCCCTGAAGGAATTAAATGGACACCGATATGGTGTCTATAAAAGCTGCACATATGTCTCTAGTAGACGGCTGCAGCTATAAAACAACCAGGTCAGTCAGTCAGGGAGGGAGTAACATCCCCTCTCACCTAAATGGCCACCGATATGGTGGCTATAAAAGCTGTCCAAATGTCCCTCGGGACGGTAATAGCTATAAAAATCTCATGCTGCTGCTGTATAACAATCTCATAGACACATATGCGTACATTACATACACTCAATATGTCCCTGTTAAAAATTATAAGGTAGTTTTAACCCAGGACTATCAGGTTCGGGCAACACAATGTTGCAACTTAAATGAAACACAATAAATAACAATAAAACAATACACAACATAACATATAGCACTTCCATTCTGATACATGTCTATGGGGTTGTATATTAGCAAAAGGGTGTGGCTCCTCGTGTTTCTTTGTTTTTGGGTCCGGTTTTTCGCTCGCTGCCTCTGCGTGTGGGACGATGTTGCAGTTACCTTGGAGCTTCCTGCCTTGAGCCTTGCTGCCCTTTCCTCTTCCGGACATTCTGATCGAGTTGATCAGGGGAGGTGTGGATTGATCTTGCCTACCTACCCCGAGGCTTCCATTTACATCGATAGTTACTATTTAGTATTTAGTAATTCGATGTAACGCCTCATAAATAAATTAAATTTAAATTTTTCCCTTATAAAGGGAACATTAAATGTTCAGTGATATACTGAATATAAAAGTAGCACAAATGATCCTAGTGATCGGTTGCTACTATAAAATAATCATCAAGCAAGCAAGTCTGGCTACCCATCGTTGACGCATCAACACCAAAGATGAATTTCGACTTGTTTATCCAACTCCTAGACAGCTGGTTTGGGATCCTTGATGCAGAATATGAAGTGGAAAGACTTGAGGAAGAATTTCAGAGTGACCATGGCTTTGTAAGTCAACTGAAATTAGCAAGAGATTTATTAGAAGGTATGATAGAGGAGGAAGACCAGAAATTAAGAAGACGTATTAAAAGAAAATATATAAGAATAGGTGACTTGAACCAGGCTTTTGATCATGTCATCAAAGTCAGGTGTTTTCTAGAAGAAACATTACATCTGATAGAGTGGGAATATGTGCAGTGGGGTCTAGACAGACTAAAGAAAGCAGAAGCAATGATGAGAAAGGTAATGGAAGAACAGGTGATCCAGATTAAAGAAAACTGGTCCAAGGAGAGAAAGGAAAAAAAGAACAAAAAGACGAAAGAGGACTTTGATCAACTAAATCTAAGATGGATGAGAGTTCAGGAAAAGTTTAGAGCTATGGGCCATCCCGATTGGATTCCCGAGGAAGAAAAAAAGAAGAAAACGGGAATCATTGGTAAAATGAAAAGGTGGTGGAACAACGGCAGAAAATAAAAGAAGAAGTATCCAAAGGTCCTTTTCAGGGCCACTCATTTGCCTCGAAAAGATATTAGCTTTCATTGCCGCCATTTTTTCCCTTGTCCCTCTACAGTCCCACCATGTTAAATTTCCCTTGTCCTCATAGTGTCCCACGACCTTTTGTCCCCATATTATCCCAAACTGTTTTTGACTGGATTTCCCATTGTCCCTATAAATCATGTCCCTATAGTATCCCAAGCTGTTTTTGACTGGATTTCCCATTGTCCCTACGGTATCCCACTATACTACTATCATCACACTTAGCGCTGCTGCACTTAACACAATAGCCGACCTCATTAGAATCACTGAAGTGCTGAAATAGTGGCAAGTTTTTTATGCACCAAAGTTTCTGGTGCTAGTATTTGTAGTATTGAATTAGACCGATAAATTGGCCCTTCACCCGTGATGATATTGATGTTAGGGTTAGCGGCTGATTTCACCTATTCATTACAAGCTGCAGTTACCGTCGGCTGACGTTTTCTTTTTGGTGACATGTATTTTCTCAGCAAATAATATGCTTTGTGACTTGTAAATCAACCTGGAATATCACAGCAATCTGTCCTGTAGCCATTTTGAATTTCGCCCTTGATATGGCTGTCACCTAGTACTGGTATGTGTCTAACGTGTAGGCGTGTTTGTTCAAGAATGATTTGCATACAGCATAATTGCTCATTTTATGAACAGGTGACATCATACCCACAACATCGTCCATAAGCATGAACACAGATTTGCGGGATTGATTTAGCCGACTAGCATTGAATAAGCTCGTCTTTTTCATTATCTGGAAGAGCCTCAGACACGTTGTTGAAATCTATTACTTGTCTTTTCATTATCTGGAAGAGACTCTGATACGTAGTTGGTTAAAATATATTACTTGTCTTTTCATTATCAGAAAGTGCCTCAGACACGTCAAAATCTATTACATGTTTTTTTTCTGTGGAAGAGCCTGTGACACGTGGTAGAAATATATTACTTGTTTTCTCATTAAGCAGCAGAGAGGGACAAAAATCGATTTTAACCGTCAAAACAACAAATAGACCCTTCCTACGAAATCTCATGTTTTAACCAAAAAAAAAAAAGAAAGTCTCCATTTGCCAAACAGAGACTTAGTGAATTTTGTCTGAAACACGATCTTGCAGGAGGCTTCGAAATGCCTCCATTGGGGTAAAAAAACGAAGGACACTCAAACAATCTTTTTAGGATGAAATACAAAGAATTTTCACGATGAAAGTCCTTAGGACGAAAATCGTTGTTGTATATATTACTTATCGTTTCATTATCATAAAGAGCCTCGGACACGTCAAAATCTATTACATGCCCTGTTTTTTTCTGGAAAAGCCTGTGACACGTGGTAGAAATATATTACTTGTTTTTTCATTATCTGCCACCGCATCTGACTCGTCTATGGAATGTAATACTTGTCGTTTCATTATATGGAACTGACTATGACGGGTGGTTGAAATCTATCAGTTGTCGTTTCATTATGAAAATATATTAGTAAGGTTGATAAAATGGCAAAGAATATTTTCAAAGTTTATACCACATAGTAATATTGATAAAATGTGTGGTATGAATCTCGTATTGCAATGTGCATACTGTATTGCCTATCCTTAACAACCATTATGAATCTGTTATTGATATATACATAGAGTATTACCTTAGCCTAAATTAATTATGAATCTCTTACTGATATATGCATGCAGTGTTGCCTTGGCAGCTGATATTAGCATCTATTATAAGTCTTGCATGTGACTTGGACTGGTGTCTAACACGTGACCTTCCGAATCCGAGTCGAACACTCGAAACGGAATAGTGAGACTTGATAAGGAACATCAGGAAATAGAAAAACATAAATGTGTATATGTGAATAAAATTGAAAAGTGGCTTAATTTATTCACTACAGTAAACAAGATATTTACAGGCATATTCCATTGCCCAAGTTGATAATGAAAACTGTGAAATGTTATGCATTCTACCAATAAGGTCATATTGGTCCATTTTCTTTGTATTTTAATTTGGAATGAACCATGTTGGATGTCCTATGGACGTCATCATAGGTGTATCGTCCATCATTTTTTATTTCACTCTAACTTTCTCATATCCATACAATTAATGGTGGACACTGTCCATCAAATACATCCAATATAATATGTAATTGATTTAATTTCTCTCAATTATCAGTCTAATATTATTAAACAAATTCGAGCATTATGATAAAATTACCATACATTTAAAATGGAGAGTAAATATGAGGATGGTTACCATGGAGCAAAATAAAGGTCTGTGTCACAAATAAGACATTGACAACCAATTCATTTATCATACATGTTAATGTAAATATCCTATACAATTAATGCATTTTTTGCTATTACTGCATCTAGATAATTTCTATTTAGGGAGTACACATATGATGGTTGAGTCATTTTATTTACAAGATGGAATACACGTATATGAAACGAGTTTGAGTAAAAGAATTCAGTCTAAATGAAACTAGTAACTTAATAGCAGTACCTGTACTGTAGACGCGTACTATCTTTATAGCAAATATGTTGCATGGACGATTTCATTGTATTGACCAAAAGCATCCATTTGTTATTTATTTAAAAGTTATCTACTAGAAATAAAAAATTCCACCAGAAGTAGAGTTGTATAGACCTGGCAAAATAATTAGATGTCATCATATGATATATTTTCTTGCTGTGGTTACATATATTTATTTTGCTCATAAAATATTAAAAGTATCATTGTAATTAAAATCTTTGTGTATTTGAACTCCAAGTCTGTGCAATCCCCTGCAATCTTAGAAACAAATACTGTAACTGTTGCCTTTATGGGGATGTTCACTTTATGGACAATAATATAGCTTCTTATGCTGATCAAGAATGTTACATCTCCAGAAGCAATATTGACTGCGTTCCATTCAACCTTCTTTCTGATGGTCACATTGGGAACAAGAAAAAAACATCCATGGCAAATCTCCCAACTTGCAAATACATGTTAGTAGTCCTTTTAATTAAATGCGTTAAGTCCTTTCCCACCAAACGTTTCTCCTATTGATCATGCCCAAAAGTGTTTAAACGTTGCACCTATTGATCATGGCCAAGAGTGTCTAAGCCTAAACCAGTGTCCTCCTAAGTATTTTATGTATATATGTTATACCGAAATTCACACCAAACTCACAGATGGCAGATGGTTGACACATATGTAACCATATGTAACCTAAATATCAATGGGAGTTTCCATATAGTTGTTTAGGTAGAAAAGCCATTACAAATACAGACTGCCAGATGCACTAAGGACATGCATTAACAAAGCATATTACAAAATTATTATCCCTGACACATTTTTAATAAATAATTGGAATAAAAAAATCTCCAAAACAATGATTTAGAAATCGACTTCTCCCGACTCCGGAGACAAGATCTAATTCGGATTGGGCTAGCGCAGCTTCCAAGTCACTTTCCTAAGTTTAAGTTCCAACAATTGAGCTGGAAAGCGTTAGTGTTCAATTTTGAATGTTCAAGTACTTAATTACTGCTTGTAATTAATGTTTATGTCACTTGTAGGATAATGTAAATATTTGCAAATTGAAGCCACTTTTCAGAATGAAAGCCAGGAAATTTACAGTAAAACGTTGACAAGCTATTGGAACGTTGCATCACTGGTTATATAAACACTGCAGGTACATCCAAGGGAAAAAGTTCACAAACCATTACGACGCACCATATTATTGTGGGTTCCTTAGTTTAATTTCAGTTAAAAATTTCATACAATCCGAATTACTTTCTTCTTTCACTCCAGATGCCTGAGTATTTGGTCTATTTTGTATCTTATGGATGAAAGGGGAGGTGGACACAGAGAGCAGAAAGGATTGCGTTGAAATTGTGTAAAAAAAACCTGGGATTATTAATACATGTATTCGTTAATTTGCTATGTCATTATCATTAATGGGTACATCTGACAAATGCAACAATGATCCATATTACAGAGAAGCAGAGTTTTAATATATATGGTATTCACACATCAGCACCAACACACACCGATACACACATATACACACACAAACACAGACAGCGAAATTTAATTTACATTTGTTTAGCAGATATACAAATTAATGATTTGTGCTCCATGAAACCTTTCGTTTTATCTTGTTCTATTCCATGTACTGCTTGCATCAGTTCTACCCTACCCCAACACCGAATACACCCTCCAAGTGTACTTAGATAAGTAAAAAGGAATGGATGGATAGGGATAATTTGTTGGTTATTACTGGGTATAACTTTTCACTGCAGTGTTATCTGGTTTGGCAAGTGTGCTTTCCCACCCCCAAATTTAGTTAACAAAATTTGTTGGCAGTGTTTCATTTTATAACAGGGGAGATAGGACCTTTCAAAATCAAATTTGTATTTAATTTTTTTTTTATGGCACCAGGTATTTCTATGTAAAACCCATCCTAGCCGGGTAGTGTACCTTCTGTACATATCAGTAATTGTAATCTCTATCCAGCCAAATTACTCTCACATAGGCTATGTGCGATATATTGAAAGCGTGTAATGTGTTCATTTCTGTTTAGAAAGGTACACTTGTTTTCCCTGAATAATTTATCTACTGGGAATTATTTCCCTTGGGGAAAAAACACATTCCTTAAATTAGATATGTCTTTGAAGACCAGCGTATCCCAAACCAGTTTCATTGTCATAAGTTTGCGGTCTGGAATCTTTGAAAATGTGACAAATCGAAAGGAAGGTTGACTTGTTATATTTTGATTTGATATAAAGTGATTCGCATGCTAAAAGTTTAATTTGAGTCACAGGTGCTAGTACCGCTGCCCATAATATAATCTATCAGTTATGCATGTACAATATTTAATACAGAGCATATGACTGACTGATACGTAGGTTGTAAGCAACAATAAGTGCCTCTGTCATTTAAGTGTAATTGTTTCACATACATAAAGATAATATTCATACACCATCGTAATGCGATGATTAATCATTTTCTACACACACACACACACACACACACACACACACACACACACACACATATATATATATATATATATATATATATATATATATATATATATTTGTTGTTGTGTTGTTTAACTTCATTTTTCAGCACACGATAGGCTATACATGGCGGCCAATATTAATGGTGGATATATATATATATATATATATATATATATATATATATATATATATATATATATATATATATATATATATATATATATATCAGAGGCGTAGCGATGATATTTTGCGCCCGGGGACAAACTATAAAATTGGCGCCCCAGCGATCTTGTGACAGATTTATTACCCTTGTTTTCTTATTATAATGTAACGTTGCAAGTCTCATTTTGGCGCCCTTGGCGCCCGGGGACATATGTACCCCCCCGCCCCTCCCCCTCGCTACGCCTCTGATATATATATATATATATATATATATATATATATATATATATATATATATATATATATATATATATATATATATATATATCTAGGTTATAATTATTTGTGTTATAAATAATTTCAGAATTCTCATAGAGGAGTTTTGCACACAGAGATGCTGTATCTACTGCCTTATCACGATACACTGGTAATACTTTAATTTTTACAGCTTCTCACTAATCCTAGTTTGGTATAAGTTCTTTCATTAATACAAAGCGATAAGGAATAAAGAAATGATATACAATTCATGCACGTAATCAAATATATCGTAGCACAAATAAGGGTACATCAACGATAATCTTTCTGAAATGTGGCTACTTTTTGCAGGGAATAAAATATAGTATTCAAGTAGCACTAGAAGCAAGCATGGATCTTTTAATATGCTTCTTGTACCATTTTCTCTCTGCAGCACGGTGGTGGGAGTGGGGTGGGACAGAGTAAATGCTTATTTCACACTTCTGCCTCTGTTGTTTTTTTTTATTTCGCATAAAACGTGTCGATAAAAGGATTAATGATAATGATGATAATGAGAAGTATGATGATGACGAATGAAGCTATTATGGTGTTTCAATTATCGGGATGTTTATTGACTTTGTCAAAATCAAATACCATTGTAATGTGATTATTCTAAATGCAGCTATTACAGTTTATGGATTTTATCCTGTACTTTCAGATGATATGTCTCACCAATTCCCGGCACACTTCTTTTCTGTCTCAGAGCGATTGTCTCACATCCTGGATAATTGTGGCTACTCACAGGAAGACCGAAATAGGAAGGTTACGGTTGCTAATGATTTTGAGGTGTTCCGTAACATAGCACTTGCTTTACACACAAGCGTGAGATGTTATATGTTTGGCAGTAGAGGCGAGGGTTCTACTGGACCAGGTCTTCAGTCAGATACAGACAATCTGTATCAAGATATTAGGATTAAGGCAGTCACTGATCTATCTCAGTGTGATCCAAACATGCATAATTACCTGATGGTAAAGGACAATCACACTCATCCTGGCTATGTAAAATTACAACTGATAGGAATATCATCAGACTTCACTCCAGTTCCAGTATATCTCGAAAGAGATACTGATAACATCCATGCTATTGATTCATTATACAGGACTGTATTAACAAATACAGTACACCATCATTTCGGAACTGTATCTGGTCCAGCAATGCATCATCATAATGATCATAAGGAGTTTTGCAAGGACTCTGTGTATGCCTTAAGATGCTCACAATGGCCTCAAGAGGGATATGACTTTTTCCTGCATCGCAGATTAAATGGATGGCCTACACCTATGCAGATAGAGACAGCCAGGGAATATGGATGTTTTGTCACAGCTGTTGGACATCCTCACAGCTCTGAGTGCCTGCAAGAGTGGAGGTTATCATTTTCATTAGCTGAGAGAGAACTTACAAGATCTTTTGAAGACACCACTATGAAAGTCTATATGCTACTGAAAATGATACGGAAAACGTATATTGAACCTTTTATAGGTGATGCATTTTCAAGCTACCATTGCAAGGTTTGTATGTTTTGGATGAGAGAAAAAATACCACGGGATCTGTGGAGTAATCAAAATCTTCTACAATGTCTCATCCTCTGCATCAGACAGCTATACGAGTGGGCAACAACAGGGTTTTGTCCCGACTACTTCATTATCACAAATAATATCTATGACAGAAATATTATTGGAGCAATTAGAAATACTTTAGTGCAAATACTCGGCAATATTCTCTCCTCCAATTGTGCTTTTTTGCTTGGGATACAATGCAGCAATTTGGGGCATCTTGTGTCAGATCAGATGAGTAGATTTGACTGTTGCATTGTACCGATGATACGTGAGGAAACAGTTGATCACATGTTGATACTAGATGCTGCAAGTAATTGTAGGTATTTTATACTTCAGTACATTCCACAACACTATTCAGCATTGGTTGATTATTTAGACAGAATCATGTATGCCTGTAAGTATTTGCCATACATCATGGAATATCCTCTCAAACATGCAATGATGATTCTATGGTCCCAGTTAGGATTCCATATAGCCATAATCTGCAAAGATAATGCACATATTTTGTCCCTAGAACAAGTAGACTATATTTTGGCTTTGGCATCAGGTTGTCTCTCTTTTAGTATCAACACTGATGCTGCTTCTGTAAGACTCAAACTCTGTGGATTGGGAATGGAACATGGGAATCATAATTTAATAGAGATTTCACTTAGACATATTAGCGAGTGCCATATGGGGTATGCATACTCTTCGACGATAAATGCATGTGGTATTCTCAAGTTTAATGCTGAATCCTCTATAGAAATGTTACTCAGGTATAAATACAACATTGAGGAGCTGCTGCAGACTCAGACGTCCTTCAGCGTAGTCTATCTACCGACAGAAATGTCAATCACCCCCAAACCACTGAGGATGGAGATGTTCAGGTCAATTGGTGCACCCTCAGAAGTGAGAAGATGCAGCAATATCTGGTATGACTGGGCAGTGGTTGATTCTCTAATATGTCTTTACTTCTTTCAGTATCTGAATTTCTGCAGACAAGGGAAAGAGAGGCACAAAGAAGTTGCTTTGTACAACATGATTCATGTAATTAGGACCGAGCCAATGATTTTACACACAGACACGGCATTCAATCTTCTCGGTTATTCCTTTATACAAGAAAATCAGCTAACCAATGCATTCAGATGCTTCATGCAATCCTTGAACATCCATCCTTATCACAACGCTGCAAAATTCTACTTGGGAATTATATTCAATAGGATTCATGCTACTGAAATAAGGCACACACATTTTATGTAAACAGTATAAGTGATGTTTCAAGCTAGTATTGTACAACACGACAATGAATGTTATTTCATAAGCAGTATTGTCCATATGGTAAACCGTGTTATACCTCTAGTTGTTATAAAAGATCCAAATGTTCTATTTGATCAGGATTTTTAATATAGCTTAAACAATTTTTCAGGCATATTGCTATGATGTCTGCGGTGACGTAGTTTATAGTGATGTCTAGCACTGGGGTATCATGCTGCAGATATGCAGCATTATGTCCCACCTAGTCAAATTATCCTGATACAAGGCAGACCAGTCCTAACACTAACCTCTCAATGCTGAGCTCCAAGTGAGGCAGCTATTAGTACCATTTTTGTAAGTCTTTGGTATGACTAGGCCGGGGATCACACCCATGACCTCCAGCTTCTGCGGCGGATGCTCTAACCACTAGGCCACTGGAGTAGTTAGGTTGTATGGTGGTACATGAACTGGTCACTATCTCAAATTATAACTAATTTAGTGAATACTGTCATTATTAATTTATATTTTAAATGAATACTGCTTAAATTGTAAGACATGTTTATTGAGGTGCTGTTTAACTATTTGTTCAGTACTTTCTACTTACTATACAGAAGTAAGGTTCATGATCAGATACATTTGGTTTGATTTGTATATATATTTTATTATGTGCATTACAAATATATTTTGGATAAAAAGATGTAAAATTGATTTTAATTTTGCACAATAAGTTCAATGTTATTCTTTGTTTTTATATATATCTAAAACCTCTTTTCATATACAAATTTACCACTTGCAATGATTTCTCGATTTGTAATTTCATCAAACAAGACATACATGTCCAAAGTGTCTTTACAATTTTGGTTTTACCCTAAAACTTGTAATTATGACATTATTTTTAAAAACAATAATCTGATTCTTTCTTCAATTTAGTCCAATTTCAAAATTACTGTGTGATTCTTGATATAAGAAGTATGCGTAGTATTTAACATGAATTAAATATTAGAGCTTATATTATATCAAAATAATTATTTGATTTTAATTTGGATTTTGTTATGGAAACTGGAGAGAAAGAAACCAAATATGAAATAGATTAGAACAGGAGTATGCCATCTGGCACAGATCTTCAACACATCAAGGGGTCCCACATGGAACATGGCCATCATCACAAAAGGTTTTCCCACCTGACCTTCATCAGATCTGGCTTTCCCACCTGGCACATGGCCTTCATCACATTAGGCTTTCCCTAGCCTTTTATCACTAGAATCATTAGCACTGGCAAAACATGAAATTCAGCCTCTCCCTGCCCTCTCACCTCTTGCAAAACTTAAATCTGGGCCCCTGTTTAAATGAAAAATCTTGTTCATGGGAATTTGGGCAGAACCTCTAATCATCACCATCATCACCTACCCTTATGCCTGTTGGTGTCCTGTTTGCTTGGCTGGTTGATATGCCATTGATCTTGTAACACTGTAGAAACATCCTATGGAATGTGAATGCATACCAAAGTTGTAGTTTATTTTATGTAAGTTCACGTTCACATATTTGTTCTATATCAATACTTTTTCCGTCTGATTAAACATATTTCATTTTCCTATTATGGGTCCACTCTATATATAGATGTTATGAATTTCTGAGAGAGTAACATGTTTATGGTGCAGTTGTTTGCATTTGCAACCTGAACAATGTAGAGAATGCTGGCATACCTCTATGTTACTTTCATGTACTGTGCTAAGAATATTTTTGGATATTGTACTTGTGGAAACTGTACTTGATCTATTCACACTGACAAATTGACCCATGTGCTTTAAGATCTTCCTGAATTAGTCCATGGTATAATATTTTTAGCAGTTATTAAAATAATGAAAATAATTTTGACAGTCAGTACCAAGTTTTGAATGTGAAATTAAAGATGTACTAAAATAAAATAAATTTAAAAACATTATCGGCTTTTTTTATTTTTTACAATATACTGAGAAGCCACGAATTCCAGAAAAATAATAAAATCATGAGGATAAAGCATTATTTTAATATTTGCACATCTAACACATAGTATCTGAGTTTTATCAATATCATATCCACATTATCTTTAGTGTGAACAATCTCAGACAATCAGATGCTAGAATTCATTTACATGCATTGATCTTGGTCATCAGAGATCTTGATGATACCAACTAAAATATCAAATGTAATTAAAATATATTTAGACTGAAGATTATAAATGTAAAACGCACTTGCTAAATGAGAAATGGATGAAAGACAAACTCAGGGCCATAACAAAATCAGACATGACTTTATCAACAGATTAACTATTGAGGATCACCGTTTAGCTATATGAAAAAAACTACAGAATAAACAAACAGGACAACATATGGTATAAAAATAAAATGGTATAACATGATAAAAAATAAAAAAAATCAGATTATGTCTTAAAAAGAATGAATTTCCTTTTATCATTTCGGAATATAATGCAGGATAAGCAGCTAATAAGCAGTGTCTGTCTCATGGTTCACATTATGTAAATAATGAAAATCAATATATCATCTTGCATATATGAACTACTGGCACAAATTAACGCAGGCAAAGGTGAAGCTCACAAATCTCTGCCTCAACAAAATTCTTAAGAATTCTACATTCCAAATACATCAGAGAGATTTGTGCTAAATGTTCAAAATAAAACATACGTGAAAAAAACAGAGTACTTGATCCAAACAGGAATTCGCCTTTAAGATTAGATTCTTCTATCATTTCGGAAAGGGTAACACATTTAACCAGTCTAAATGTAACATAAATTTTGCCAAAAATATGTAATTGTGTAAAGTTTACTTAGAAATCAAAGTCTGGCAATAAAGATAATGATGGTAAATCGTGTTTAATTGCAATACATTGCATCAATTGTTTGAAAGAATAAATCTTTTTGATAATAGATCAAAATGTGTATGTACTACTGTATCCAAAAGAATCCAGTTTCTGACAGAATCATTCCAGACAAGTTGCATTGCTTCCTTAATTGCTCAAACTGTTGTATGTCCTGGTTATGGAAAACAAAAATTATTTACACCAGTCTTTGCAAAGGTTAATGAAAGTATTTAAATATAATATGGGGTAATTTAATACCGAATTCTTCCTCTTCGGTTATTTTACCTATTAATCAATGAATTACCTAGACTCATCATTGAAGCACTCTTTGTAGATGACTGTGCCCCCATGGCCCATGAAGAGACTCACCTACAGGCAATCATGGACAGATTCTCTGAGGCCTCCAACCTATTTGGACTCACAATTAGTCTAGGAAAGACAGAAGTCATCTTCCATACCGCCCCAAACACTGTCCACTAACAACCCTGTATCACCATTGACGACACGCAGCTGAAGAATGTGGACAGTTTCAAATACCTTGGCAGCACAATATCTAGTGATGGCTCTCTGGACAAAGAGATCACTGCGAGGACCCAAAAAGCCAGTCAAGCACTAGGACGACTCCAAACCAAGGTCTTGCAGCACAAGGACATACGCATGTCAACAAAGATGAAGGTGTACATTGCAGTTGTCCTCACGTCTCTCTTATATGGCTGTGAAATGTGGACACTCTACAGAAGGCATATCAGTCAGTTGGAACAATTCCACCAGCGTTCCCTGAGATCCATCATGCGGATTAAGTGGCAGGACCGATTCACCAACCTGGAAGTCCTTGATAGAGCCAACACAACAAGCATCGAAGCCACACTAATCCAGTCCCAGCTTCTTTGGCGAGCTAGCCCAGGGTAACCAAAACCAAGGCTGCCCTCACAAGAGGCACAAAGACAACCTCAAGACGATCATCAAATGGACAGACCTTCAACCACGCCAGCTAGCAGCAGAGAGAGAGAACCCTACAACATTTTACAGGCGTCAACCTATTTACGTGGTAAATTCACGGTTGCCAGTGTACAAGGTAACATACGGAAATGGTATCGGGGACGTTGTTACTAGCTTAGGCTTCCTAGAAATCGTAAAAAAAAAATACCCCAGCGCGGTAAAAAAATATGCGCGTCCCCGTCGTTGCTGCTATGTGATTAACGATTCTTGTTTGAAATTTTTTTGAAATTCATGCTAGCAACGCGATGATGAATTAGCGATATAATTTTTTTATAAAATGGCAAACGTCAGAGAAGCTCAAATAACTAGATTAACTAGAGAACGATTGGCTGCGATCAAGAAATTTATCCCGGTGAGAGATTCTTTCAGAGATAATTTGCAAGCTCGACAACAACAAAGGTTAGATTTTACCGCTGATACTGAACAATTATTTAAGCAGATAACTACGGCAACTGGAGAAGCTGTAACCGCGATAAAAGAGAGTAAATCAGAGAAATCTAAACCAGAGATAAAACCTCCCAAAAAAGCGATGATAGAGTTAAAAAATTACGAGATAGATTTAACGAGGAAACTTTAGCACATATCGATAAAACTGATATAACTGATTTAGTAGGGTTTTTGCTGCGCTGGGATATTAAACTAAAGAAAAATATTTAAAAAATGGACAAAAAGGTTATATCAAAAACGTAGATGATATGGCTAAAGCAGTTTACAAAATTAAAAATCAACTACCACAAATTGATAATATAGATCCTATGTAGCAGGCATATATAACTGCTGTTGAACAAAAATATTTCGAAGATCAGGAAAAAGAAGGTTTGTTAGTATCTGAACAACAACGATTAAAAGCCGAACACAAACAACGAGAGAAAGAAGAACGAGAACGATTAAAACAAGAACGAGCAGAAGAACGAAGACGTATACAACCAAGCCCACGAGGACGAGGACGAGGAGGACGAAGACAAAGAGATCCTCTTGTGGAAGGTACTCAACCGAAAGCCGAAGGATTTCAAGAAGAACCTGAAGACGAAAATTTGCTAGTGGATATCACGGTGGTAATATACCCTGTTCAAGAAGTATCCTCGATGATATATCACGGTTAGAAGTTTTAATCGGAGAAAAATGAGCTGGGAATAATTCTCCAGAGATAATTAACGAAGTTGCTGAAATCTGTCAGCGGTTATTTCAAGGTCGCGTAATGGATATTGGACTATATCGTAGTTTCATTGATGAACTCACCGACGATTATTACAGTGGTTGATTGATGACTTTGTCATTACTGGTTTATCACCACATTAGATAAATAGTATTTAAATAAAATGATAGTACATCGTAGTATGAGCAGAGCGAGACCTATTTACGTGGTAAATTCACGGTTGCCAGTGTACAAGGTAACATACGGAAATGGTATCGGGGACGTTGTTACTGGATTATTTACTAGAATCGCTCAAAAACTGCTACCGATTGGGAAGGAAATAGCGTCAAAAGCTATTGGGGTTCTCAGTGATAAGATTGGTATAGAACTTGGTAGCAGGGCTAGTAATCTTGCTATTGACGCGTTTGATTCTGCAAAAGAAAAGCTTATGTCGTTGGCGAGAGGAAGAAAACCAGTAAAATTACAATCTACGGATCAAATGCCACTTAAGGTAGGGAGCGCAATCAACAAAATGGCAAGACAACGATTGAGATTAATTGCTGGTTCCGGTCTTAAACAATTAATGATTTAGATCAACGACTATATTATAAAATGTTTAAACACGAGATTGATGATGCTTTTGATGTAGATGCCCCTGTACGAAAAAATGATTCTATACGTGATTATCAGTATTTTTCGTAGAGTGCTCAGAATCCAAATATAAAGTCACGAATTGAACTTAGATTTGATGACACATCTAAATACTTCTTGCCATGTGTAGCATTCATCGAGATAGAGGGGAGATTAGTAAAAAGTGATCACACTCTATTTGTTGCTGCTGATCACCTCGAAAATATTCCGATTGGGTTTGTCAACAATGGTATAATGGCGTTATTTAGCAACGCGCAGTATATAATTAATTTTACTAGAATCGAATCCATCGATAACGATGTTGATGTTGCAACCACAATAATGGGTTTAGCTAGATACTCTGACAATTTTATTAAGTCTGCGGGGCATTCGATGATGTTTGCAAAGGCTACTACTAATAGCGCTAATCATAATGAATTTATTATAAGACGACCACAAAATCATGCTGGAGCCGCTGACGCTGATGTTGAAGATATGATTATTAGTAAAAATGATACTTACAATCCAGGGTTTGCAGTGCGAGAAAAGATGATAGACAATCTTGGTAGATTTTCATGTGCTATTCCGTTGTCACATATATTTGGATTTTGCAGAGACATCAGAAAAAGTTATCTTTGGTGCTAGTTATACTGTAGTGCTTACACGAAGAATGACTGATGATTATGCTCTTTGGCTTGGTGCTGCTCCTGTTACTGATGGTGAAGTTGAATTGACAAAGTTAGTGTTGTGGATGCCAATTATGACTACGTCGTTGACTCTTGAGAAGCGGATGCTATCTTTTATGGATCATGGAGGAAAATCATTACTGAGTTGGTCTGATATTACAACAGCTACCATAACTAGTAATGCTGTTGGTGTTTTTACCTGGCAGCTTGCGCTAACGAAAAATCTCTCTGCGCCGAGACATATCTTTGTTGTGCTACAAAATGTAAAGAGAACGCAAAAAATAGCGGCGGTTGTAAATGATAGTTTACAATTGCGGTCTCATATGATATTTGATAAGTGTAATGTCAGTGAGGTATCATTGCGAGTAAGTAATCAGCAAGAACCAGCAGAGCAGCGTATACTCGATTACGGTAACAATCAGATAGGTAGAGTGTATCATCAATTGTGGTCTTAAATGGGTCGTGATCAAAACGTCGACACTGGACTACAAATATCACAATGGGATTTTAAAGAATTGTATCCGATTTATTATTTTTCGTTGCAACATCTTGATCTATCTAAACTGTTGATTTAAAATTTCAGGCTCGTATCGGCGATGTTCCTGGAGGATTTAGAGCCGTTGCTGTTATTCTCAGTGATAAATCTATGATGCTCGAAGGTGGTGGTGGAAAAATGCGAGTTATTGACGCACCCATTGAAAATATGTAATGGGACAATTAGATGATCACTATCTAAATAAAATGTCGTATAGTCATGTTAATGTCACCCTGACACCCGGTCAGATAAAAGAAGTACAATCGAAAAATTCTACTGCGTGTGGCACAGCAATAACGCTAAAAAAAGAACAAATGACAGGTGGATCGAATAAATTATCGCTGACAAAAACTCAACTTAATCGTTTCAATAGCGCGTTAAAGGCTGGTACAGGAGTTAAGTTGACTTTTTCACAAGCCGCGGTCAACGATATGATTAAAACCGGTGGAATATTTCCTATTGCTGCACTAGCTATTCCTGCTCTTAAAGCGCTTGGACTAGGCGCTGCTGGTGCTGTTGGTAGCAATCTTATAGGTAAAATCTTTGGAAAGGGGTATAAAAAAGGGAAAGGGATTCAGAGTACCAGGAAGCCGGTACACAAAGTACTATGGGTGGGGTTTTGGAACTCAACAGGGCGGTTTCATAGGTCCGTTCTCGCTGGCAAAAATGTTGCTGGGGTAACTTCTGTGGTTCCAATCTAATTTGGACCTCGCCGACGCGGTAAAGAAACTCCCAATAAAACATTTCAGAGGTGTATTCATGAAAGATCAATTACCAAAACAACCACATATCCCAGAAACTGGTATAATTAATCTAGATGAACACACTGGAACTGGAACGCATTGGGTGTATTACGCGATACATCCTTAATCAATTATTTATTTTGACTCGTATGGATTACCACCGCCGAGGGAATTTCTCAATTATGTGTCTAAGTTATCTATGACAATCCCAGTTTGGTATTCAACTCTACCCACGCAGACATTAGCCGATCCTCCAATATGTGGACGAGAGGTTCTTAACGCGCTAACAGCTATCTTGACGAGTTCTAAATTACCTCACAAAGTCGTCCACGAGTACACAATGATGAATCCCTTAAAGAGAAACATGTAATATATAACATGGCAGATATTTCGGGGAGATCAGTATCACGTCGTTGTGAAGAAGTTACCATCGGGCAAGTAAAACGAATGATCAAGAGAGCTTTCTCATCGATATCAGACATACAACAATTAAAAGAAATACGCGATCAAATAAATACTTTTTCAAGTTTACAAAAATCCGTCGATTACGTTAAAGTCTCCGCCGAAGATATGAAAAAACTACGTGTCGAATATAATAGCTATATAATTAAATTTAATCAATTAGAACCAACGATAGACAATTTCTTTGGTGTTACATATCGCACAAGTAAAAGCCACCGTCAACAATTTACCAAAATTGCGATCTGAGTTTGATTCTCATCTCGGTCAATTTAATAATTTACGTAAATTTTTTTTAGAAAAACTGATGATGCTATCGACAAATTTTTTGGTAAGGATGTGAAACCAGAAGACATTAAAGCATTATTTGAAAATATTATTACAGCACTCAATGAAATAACCACAATTAACAATCGATTGGGTGTTATCAGCGATGAGAGATCATTTTCAGATCAAATCGCGATTAATATCAAATCCATCGATGATCTCAAAACAGTCAACAATGCCATCATAGAGGATGCAACAAGGATGATAGCAATCGTTGAAAAAACAAAAATTCCTCATAAGAGCACCAACAGCGTAGTATACACGATTCAACACGGATCATTTGCGTGGACTCCTACAAACAACATTTTACATATCATTGCGACCGTCAAGGGTATTTATCGATTAACACTAGTGACCACCACTCAATTTAATATATCATCATCGAGTTCATCTGGGGTCAATAATACGATATCAACAATCATCGACAAGGATACAACCGAACAGTTCACGTTAGAATCCAGAAATAAGAATTTAGCTAGGGTTTCAACAATGTGGTATGTGGAATTCGTAGTGGATTTGAGTAAACAACTTAAATGAATTGCTGGTAATTGAAATCGTAATTGAAAACGCTAGCGTTTTTAAAATAACAATGACAACGTCACAACAGTATCGCTATGATCAAGTCAGAGAATTTCAAACTAAACTCAAAGCATTCACTGAGTATCAAATAAAAAAAATATCGACGAAGAATCACTGCAGTTGATGTTACAGTGTACTCGGTGAGTGTTGTAATCACTGGCGCTGGAATAATACTTGCATCGGTCACAGCGATTGCTCCGGCTGTAGTTCCAATTTGCATTTCCGCGGTAGCTACAATTGAAGGTGTGCTAACCGGAATAGCAAAAGAATTATCATCGTGCAGCCAGCGTAAACTGCATGACTATATAACACTGGACAACAAATTTTTACAAAAGTCATGTTATTGAAATAAAATTAGTCAATTCTTATCAATTTTTATGTGATGAACACGAATATGACAGTCAAATTGCAAAATTGGCTCTAGTTTTTTTGTAATCTGCAAGAAATTAATGTTTACATAACGAAATGCATTCCAATAGTAAAAGGTCAACTGTAATAGCCTACCTATAAAAAATCAAGTCATTGACTACTTCTTAGGTTTCTTAGCCTGTCTCTTGTACAGTTGTTCAGGAGCATCTCTGAGGAGTGTCCAGCAGTAGTCAGCCAGCATTGTAGTGGACCATTTTCCTTGGTATCTTTGTTCCATTGTTGCGATATCTTGATGAAAACGTTCGCCGTGTTCATCACTAACAATACCAAAGTTGCTAGGAAAGAAATCCAAATGGGAATGAAGGAAGTGAATCTTTAGAGACATATTGCAGCCAAGTTTCTTATACTTCATCAACATGTCTTCTACTAGTTCCTTATAGTTTTCTGCCCTAACATTTCCGAGGAAGTTTGTAGAAACTAGGCGAAAAGCATTCCATGCTTGTTTCGCGTCACCTTCCAGCAAGTTGTTGAACCGGTCATCTTTGAAAAGCTCTCGAATCTGAGGACCCACAAAAACTCCTTCTTTAATCTTTGCTTCGCTGAGTCGAGGGAATTTTTCATGCAGGTATCGGAATGCTGGCAAAGTCCGGTCAATGGCTTTCACGAAGTTCTTCATCAAACCTAGTTTGATGTGAAGGGGTAGTAGCAAGATTTTCTAAGCCTCAACAAGAGCTGGGTGTTGGATATTCTTCTCTCCAATGGCTACATTCTGCCTGTGAGTCCATTCCTTCCTCATGTAGTGCATTTCCCTTGCTCGGCTATCCCACTCGCATAAGAAACACATGTATTTTGTATATCCTTGCTGCAGTCCCATTAAAAGGGCAACTACCTTCAAATCACCACAGAGGTGCCAGCTGTACTTGTTATACTCAATGGAATTCAGTAGCTGCCTTAAGTTATCGTATGTCATTTTCATGTGGACTGCATACGCTACTGGAATAGATGGAAGAATTTTTCCATTGTGCAAAAGCACAGCCTTGAGACTCAGTTTCGAAGAGTCCACAAATAGTCTCCATTCTTGTGGGTCATGAGTGATTTTTAAAGCATTCATGAGGCCCTCAATATCGGAACAGAATATCAGATTACTTTCCTTTCTGAAGAAAGGCTCCAATTGCTGGTGGTGCTTTCGATATGCAGTAATTGTAACATCTTCTTCTAGAAGATTCCATTGTTGGAGTCTTGATCCTAGCAATTCTGCCTTGTTCTTTGATAAGTCCAAACCATGAATCAGGTCATTTAGTTCTTCCTGTGTTATTCTGTGTGTGGTTGATGATGCACCACAGTGAAAATCTGGATTACTGCATGCTGATGGACCAGGAGAAGAACAGGTCGACTCACCTTTGTCTTCGTCAGATGAATCAAGAGAATATTCTGCTGGAGGTTCTGGAATAGGAAGTCCCTCACCCTGTGGAACTGGTCTCAATGCAGACGGAATGTTTGGGTAGACTATTCTCGACTTCTTTCGCTTCGTTATTCCGCCGGAAAGAGGAGGAACCAAGCAGAAGTAACAGTCATTTAGGTGGTTGCTTGGCTCTCTCCACACCATTGGGACTGCAAACGGCATTGATGACCTTTTGCAATTCAACCACTGTGAAAGCTGTGTTGTACATGTAGCACAGCATATATGCGGAGCCCAAGGCTTGTCTTGGTCACCAACCTTGCATCCGAAGTAAAGATGATATGCCTTCTTCACTTGAGAATTGATACTTTTCTTCTGGTTGGCAAATGTCACTTCCCCACAAATATAGCAAAAATTGTCCGCGGTATTAACACACTTTCGAGGTATTACTGTTCTTTATTGTACGTAAATGGATAAAATAATAAGTTTTATGTAACAGTAGCTTGAACTGTCTCGCACAACGTCTAAAATATTTTAAATGCTGAACCTATCTGATTGGGCTTTATATAGTACACTGCTTACGTCAGCTTCAGCAGCCGCCTGGCATTAGTATAATAGGCCTACACATGTATAGTACACAGCTGACGTCAACTTACTTCAGCAGCCGCATGGCATTAGTATTGCATTGCATCAGAAAATGATGCAATCAACTGTGGATGATGTGAGCATGATGGTATTATGCAATGTTACATCATTATTCCGGATGTTGCTGCAGTCATACTGGAGAAATTTACACAGTGAAACATAGAAAATGAGGTATATGAATATCTTCAAAACGAGAGCCAATAAAAAAGTTCACGGTTATATTCGTGTTCGGCACACCAAAATACTACAGATTAGGGCCTTTTCAAGTCAGTAATGATTTCACTGTTAACCAGTGTAATCAGATTTCATATTGTTTCAACCGCATACTCACAGTTATCCTCGTTGATCTCCTCGTCGCTTGATGATACATTAATATCAGATAGCCAGTTTTCATCTATGTTAAGTATTTTTAATACCGCGATATCAAAATTAGAGCAGGATGATAATAATAATAATAATGTCAATAATGCTGCAAGCATCATCGCAAGAAATACTTCAACAAATAGCGGATAAAACAACCCCACCAAAGACCGCGTTGATATCGCTGGTAACAAAAACACCAAAGTTCAGCGTTGAATTTACACCTCCGTTACAAGCATCCGAAATAGCGTTAACTCAATTAAGATGTTACTATAGTTGGCCTAATGTCAGATCGGAGACATTTAAGGGTAAACTACCCAATAACAGTTTTACATTCTCGTACAAAAATAAGGTCAAACAAGATGGAACCGCAGGTGAACCTGAATGGTACACAATACATTTACCCACTGGCGCATATGACATCGAAGATATCAACACGGAGATCATAAATTCCATTGAAGCAATCACAGAAAAAAAATATAATAGTCATCGAGGATGGACCGCATAAATCTCCCATTTAAATAATTGGACACGAACCCCTACTTTTGACGACCATCGAGATAAATTCGCCTAACTACTCCGTAGATATATATAACAGCTCGATTAGAACCCTGTTAGGTTGGCCTGAGTATATTCTTGGTACCGTTGATATAAAAGATCTACCACGAGAGCCATTAAAATCTAATTATATTTCCACGAAAAAAGATTCTCATGGTTTTGATATATCAGATATTGGTGAGTTAGATAATTATAGAATAACTATTTTTAATAGACGTTTTTTAATTTATCCTAATTATTCTCAATTACCATATGATTTAGATGATATTTTTGATCAGTTAAGAAAAGAGAGGGAAGCCCATACTGGGCCTTTTATACTTAATGAACAAACTATTCCTGAAGAGATAACAAAAATGAATACCGATTTCGAAAGAATTAACGGCTATATTGTAATAGCAATCAGTACAATTCCACCACGCCGATATGATGTCATTAAATTCATGGAGGTGTGTAATAAAATTATCGGTGACATAGATGAATATAATTCACGAGCGGTTCAACTTATTCTCATTGATGAGAATCCTGCAACTAGAACAACATTTGCGAAGAAACACAATATCCGCGTTGAAGACATTCCTACGTTTAAGTTCCCCGGATATAACGTAACATGGATGCGCCAAAAACTCAGTGACACCATCGATGAATTCTTCCCACGGATTCACGAAGCGTGGTTGAATAGTCTTCCTGCGGTTCATTTTCATTTTCCGGAACTGAAGTTATCTGATTTCTTCACTGCTGAATTACCCGCTGTTGATCCAAAGTTCAATTAAAATTTCGAAATCAGTTTTCTGCGTGCCAGTGACAATTATCAAAAGTATTCATATGATGTTTACGACGGGACAGAAACCGATGCGTTAAAAAAATACGAATATAACGAATACGGTAATATAATATGGAGATTTTCTTTAGGTGATCAGGGTGTATTTATAGTCACCGCGAAGAGTTTACTTGAGATCTTCAACAACATGAAAAAAACATTTACAACGAAGTTAAATCAGCTTCGAGATTATCTGCAACGATCTCTGTTACTCGATTTAACAACTCAGCGCACAACAATCAAACAACAACAACAACAACAATTAAATCAAATTATCTCCGATATGAACTATCTCAATGATAGATTACTCTCGTTGGTCTACGAAGAGAAATCTGTAAGCATTTCAAAGCAAACGTTCAAGCGAGTATATTCCCGAACTGATTTAGATTTAGTTTTTATGAAATTTCCCGGGTGGGATGTAACAGCAATGAAGAAATCACTACGAGATCTAATCACTGAATTATTCCCACAAATGCACGCGTTCTGGTTCAAAATAAACCCTCCCACGGAAATTCTACGGTAGTAGTATAGTGGGATACTTGAGCGTCAAGGGAAAATCCAGTCAAAAACAACTTGGGAACATCTAGCGTCAAGTGGAATTTAACATGGGAAATTATTTGGGACCTTCTAGCGTCAAGGGGAATTGAACATGGGAAATTATTTGGGACTATCTAGCGTCAAGGGGAATTGAACATGGGAAATTATTTGGCACAATCTAGCGTCAAGGGGAATTGAACATGGGAAATTATTTGGGACAATCTAGCGTCAAGGGGAATTGAACATGGGAAATTATTTGGGACTATCTAGCGTCAAGGGGAATTGAACATGGAAAATTATTTGGGACTATCTAGCGTCAAAGGGAATTGAACATGGGAACTATTTGAACCTATCTAGCTTCAAGGGGAATGGAACATAGGGAATATTATGGGTATAGGGGACTGTCTAGTGATAAGGGGAAAAAAGGGTGGCAAAGAAAGCTACTATCTTTTCGAGGGATAGAAGTGGCCCTAAAAATAAACCACACAATATCCTATCAAAACAGAAGGGAAAGAAACTAAAATCACACAATCTCCTATACACACAGAAGGAAAGGAAAACAAAACAATGATAATTAAGAATACCATACATTCTATGTGAAATATGTTCATTTTCATTCATTCATCGATTTAGTAAAATGGTAGGGTGATATTTATTGTCGACTGACTTCTTAACATATATCAAATTTAAGAGATGTCCTGTGTTTCTCTGCACACGCTACAAACAATGTTGTCAAGTTGTAATAAATCTAAGTCGAAGGGGGAAAAAGCAACAGTAAATATGTTTTGTTCTATCGACAGTCTAAGATGTGTGTTATGATTTGAAATTCAAAGTTAACCATAGGCAGACCCATAAAGTGCAATGTCACTCGCGTCAGTCATTGTTACATTGTTACAATTCTTCCGAGCGTGTGTTTTGGTTGTGGTATTTTTATTTCAAAGTTAGCCATAAGCAGGGTTATACAGTGCAAGATCACTAGCGTCATTCTTAAAATAGTTTTGTATTTGTTTCCTTTCTAAAAAACGGTAGATCTCATGCGTAAAAAAATTTCCGTGACATATTGCAGTGCCAATTATAAAGATAAAGCTCTGATAACTGAATTGTACAAGTTTGTCAACTCAAGATTTTATTTCATCCAACGATTTATTGACTGACTATTTGTAAGAGCGTAGCGTTTGAAAAACAAATTACATGACAAAAGAAAATTATGGAGCCTACTGATTAAAATTTTGGAGAGGTATCTTCAAACGGGAAAATCTACCATCAGGATTTCAATCAAACGTATTACGACGGAGAGAGAGAGAGAGAGAGAGAGAGAGAGAGAGAGAGAGAGAGAGAGAGAGAGAGAGAGAGAGACTACGTTATACCTACTTTAAAAAAAGAACCAGGACACTTTCGCTTGTTTTTCTGGTATATTTTCCCTTAGAAAAAATTCAAAGAAACACACATCCCACTTAGAAAAATCAATTCCATAGGAAAGGTCCATGATTTCAAAATATCTCCAGAGTGAACCGATGACAAATATGACTAAAATAAAAATGTTCTCACAGAATAGTACATCCAAACATGTTTCGGTGTATTTCACAATAAGACTGACATTTCTACGATGGTGCGATTATTTGTGCATAAGTTTTATTGTTTGGAAAGTGACTAGTGGACAGGTACAGAAATACACGCCTTATCTTCTCGCTGTCAGAATAACAACTGAAGCCGATTTGAAGCGAAGGCGGTGGAAAATATCGATTTGCCAATGAAATCACTTACAATGAGTGACGCATTGTTTGGTTCGAAATTTAAGGTAGGTCGTGTACTGGTCAGGCACAGAAAAAAAAACACGTCTTATCTTGTCACTGTACTAAGAACGAGTGACGGCATTTTGAACCTAAGGGGGTAGAAAAAATGTGTAGACAATAAATTGCTTATAACGATTGGCGCATTGTTTTGCCTAGGCTCGTGCATTGATTCAATTGCAGCGCAGACAGACTGGAGTGTGAACTTACAATCCCTTTGTTGCACATTGTACCATTTCTTCATGACACATCAACTACTAATTATTGTTCGAGTTTTAAAACTGACCAAAAAAATATTTTCTCACTTTGACAGAAACACATTCGTCTAGGTAGAGACAAAATAATAAATACGCTCTCAAGTTGTTCCCATTGCAGTGCAGACTGGAATGTGAACTTATATCCCTCCGTTGTGTATTGTAACATTTCTTCTTACCACATCAACTACTGAATGGTCACAGTACTGGTTCGCATTTTGAAACTGACACTTTATTTATTTCTGACTTAACCGTTTTGACGTACACACTCACATCGGTATAGTCAAGAGTGGTGCAGTATTAAGTGGCATGGTTTTTCGTTTTCTTTTTTTTGTTCTTCTTTTTCTTTCAAACTTTTGAATCTGGGATTTGTACGAATTAATGAAGCAAATTCAGTGAACCTCGAGGATAAAAAACCCAGTTGTCTGTCTCTTGATGTGAATATTTACATTAAAAACAATATGACCTGCAAAACACAAAGATATACAGCAAGCATGATTAGAATGAACACAACAACACCTAACTGTTGTAACAAAGAGATAGTTTTCTTCACGTCCGCGTAACTTAAAGTTTCGGTCCTCTTTCAAGACAAACTTGGTATCCTTTTGTGAGCGTGAAATTAAAATACTGAAGAAACTTAAGCGCTTTGCTATAGACTATAGTATACATAATTTCAGCAACAAACTAAACAAAATAAATACCGTTACAACAATAGACAGCCCGAAATCGTCGATTAAAAAAGAAATACGTTAAAAAAATAATTAAAGATTAACGATGACTAAGCAATACAACCGAATTTAAGAAAAGCAATGAGATTTGTATATAGTCCTTTCACTCTGATATTGTATGCGGATGTAATCTGCCATGTATTAACAGCTTGTAAAAAGGAATACGCAAAGAGAAACCTCAATTTAAACTGACTTTTTCAGATTTGTTCCTTCTTTTTATTTTTTGGGAACACACCTAAACACTATTCAAGGAAAATACACATATCAAAACATACTATTTACTATCCACACACCGGTAAGTAGGCAAAACAAACCACATCATTTACTAACCAATATCACACCATCTACCATCCACACACGGAAAGCAGCTGAAATAAAACATACAATTTACTATCCACGCACGGGAAGCTGCCAAAAGAAAACAAACAATTTACTATCCACACACCCGTAAGCAGCCAAACACACCATTTACTAACTACACACACACACACACACACACACACACACACACACACACACACACACACACACACACACACACACACACACGCACACGGGGAAGCAGCCAAAACAAACCAAACCCTTTACTATCCAAAATCACACCCTATACTATCCACACACACACACACACACACACACACACACGGGGTAGCAGCCAAAACACACCATATTATTTACTATCCAATATCACACCTTATACTAACCACAAACACACACACACTGGGGAAGCAGCCAAAAACACACCATATTATATACTATCCAAACACACACCATATACTATCTACACACACACACACACACACACACACACACACACACACACACACGGGGAAGCAGCCAAACTCACCATATTATTTACTATCCAAAATCACACCCTTTACTATACACACACACACACGGAACGCAGCCAAAACAAACCATATTATATACATTCCAAAATCACACCCTATACTATCCACACACACACACACACACACACGTGAAGCAGCCAAAAATACACCACACCAGTTACTATTCAATATCACACCATTTACTAACTTCACACACACACACGGGAAGCAGCCAAACACCATATTATATACTATCCAAACACACACCCTATACTATCCACGCACACACGGGGAAGCAGCCAAACACACTACAAAATCTACTATCCAATATCACACCATCTACCATCCACACACGGAAAGCAGCATAAAGAAAAACAAACAATTTACTATCCACACACCGGTAAGCAGCCAAACACACCATTTACTAACTACACACACACACACACACACACACACACACACACACACACACACACACACACACACACACACACACACACACACACGGGGAAGCAGCCAAAACAAACCAAACCCTTTACTATCCAAAATCACACCCTATACTATCCACACACACACACACGGGGTAGCAGCCAAAACAAACCACACCAGTTGCTATCCAAAATCACACCCTATACTAACCACACACTGAAAGCAGCCAAAACACACCATATTATTTACTATCCATTATCACACCATTTACTATAAAGACACACACACACTCACATACTCACATACACACATACACACACACACACACACACACACACACACACACACGGGGTAGCAGCCAAAACACATTATATTATTTACTATCCATTATCACACCCTATAATAACCACACACGGGGTAGCAGCCAAAACACACCATATTATTTACTATCCAATATCACACCCTATAATAACCACACACGGAAAGCAGCCAAAACAAACCTTATTATTTACTATCCAAAATCACACCCTGTTCTAACCACACACAGGTAACCAGCCAAAACAAACCATATTATTTAATATCCAAAATCACACCCTATACTATCCACACACATGGGGAAGCAGTCAAAACAAGCCATATTATATACTATCCAAAATCACACCCTATACTATCCACACACACACGTGTAGCAGCCAAAACAAACCAAACCCTTTACTATCCAAAATCACACCCTATACTATCCACACACACACACACGGGGTAGCTGCTAAAACAAACCACACCAGTTACTTTCCAAAATCACACCCTATACTAACGACACACGGAAAGCAGCCAAAACACACCATATTATTTACTATCCATTATCACACCATTTACTATAAAGACACACACACACTCACACACACACACACGGGGTAGCAGCCAAAACACACTATATTATTTACTATCCATTATCACACCCTATAATAACCACACACGGGGTAGCAGCCAAAACACACCATATTATTTACTATCCAATATCACACCCTATAATAACCACACACGGAAAGCAGCCAAAACACACCATATTATTTACTATCCAAAATCACACCATAAATTAACCACAAACACGGGAAGCAGCCAAAGAAGTTAAAGAGCATCTATATTTTACAAAAATGTAAAGCAAACGACTGACGCATTGGTTTCAAAAGACATTTTTTAAAAATGTAAGAAACAACTAACAAAACACAATTGTTTTCAATTAACAAATATTTGTTCCAAAAAGCAGTGTACGAACTAGAGTTCAGAGGTAATAAAGTTACCAAGTATCCTTTTTTGTAGCCTTGTTTATTTTCCTTTCCTTCACAGGTGATGATAAGTCATCAATTCGATCCAGACTTTTTGCTTGAAAAGGTCTGTCAAGTAACTGTTGGTTTGCTTCGTCTCTTTACTTTTGGCTAAGAGAGCTTCGATGCGATCAATTTCTCGAGCAAACAATGGAGGAGAGGAATGATCACGTAAGCCTTTATACCACTGATGCAACACGTCTTCTTCTGAGATGAGACTCCAAGCTTCGTTCAGATAATCGTCCAATTTTTCTTCTTGACTATTCATCATACATTTATCGTGTTGAATTTGACTGGGATGATCGATTTGACATCCATAACAATCTTTTTTTAATCATGTCTCTCATTGGATCTTCCACGTGTTTGGCAAAACAGGTGACTAACTGTTGTTCCTGATCTAGCCATTTTACTGCATGATCACTACTTCTTCTTTTTGGTCTTGGTTGTCTGCTTTCTCTGAAACCTCACATTCCATGTCCATGGATTCTCCACTATTCAAAGAGGGACAAGAGTTTTCCATAGTGTCTAATAGTCTAGAATGACTTCTCTCAAACTGTTGATTTCTATGGTATTATCGAATTCGGCATACAGAATGACATTCACCGTTTCGGTAAGACGTCCTGCAAACTGAAGTTCCACACGCAGTTGCACAGATTTTATAGGGTGGAAATGTCCCTCGTCGCTGCCTTGGTCTGGAGTGAAATCAAAAACCCACAAAGTGTAACCTTTTGCATAGTCGTCGTAGGAAATACCGTGACTGGTGTTGGCTCCTAACTGTCCTGTGGCTTCGTACAGCGACAAGTACGACCTCAAGTAAGTCTTCTGGGCAAAATTGGGTTCGAAGGGTCGGGTACACAACGTTTTGCCATCGTGACTGACTTCGAATTTGGATACTCTGCTGTGCTTAAACTGGAAAGGATTTTCATCGTGGGCACCATTGAAGGCTGCATTGCTGACGATATCGATGAATAAACGTTTGGGTAACTGTCCTTGGAACAGATGATCTTCGATCTAGGATCTTCGGTCCTTGACAATAGTGAAAGTTTTGACTTCCACGCGTCGTATCGGATGCTTGTCTATCGTTCTGCACAAAGTGTGACTGATATCATTTCCCACTTTAGTTAACACTTCCACACGACGCACGTATAACCTGGCTTCTTTGATCATGGTTTTGTAGTCGTTGGCATGAGCCATCAAATGTAAAGCAGCACTGCTACGATTCAGTCTCAAGCGAATATCCACTCCGTTCAGCAAATACTTCTCTTAAAACTACATGTCCAAATGCAAACGATCGAACAGTTCTAAACTACGTCCTTGCAAAATTTTCTTTCGACGGTCATTAAAACCCACATTGTGAAGATTGGGATTCTCACCGTCAAGTACGGACAAGTTTGTGTCGATAAACTTATCTGCTGTGTCAGGTTTCCATACCACTTAAGCATCCAAATGAGTGTTCTTGGCTTCTTTTCCGTACGTCAAGAGATTTTCGAGGTACGCTCGGTAAGGCTAAGTATCCATACTACTGCTGACCAGTTTGTTATTCATGTACAAATCCATTTCGCTGAACAAGGAATGCATGAAATTGTTAACGGGAGCTACTTGGGCATTGGGTTGTCCGTCGACTTAATCACTTTCACTTTCAAATACAAGTAACTGTTGTTCAGATCGATGTAATCTTTGGGTTGATTTCAAACTCAATGGGAGCTGAATCCGTCAAAGGGGAGATGTGATGAAATTCAACCTATTGGGCTTCTTGCATGGTCATCATCGTGGGTGGCATGTCAAAGAGATCTAGTTCCGACTTAGAACAGGCACAAGAATCTTAGTGCATCATTTTTTTCTCTCAGTCTGTATGTTTTTCGCTTTTAATAATCAAAAATGTCTAAGTCTCGAGCGGTTCTTTTTTTCTTTGTCTTTCTAGCTTTAGAGGTACGGAGAAGTTTGGAAGGGTGCCTTCGTCGTCGCTTTCTACCCTGTCCTTGCTGTGTCATGAGGGAAGCAGGAATTCCAGACTCGGTACCGTTTAGGGCATTTATAGGACTTTCTCGTCGACCCTAAATCTCTTTACCCGTTTGAAGCAAGACATTTTTGCCTGCTCTCAAAAAAGCTTCTTTGGGGTTTTGTTTGTCAACGAGAACATTATAGAGAAAATCTTTGCCGTGAGTCAATGCAGCATCTTTTAAGGCGTGCAATCCTCGTGTCACCATCGGTTTCAAAACAGGGACCACGGAACGAAAGGCTGATTTAAACATATCTCCTAAACCATATCCTCGTTGTCGACTGACACCTCGGTACACAGGATACATCACATTTTCAGTTGTTCGAGAATCGTTTTTGAAAATGGAGTTTCACTGTGACTTTCCCTTTGGTAAATGGAATATTTTGTCCTAGTTCTCCTTTTATAGTAATGTTGACACTGTCGAAATACGATTTGCTGACGGGCAAATAATGAGGATGTACAAATTCACGGTGAACGTGATAGGTATTTCCACCTTCCTCGTCAGCGGTAGTGGTATCCACTTTGAACGGAATAACACGCAGTAACGGTACAGAAGTCTGTCCTACCACGTTGTACTCCACCACATCGGAGTACACAAACATCAAGTTGAGTCCTTGGTTCATTTCGACAGGGAATCGAAAATATTTCGTAAAATCCAAGTTACTGGCTATACCTGGTATTTCTTTTTTCTTGACCATCCTTAAGTCTCCGCCTAAAATCTCAAACAATTCAGGACAAAAGGTAATGCCCATCATTTTGTTCTCTGAAAATTTCATCATGAGACGACGAGCCACTTTATTGTACTCAAAGGTAACACTTTTTCTAGCTTTGTCCATAGTTTTACCAAACAAATTATTGAACCTGGTAGCCAGTGTAGTCACTAAATGTTGACCACTAAAATAATAGCCTGCAGGAATGGTGAACACATGTGTGGACAGGGTTTTAGTTGGGGGTCCATCTGATTTTTTTGTGTCACTGCCAGTGATGGCTCGTTCGTCTAAGACATCTTGCAATTGCTTGTCATACACTTCTACTGTAAAAGTGTTTTGATTTTCGACGATGTTTTTAATTTGTGTCGGGTGTATCATTTCCGCTGAAGCCACTTCCCAATGAGCATCTTGATCCAAATGCATGGTTTGAGGTAATTTAGCCGTGTAACAGCACAACGTGTTGTTAGGAAACACCTCCAGGGAACTGTCACTGGGTAACGTTAAGTAAAATTGGTTCATAGTGTGGTTCATAATTCTAATGTTCTTCTGTCCGAGGAGTCACTCGAGGTTAATGGAGTGTCTAACAGAGGATTGTGATTGGAAGGGGGACTGTCAGGAGAATGACTAACGTTGGATGTAAGACTCCCAATAGTGTTACTGTTGTTCCCGTTGTAAGGATTATTTCAGAGAAGGATTGGGAAGAAGATAACCGATGCAACTGCTGAGTAAAATGGTCCACAATTGTTTCTCTTCTTGCTGCTAACTCAAATTAGCAATGGCTGCACCGATGACACAATACACCATAAAGATTTGGCAGAAAAAGACGATTTGCGTTTTAGGGACACGTTCTCCACACCACACCCACAAGGGTTGCTTTTGTAAATCTTGCAGAGAAGAGCTGGGTGAAGGAGTAGTCACTGTGGTCACTGAAGCTGTATTGAAGGGCATGATGATCGCTTCTTTTTATAGTCGATCACTTGCGAAGCGTCAATCCAAGAATCAAAACTAGGGGGATATGCTTTCCAACGTACTTTGACTTCTTTGATACGACGTTTTCCTACTTTACGGGTTCTTCGCTCGAGAATGCGTTCAATGTCGTACACGTAGTCTTTTTTGGGTGACACGTTGCAACTCAGGCAAGTAAAAAGTTCCTTTTAATACTTCTCCGTTCATGTCTTCCAATTTATAGACGGCAGGATGACGATCACGCACTCGTTCAGTAACACGAAACAATTCGGTGGTCCAGTTGGGTAAGTAACCTTAGTCGAAAGTGTGTTTGGTTTTACCAAGGCGTACCCAATCTCCTGGGTTTAACACTTCTCCACCTTTCTTGGGGACAGCCATCGTCCGGGACGTACCAAACAGACGCTCAAAAACAGTCACTTCGTTGTCAGGTGTCACCTCTTGTGGGACACGTCTAATGCTTATATGGTAAGATTGATTGTAGGCTTGAACTAAGTGTGGTAAGACGTCGATGTACTTGAGAGTGTGTTGATGCGTAAAATATTTCCACATGCGTTCTTTCAAGGTACGTTGAAAACGTTCCACGATACTGGCTTTGGTTTCAGGATTTTCGGTGGTCAAAAAATGAATGTCACGTCGGTATTGCAGAATATTATTCTCTCGCTGAATCTCTTTCTGAGATTTAATCTTATGACTGTTTCTTTTAGCCGATAGTTCATTCTGAACTACCCTGTGGGTTACCACATGTGATTGAGAGCTAATTGCATCCATGGTTGTTATTTATTTTGACGTCCATGTGCTACCACAAAGCATATTCCCCGATAAAATATCTAATTCGTCAAACAACGAACCAGAAATCTACGAAGGTATGTTTATGGGATGGGCGTCATATAGATGACAATACAAGGACGGCACGCCCCCATTTGGCAACGCTTCAGGTGTGTTGTTGTTCTGAAGCGCCCAGAGGTTACATGTATACGACAACCATATTCCCCTACAAGTAGGTCTAACTCGTCAAATAACGGGTTTCACCTACAAGAGGATATGGTTTGGCGAAAAGAAAGTACAGGACAATACACAACAGTATACAATGAATGACGTCAATGGATGATTGTACAATCACAATGAATGATATAATGAATGGATGGCACAACAATGAATGAATGATAAATGATAATGGATGACGGGCTATCCTATACTCAAGCGCAAAAACAAACCCCACAATGAACCCGGTTTGAATGTCAATAATAACATTAACACCGTGTGTGACGGTGTGATTTTATTTTACGCTTAAGTTTCGAGCTAAAGCCCAATTATATAACAGACGATATGATATATAAGCTGTTAAATACAAGGAAGTTAAATACGGAGGTGTGTGATTTTATTCTTTTATGTACTAATAATACATCGCTGACAACGCTGTATTAACACCGAATACTTTAAAAAAATACACAAAATGCAATTATTTGTAAACAATGCGTATTCAACTCGTTTTCTTAAAAAACATTTAATTTCCTGAATTGATTATCCTGCTTGAGATTCATAATAGTAAAATATAGACCAATAAAAAATCAGATGATAATGTAACTGTTCTTGTTAATAAGTAAACAGGTGAGACATCGGTATTGAATGAACAGCACTGATACGTGTTATGTACTGACTAAAAAAAAGAGATTTCTGTTTATAACACCTATAACTGATTTATGATTTTCCTTCCGTGTTACGTACATGTAACACAAATCTGAAGCACTAAAACGAATAACGCAGTATATTTATCGTTTTCCTACAAAACAACTGATTAACAACCAATCAAAAATCAGATGATATGACCCATTGAGATCCATTAAGTTGAAACATACCCACACGAGTTATCTCCCGCTGATGTTATATAGAATAGTCAGACGTAGGAAAAATGAATTTTTTTGTCCTATCCTGCGGGAAATCGCTGTCTTGGTTATATACTCTGCAACGTATCGTATTGAGGGTGAACAAATATCGAAATATCTAGCTGCTGCATTCATAGATGGAAATTCAGTTTCTTCATTGGTCGTTGTATTTAATGACTTGACAGATGTCTTTCCAATTGATTTAAAAGTACCAGTCTTTCCTCGTTTGGAATTCTCACTCTGTGAAACAGCTTGTAGATTATTCAATGAATTATCAGTCTTAATACCATTTAAGTGATCAATAACAAAACCATCTTTGATCAATCCATTATATACTTCCTACACAAAACGATGATTAAAATATTTCCTCTTCCCTTCAACAGTAAACATCAAATACCACTGATTAGTTACAAAACCGATAAGCTTCTTCAGTCTACGGTTTCTGACAATACCATCACGGGAAGCTTCATAGTTTGCAATCACAGGTTGTCTTTGAAATTCTTGGTTCATTTTATATACATACTATTATTTGTCTAATTAATTATTTGGTTGAAGTATTACATTACTTGAGAATCTCCCAATGTAGTCTTGAGGTGTTCGAATAACTTTGTCGTTGACGTTGTCAAGGACGCTGACACAGTCAGAGTTCTTAATGGAATTTTTAATTCGTTTGTCATAATAACGCTTCAACTCCCTGTTTCGCCTACCACCACAACCGAGACATAACTGCGATTTTCCTCGTACCCCAACACCACAAACAATACAGGGATTCGGGCCAAGGCTTCCTCGACGAAAGCTTCGCATATGATACCCACAGAATTCATTTTTACATGATTTGTTACACTGGGTCACTGATCCATTCATAAGCCATTTGCAATGATTCATTATATAATATATTTTTCATTTAAATACTTGTTTTAATTATAGCATGAAGCAATTCGAGAGATTATCTAAAATTGAGCCTTGGAAAAATGTTAAATTCAATCTCGATAGAGTCTCTGATACACCAAAACGTCTAATCGATGATAGAACTATGTTGGGTAAATCAGAGATTTGTGTTTTAATGAATTTAAGCGCAATGGGGCATCTCACTGTTGGTCAACATTTCGAATTGACGGTGTAGTCGATGCCACCATGAATGATAAAAAAAGCAACCGAGATAATTTCACACCTTGGCTCGAAAAAGTATTTTTTCAAAGTGAAATTCGTCATCCGTTTAAATACTGGAGATTGGATTATCAGGGATAAATTTGAACCAATCTTGAAGGATAAAAAACCGTCGTTGTGAGTCAAGATTCCAATCCAGGAATTCGGACTGGAATTGACAGGCCATACTACGAGAGATATTATCCTGTAACAGCAGTTGTTTACGGAATCTATCAGTTAAATGACAAACCTGATATTGCAAAACTAGCACCCATGAAATATTTATCATCGTTGAATTGTGTAGCAGAAAGAATAACAGAGCATTTCACAAATGCATCCCGAAAAAACAAATTGACTGATCAGCGACGTAAAAAGTAGAACAATGGGAGTGAACAGTGAAACAGCGTGGTGCAACAATTCAGGATATAGCTAAATTAGAAAAATCACTAAGATTTCCACTATCAGTAACAACAATAACAAGAGAAGTTTTATACGAACCGAAATATAAAAAATGGAGCTCCAATTGAAATTATCGACCATAACGAACACGCGTGGAGAGTATTTCTCTGAGGAGAAATTATTTGATGCTATTCACCAGCTGAGTAAAAACGATCCAGTATCAGTATGGCTACTTCATAGTTTTGAAGATGACGAGGGAAGATTCGATCAATTTGTAAGACCAAACGGAGAATTATATCGTACAGAACAGCTACATAACAGGATGAAGAAACTAGCTAGTGAATTTTCAATGAAACTCGCAGAATTTTCTGACAAAGAACAACTACTAACAAATTGTTTTACGATTCCGTCGGTTGCAGCTCATTTTGCTAGAAAGAAAAATGCATGGAGGCCAACACGAAGTGAGTTTCTAGCAGATGCTAGATTGAGCTGTCTTGAGTATGGCCCAGGTGGACCATGGAATACAAAGTATGATCCCGGGAATGTTATTTCCATTGATATAGTCGCGTAATACCCCGGGAGTTTTCTCGGGCACGGAGAATGTGAGAAATATTTCAAGCGATTTGGGCACCCCACGCATGAAATGACTCGTGTTGCGATTAATGGACCACTGCCTGATTTTGATTTAACTGGATTCGCTCGTGTGGTATCATTTGAATTAGCTACAGGACTTTATCCGTGTAGTTATATTTGGATTGGTAGACATATGTCTGAAAAACTTTGGATGCCAATAGTGCTATTACGATATATGATTGAATGTGGTATGCTAACATCGCTGATTGTCAGTGAAGCAATTATATCATATCGAGGTCAAACTTCGGTTTGGTTACCAGAATCTAATTTAGATAGTATAATTACCGAGCACCGAGAACATTTTCCAGATCACAACGATGAAGATATCATGAAATGTTCTAAAGAGGTATTTGAGAGTGAAAACAGACAAGCAAAAGATCTCGGTAGAAGAATAATTGGAAAATTTTCACAGGGTGGTAAATACGACAATACAAGATGTTCTTCACGGCTGATTATAGATAGCTCTGAATACGATTTTATAATCACGGATATAACGAGCAAAGGTATATATGTAAATCGCAAGGACGCTTTCTTGTCCGATGGAACCAAATTATGTAAAGCAGCAACGAAGCTGAACCCACCAACTTTTCAGCGCGATTTGAAGGTTCCCCAATAGTAAAATGTCATAGAACCCTCAGATTGCTGAAATAAAGGTTCTAAAAAAATATTACAAAAATGACAGACCTGCCACCAGTAAAGTATCAAGAAATCATTACTGACAATTGAAAATCAGTGATTTAAATACATGTCAAATATCGGAGAAGCTCAAATAACGAGGTTATCAAGAGAACGATTAGATGCAATTAAGAAATTTCTTCCAATCAGGGATGCATTTAGAAATAATTTACAAGCCTAACAACAACAACGTGTTGAATTTACCACTGACACTGAACGGTTATTTAAACCGGTCACTGTTGCAACTGAACGAGTTGGTACAGAAGTTGCAAAGGTTTCCACAGATACCACTAAAATAACAAAAAGGACTAAACAAACAAAAAAGATTTTAAAAGCTCTTCCAGCTGATATAGTTGCACTACAACCACCTGAACCAGTCGCCGCACAGGTACAACCCGAGCTAACCCCACAGCCTCAAATAGAAAAAATTATTTCACTAACGCCACAGTCATCTCCATTGACCAGAAAAGAGCGAAGAAATCTTACCCCGAAGGTGATATTTAGACCCGTGGTGATATTTAGTGTTAAATCGAAAGAATATCAAAATTATAATAAATTTGCTCAGCTAATCAATGATACATACAGTGATAGAAAATTAATTATGGCGGAGGAATATGAAGATGCTATTGATGATAAAGAAACTTTTGCAAAAAAGATGTATTTACCGAGATTAGGTAAATCTACACTACCACGTGACGATATAGGTTTTAGTAAACTTTGGCAAATAGTAAAAAAACAAAGTATACAACCTCCATCATATTTGGCCAGTCAACTAACTTCTATTCCTGAAATAAAAGTAGCAGCCGAGGCTGATTTATCTACACCGTTAGAAAAAACAAAAATAGGTTCCGGATTTAATTTAGCAATTCCATGTTCAAGAAGTGTATTCGATGATATATCACGGTTGGAAATTCTTATCGGTGGAAAACGAGCTGGAAATAATTCTCCAGAATTAATTAACGAGGCAACTGAAATTTGTCAAAAATTGTTTCGTGGACACGTTATGGATATGCCAACGTATCGTATTTTCGTTAATGAACTTATTGATGATTATTATAGCGATTAATCTCCGATTTAGTAAAATACTAGTATTTCTATATCATGATAATAACCCGCAGTATGAATCGTGCTAGACCTGTTCATGTTGTAAATTCACGATTACCTGTTTACAAATTAACATACGGGGATGATCTTGGTGATGTTGTTACAGGACTATTTACAAGAATTGCCCCAAAAATACTCCCGATTGGAAAAGAATTAGCTTCAAAGGCTATTGGGGTTGTTGGTAAGTCTGCCTCAGTTGAAGCTGCAACGCATGTATATAACACCGCAAAGAAAAAGTTTTTGTCGCTAATACGTAAAAAGAAACCTGATACCCCGGTTAAATTGCCATCAACGGAATATATGCCAGCGCGGATTGCTAACGAAATTAACAAAATAGCAGAAGAAAAAAAAACTAGAAACATTTACTGGTTAAGGTCTAAAATTAACAATTTAGATCAACAACATCAATATAATGTTTAAATATGAATTCGACGATGCTTTTGACGTAAATGCCCCTGCGAGTAAAAATGATTCTGTTAGAGATTATCAATATTTTTCATATACCGTTCAGGATCCAAATGTACGATCGCGTATTGAACTTAGATTCGGTGATACATCTAAATATTTTCTACCATCTGAGGCATTTATTAAAGTTGAGGGGCAAATAACGCAACCTAATGGTAACGCTTATGCTAATTTAGGTACTACCGCGATTGGATTTGTTAATAACGGTATAATGGCATTATTTAGCTCCGCGCAATACATAATTGGTACAACTAAAATTGAGTCTATTGACAATAATGTTGATGTTGCTAGTACTATTGTTGGATTAGCTAGATATTCTGATGATTTTATTAAATCGGCAGGTCATTCAATGATGTTTGCAAAAGATCAAACTGATTTCGCAGATTTTCATCCATTTACGTTGCGACGTCCAAAAAAGGTTTCAGCCGCTGCTGATGATGCCGATGTTGAAGCTGTTGTTTTTGGGGGTAATCCCAATTACAATTCTGGATTTTTAGCGCGAAAAAAGATGTTGAACGCAGATGGTAATTTTTTTTGTACAATTCCGTTGTCACATATATTTGGATTTTGTAGAAAATCAGAAAAGTTATATTTGGCGCTAGTCACACAGTTGTGTTGCAGCGAAATGATAACGATGATCTTGCGTTGCGGCGTGGTGCTGCTGCTGCAAACGGGGCTGTAAAATTAACCAAACTATCACTATGGATGCCAATTATGACCCCGTCGTTAACAGTTGAAGCGAAATTGTTGTCATTTATGGATCAGGGAGGGCGGTCACTATTAACATGGCTTGAGGTTACAACAGCTACTACATCATCTACACTTTCCGGTATATTTACTTGGCAACTAGCATTAACAAAAAAGACATGTATTTGTTGTGTTGCAAAATCTTAATCGGGTTCAAGGTGCTGATCTTCTAAAACATTCTCATATGATATTTGATCGTTGTGGTGTCAGTGAAGTATCACTACGAATAAGTAATCAGCGAGAACCAGCTGAAAATCTTATTCTCAACTACGCTGAAAATCAAATTGGTCGAGTTTATCAAGTGTGGAACAACAATAACACTGAAACCGGCACAAATGTCTTCAGGGGAGCATAAATTGTCGTTGACAAAAGCTCACCTAGAAGATTTCAATAAAGCTAAATCTGCCTCAAAAGG
The DNA here is from genome assembly GCA_029339505.1 of Unio delphinus. Classification (NCBI taxonomy): domain Eukaryota; kingdom Metazoa; phylum Mollusca; class Bivalvia; order Unionida; family Unionidae; genus Unio; species Unio delphinus. The sequence continues at coordinate 304,767 of JAQISU010000230.1, read as the reverse complement.
AGTTCAGTTAAAATTTTCAAAAGCTGCAATATCTGATATGAGTAAATCCGGTGGAATATTTCCGTTTTTGATTTCAGCACTTGCAGCGCTTGCAACTGGGGCGCTATCAGGTGCTGCAGGTTGGGGAACATCAAAGGTTCTCAATAATGTCACAGGTGGAGGTATTATTGACAGACTTATCAACATTTCCAGAGGTAAAAAGGAACATATTATTAACAGACTTGTCAACTTTTCCAGAAAAAAAGGGAACGGGGTTAAGATTGCCCGGAAGCAGACGAACCAGATACACGATGTAGAATTGCTAGCAATTCCAGAAACTCAAAGAGAGTTTTCGCCAAAAACGTTAGCGTTGAAACTCAAAGAGTTTACACCAATGTCCAATTTTGACCGCGCTGATGCTTTAACAAAACTTCCAATAAAACATTTCAGAGGGGTATTCATGAAAGATCAATTACCAGAACAATCAAAAGTTGTAGAAATTGGAATAATTAATCTAGATAACCACCCGGAACACCTTGGACATGTTACGCTATTTCACCGTCGTGTATTATTTAATTTGACTCGTATGGGTTACCGCCACCGCGTGAATTTATCAAATATGTGTCTAAAATTCGAAGAATTTCAAATTTACCAAGTTGGTATTCAACGTTACCCACACAGAAATTAACTGATCCTCCAATATGTGGCAACGAGGTTTAGCGCGCATTAACAGCGATATCAACAAGTTCTTTGCCACCTCATAAAGCCGTTCATGAATTCACGATGATGAGAAACGCTAGCGTTTCCAAAAATTCGTAAAATTCACTTAGACGCGTAATAATATGTAATCATGGCAGATATTTATGGAAGATCGACATTACAATCGCGGGTAGAAGTTACAATCGCAATGGTAAAAAAACTTATTCGGGATGGAATTTCAAAAATCATCGGCACCGATGTGAAAAAAGCTGTTCAAGATGAAATCACAACGACGCTAAATCTCGTTGATGTAGATCCGAATGAAATAGTTGTATTTGGGGATAGTAAAGGTAAATTGAAAACCAGTAATGTACCCCTGAATGACATTTTAACACGATAACGTAACGCCGTTGAAAACGCAATAGCGTTATATTCCAATGATGGCAAACTCAAACCCGGCGCACTTATGTCCACGATCACAGATAAACTTGACGAATACAATAAAGAATTTGACGATCATTTGAAAAACCACAGTAATTTTCGTAGGAATGACGTTCAAAAGTTCTTTGGATCCCCGATTGTAATTACTCCATCTATCGCTGAAATTAAAATGTTTATGGATGATCAAAAGACAACAATTGACACTATCAAAGGTGATTTTTAAAAAAATGGTAGAAAAACTCAATAAAATAAAAATTCCGCATTCCGTAAATGATATTGTGCATAACGTGTACGTTGTGTCCCGTGGAAATTTCGATTGGGTAAAAGACACTAATAATAATTTTTTTTTTACTCCAACTGTAAAAGGTATCTATCGATTTACGTTAACTACATTTGGCGGAGATAATTTTAGTATTCACGATAATATTGGTGGTACAAACCAAACCGCTGTAAATACAATAACACAACAAATTAATGCAAATTTCGCCTGGACTATTTATAATTTATCGACTATTGAAGTTGAACGAGTTAGATCACCAATATCATATGTGATAGAATTTGTAACAGATATACCTTGGCGATGATTAATTCAACGATTACATTTCAAATAATGGAATCGCCAGAAACGCTAGCGTTTCCATCCAGTTACAGATACAACACTGTACGAGAATATGCTGCATCATTAAAATCACTTTCCGAACAATATCACACGAAGATTAAAAAATATCGCAGAAGAATAACCGCCATTGACGTTACAGTGTATTCAGTGTCCGGGTTATTGGCAGGCACCGGTGTTATTTTATCGTCGGTGACAATGATTGCCCCGATTGCAGTTCCAATTGTGTTATCCGCGGTAACAACACTTGGGGGGGGGGGGGGGGGTTGCAACTGCAATCACCGCGAAGATATCATCGTATTCACAAATAAAATTACGTGAATATTTATCGCGTTACTTAATTGTGTCAGATGCATTTTCGTTATTGTCATCGATGATTTCAAAATCACTTGATGACGCAGTTATCACCGATGAGGAATTTTATACAATCACCGCGGTGTATAAATCTGCGATGCAGAAAATTGAAAAGTTTACATTGAAAATTGAAAATAACAATAACAATAATGTCAGAGACACCGATACTTCAACAGATCGCAACAAATACCGCGCCGGTAAAAACAACATTAATTTCGCTAACAACAAAATCACCGGAATTTACAGTAGAGTTTCCAGCACAGATACCAGCAAGTGCAATCGCGTTAACACAACTACGATGTTATTATAGCTGGCCAAATATTCGAGCAGAACCATTTCGTGGTAAACCCCCAAATAACAGTTTCGTTTTTTCATATAAAAAGCGTCCTGATGGCAGCGATGAATGGCATACATTGTTGTTACCAACAGGTGCATATGACATTGAAGATATCAGTATTGAAATTAGAGAACGAATTGAGGCTATTACCGGACCAAAAAAATAGAAGAACAAGATGAACCCGATAAATCTCCCATCGAGATTAACCCGCACGAATCATTGTTATCAATGTCAATCGAAATAAATTCACCTAACTATTCCGTAGATATATATAATTCCAGTATAAGGTCGTTGCTAGGTTGGCCTGAAATTCCCATTGGTGTTGTTGACATCGCTGATCTACCTGTGGAACCCCAACGGGAAAAATACCCTGATGATAAATCTTTTAAACTCGCACACGACACATGGTTGGACAACCTTCCTGCGATTCATCCTCGATTACCAGAACCAGCGTGGGTTGATTTTTTCACAACAATTATACCAGATCCGCCAGTTGCAATGAAATTTGTACACGATTTTGGTTTCCTCCGCGACAGAGATATTTATCAAATATACTCATATGAGGTATTTGATGGCACAGAAACAGATCCTATTACGCGTGAAGAATATCGTCAACAAGGCAATTTAGTGTATCGATTTGCACTAGGTGATCGCGGTGCATATGAGTTTTCGATAGCGAATATAACCGAGTATTTTAACGACCAACTTGTACAATTTGAATCTCGGTTGCAACAACTACGAGAAACGTTTCAACAATCACTTCTTCTCGATATGACAACGCGGAAAAGTTCGATTTTACAACAACAACGACAACTAAATCAAATCATCGCGGATATGAATTTCGTCAATGATAAATATCTCTTGTTGGTTTATGAAGATAAATCCCCAGCCAGGCAATGGTTCAAAAAGGTATTTTCCCGCACTAACGACAATATAGTATTTTATAAATTTCCTGGTTGGTGTGTACCAGCGTTGAAAAAATCATTGCGTATGGTCATTGATGAATTCTTTCCACAGATTCATGCGTTGTGGGTAAAAATCAACCCACCAATTGAGATTTTACGATCAAATAATTCAACATTTAAAACCGGCAGACACAGATCACCAAAATCTGCTAATATCACATCGACGATGGCGATACATGTCATCGCAGATATAAAATTAGATAGTTATTCCGTGGACACATCAAAGTCATCACGGGCCGTTCCAGGATATATTTTTTATACATTTTCCCCAAATGTGTCTCCGGGGTCTCTCATAGTGATGAATCCGCCCAATTTAGTCTATTTGGCCGTTGCAAATGATTTTATTACAAGGATAAATTTTAGTATAACAGATCAGGATTTCTCGGTGATTGATCTTCGCGGTGATCAATTACAAATAACTTTTGAAATAAAATCGTAAATCGATTTCATCGTAGAATTGCCAACAATTCTCACGCTAGCGTTTCCAATTGGATTTTCATTTCCAATTTAAGGAATAATAATAATAATAATAATAATAATAATAATAATAATAATAATAATAATAATACCACAAATAATAATAATAATAATAATAATAATAATAATAATAATAATAATAATAATAATAATAATAAATGTATCGCCATGCCGTTGTGACCATCCACGACAAAGTCAAATTGTATGATGCTGTACGGGAATGTTTTAAAAACTCAATCGCGAGTTTTAATTTTATTGTATCTGAACCCGGAAATGATAAATTTTTGCTAACAGATTTTCAACGTGGCCGGCTATCTATTAACGGGATTGCTACAATTCCTTGTTTTCATGACCAGATAACACAATACGCACATAACTGTATTGACAAAGATACACTTTTGAGAATTCTCGCTGGAGAAAATCCTTGATTGAAAATTCAATAGGGTATTATTTTTTTTAATAGCGCATCAGCCATTAGCTGCTCAACAATTTTCTTTGGTTTACTCGGTTGCGAAGATTTAGTAGTCGCCGCAGGTGAATTCACAATGGTGTGTTTAGCTAAAATCTCGGTAAGTTCTTTTTCAATCTTTTCATTTTTCCGCGTTAATTTTTTCAAGTTGTTCTATATTACACCGCTGTGACGCAATAATTTTATTATTTTCGTCAATTTGTTGTGTTAAATCCTTAATTGTTTTTTGTTGTCGTTGTTGTTCAGTAAGAGTTTTTAAAAGATCTTTCAGTTGTTGTTGTTGTTGTAGCTGTAAATTATCTTTACCTATCATTGTTTGCATTGTTTGTTTCTTTTGATCAATTTTTTCATGTCCGCGCGCTATTTCAGCTTGTAATTTTATATATTCCTGTTTGATTTTAGAAACATCTTCTCGCGCTTGATTGGTCTGTTCAAGTAATTTTTTAGTTGTTTCAGTTAATTATTTACCAGCTTGAGTACCAGCGAAACCACCAGGAAATTTCTTATTAACGGAGGCATCTGTCCAAATTTTATATAACCTTGTCAGACCAATTCCGTATTTGCTAGCGATAATACTCGGTTTCTCCTTTCCTCGTAATGAAATAATAGCATTAACATCTAAATCTGATAAATATTTTGCTTTGTTGGGCATTGTAATATATATTTTTAAAATTAAAAATTTTCAAAAAAATAAAAAAAATAAAAATGCCAAATAATTATATCAGTAATTATGATCGATAATTCCGGGCGAAATCCCATTGTAGTATAAATTATTTCTAGTAAATCCGTATGAGTAACAATGACAAAATAATCATATCGTATAATTACGTGGTAATTATATCTTCGGAAGTAATAGTCAGCGATTACTAATCGTGTGTTATCGCTGGATTTAGCTCACCGAGCCTTAAAAATCACTTATTGTTACTGATATAATTATTTGGCATTATGTTTCGTCACAATTATTTGTCACAATTACTCATCGTGATTATTCAATGAAAAGCATATCAAAGTCGTTTTCATTCATTCATAATTACCGCGTTAATTACTCGATTACTCATCGATGAAAACAAATCACAACCATGAATTCAAAAGCTTCTCCAATTCGGTATTAACAGATTTAGCTTGTTCACGTTCATTGTAGGTTTCTTTGAGAGAATCTTCAATCTATTTAATTATTCTACCTGCCGGAACAAACAATGCAAATTTATCTCTGTGTTTCAAAATCACCTTTGTACGTGCCTCAATGAGGAGTTTTATAATCCTGTATTCGTTTCGATAAGATGGTTTTCCCTGATCTCTCATTGATGTTACACCGAGATATTCTTGTTCAAGCCAGTCCGATGTAAATGTGTTTCCGGCAGGGACCAATGGCAAAAGTTTTTCAAGTTCGTTAGCCAACTGAGCAATATTTTCGTCGTTCATATACCTATAAAAAATCTTCTGTCTAATTGTATGTATCTTTCAAACATATTTTATTGATATAAAAAAGAAACCCAGCAATGAAATCGCTTTGAGTATGCGCTGAAATAAATATCATTGGCGACATGTTGTATAGATCGGAGATTAATATCGTAATTTTTTCCAGCAGAACACGTCGATGGAAAATATCGTTCTTCAACATTCATAATACCTATTACTGGTCGTCGATATTGTGATTTGAATTTTGGAGCAGAATTAAGACAATTTTGTTGTTGAGTTACAACACGGAGATTTTCTATTCTGTTATCGAGTCGATCCCGGTTAATATGGTCAATGACTAAACCGGTTGGAATCAAACCGTTGTAGCATTCGTAGATAAATCTAGAAGATAAATATGATTTTATTTTTCCGTTGTATCTAATACCTATTTTCATATAATCGAATTTATCGACGTTACCGAGATATTTCTTTAATCGCCGATGTCGTATAATACCTTCACGAGATGCCTCGTAATCGGTATAAATCGGATGAGATGCAAATATAACTTGATCCATATATTAATTGGGCAGAATTCATTAGTTTAATTGATGTTTTTGTAATTTCCGGTAATAAAGTCGTATTCGTCATATATTAACCCGTACTTGCGTCGATAATATCTAACAAATTCACGGAACCGCTTACCACCACATTCAGCACATAGCCGAGTTTTTCCTCGAACACCGCATCCACAATTAATACACTTCACCATTCCGGGGTAACCGTTTTTAATCTGTTGATTATGCATTGCACAATATTCCCCAACACATCTTCGAGAACACACTCCATTATCATTTTTCCACAACCATTTACATTTATTTTGCGCCATCAATATATTATATTGACAATCAAATTTTTAACTGAAGTATTGTTTCGTTAATATATAAATGAAACAGATTTATAAGATAAATTTGGATGTGGAACCTGTACGAGTAAAAATCAAATATGACCTAGATGAAAAAATATCACCAACGAGGTATAAATCTAGAATCGTTAGAAGTATCCGTGAAGCAAAACGTCAACATCGGTTAAATGGTGCCGCATATACATATTCGACGTATTTAACAAACTTGACGACAATACAATGACGTTAAAACGTGCCGCAGATATATTATCACAGATCGATTTTACTAAAAACACCAAAAAACACGTTAGATGTCATTTACACGTCATTGGAGAAAAAAATGTCCAAAAAACAACGAAAACAGCTAGATGAACAGATCAAATATTATCAGCCTGAAAAAGTCAATCGATTACTTGAACAAAACGCACGAACGTGGAAGATATTTCATCATCGCAGAAGAGTAACATATAATGGTTGATTATTTATTTTAACGAAACACACAAAACCCGGAACACTAGTTGGTATCGATAATCAATACTACAATGTGGCATATCCATTTAACGTAATCACCTACGGAATATTTCCCGTGGGGGTTCCAAACGACAACGAAGTCGCAGGAATGAAATTATCTACAACGTTAAATCGTGTAGCCGAACAAGTCATAAAACATTTTAATACACGAAAAAGAGGTTCAGGTCTTACTGAAAATCGAGCTAATAAAATTACCGCATGGAGTTAATACATTAACAAAAAAGGTACCGGTGCAACAAAACACGATATCGCCGAGTTGGAAAAAAAAAAATCCGCATTGTTGTTAAAATGCTTCCAGATCGAATATTTTATAGTTCTGGCTGCTACAGTAAAGCAGGAACCCCCATTGAGATTATTGACCATAATTTTCATGCATGGAGAATCAATGAAGGGGATTTCCCTGAAAATAAAATTATTAAATATTACGGCGACGAGGAGATGTTTGATTGGATTAAAAATAACTACACCGATCCGGTAAATATATGGTTATCTTCAAGCGATGGTGACAAATATGACTAATTTTTCACCGCGAGTGGAGAAATTTATCAGAAAGAATCACTGCAACAACACATGGAAGAATTTGCCAGTAAATTTTCTTCCGATGCAGCGGCAATTACAAAACTTACACAAACGAGTTTTACAATTTCATCAATTGCGGCTCAATTTGCCAGAGAAAAAAACTCATGGAAACCAACTAAGAAAAAATTTATTGAAAATGTTCAATCTAGCTGTTTAGAATTTGGTCACGGTGGATTGTGGAACAAACAATATGATTTCAACGATATGATCTCCGTGGATATAATTGCGTGTTATCCAGGACGTTTTCTTGGTGGTGGTGAATGTAATAAATATTTTAAACAATTTGGACTACCAACTCACAGAATGGTAAGAAGAGCTGTTAATGGACCGTTACCTGATTATGATCTAACAGGATTTGCTGAAGTTGTTTCGTTTAAACTTGCAGACGGATTACATCCAGTAACGTATTTATGGCTTGGACGGCATCTACACGAAAAAGATGGTCTCCAACAGTATTACTGAGGTGGGCACTCGATATCGGCGTATTAACTGATTTAACTGTATCTGAAATAATATTCAGCTGCGATAAACAAACAAATGTTTGGCTACCCACACCAGATTGTTTTCCCCGATACGATATAGAATTTCTTCGTGATGCAATAACCAGCGAATGTAAACAAATTTCACGAGTTATTATTGGAAAATTCGCACAAGGAGATATCGCCGATGACGAAATTTGCAGACGTAAAACTGCCAAATTAGTGCTAGATACAGGCGAATTAAAATTTATCATTGATGATGCGGTATCTAAAGGAGTTTTTTTTCCGACAAACTGCAGCACAATTATCATCAGGGAAACAATTTGGAACAATTGTAGAATATTTCAACAATGAAATGCCACAATATACCCATTTAAGATCATTTATGCTAGCATATACTACTATTAATCTTCTCAGTATGGTAAATCCATTTCCTGACATTGCAGTAAGAGTTGCAACTGATTCATTTTATTACGATAAAAAATATCACAACGATGTTAAAAGATATCTTGGTGATGGTACAACATGGGGAACATGACGAGTTAAACAAGAAGAATTACATGGATATCAAAAACATGCAAACGTAGAAGATAAACTAGAATATCACAGCGATGTAATTGAAAAAATATCAACATGTCCAAGTATACATGATCCTGTTGCCCGACACAAACTAATCTATTTAAACGGTCCAGGTGGTTGTGGAAAAACGACCAGGGTGATTGAATTATTTCGTGGTGCAAATTTAATTGCGCTAACCCCAACTCATCGCCTTGCTAGAGATTTTAGTGAAAAGGGAATCTCTGCAAGTACATATCATAGCTTTTTTAGATATAGCGGAGGTGAATGGACCTCATCACGAATGGGAACTAAAATTGTTTCCGATGTGATATTGTGGGATGAAATTTGTACTGTGCCGGAAAAAAATAATAAAAATGTTTCTTGAATGGTTAAATACAAAAAATACCACTGTGGTGCTATGTTGGGATCATGGACAGCCACCACCATTTGAAAATATATCTCCACATTGTTGGCTTAAACTTCAAGTTGATTATTACGAGGAAATGACAATTGACCGCAGATCTCTCGATGAAGAATTAACCGCATTGAAAGCTGCAATTAGATGTACTAGTAATACAAATCAAGCTGAACAGTTACGACAGGTAATACCTGAAACGTCATTGGAGGAATTTTACAATATTTGGAAACCGTCTGACATAGTTGTAGCTAGTAGAAAAGCTGTCAGAGATATTCTTTTGAAAAAATTATTTTATCTTCATGAAAGTAAATTTCCTAACAAACCGGTTCCCGAAAACAAAATATCCTTGTGGATATACCAGGAAAACAACAACAAGAACTTGTATTAAATGACATGGTTGAAGTTGATTTATCTGTAGCTGACGACGCAATAAATGCAATTATTTCTCCGTGGCGGTTAGGATATGCTACAACGATACATTCATCACAAGGGCTAACTATAACAGATACGGTTGTGTGGATCATTGATGATTTCATCGAATGGGACAATTTAATTTATTTGGCTGTGTCGAGGGTAAGGCGAATAAATCAACTTAACCGAGTTGTAGTTACACTCCAACAATTATGTTAGATTTTTCGGTGGTAATTGAATATCATCTGGAATAGCTTGAAGTTGTTCTCGAGTTAAACTTCGCTGAGGTGCAGTTGGATCCAATTTATAGTACGTTGGTCTGTGTGCCGCTGATACCGCAGAATATATTTTATGGGCGGTAATACTCCACATAGGATCTATAGATCGTCTAACACCGCCTTGTAATTCACCAGGTTCATATAAATATCTTACAGTAGCGTTCCACGGCAATGGCGTATCACTAACCAGTGATTTTTTCCTGGTATATATTTTTTTGTGATCGCGGAAGATGGTTTATCGTTTATCGACGCAGTAATCTGATTGTTAAGTGATGAAATCACCTTAGGAAGTCGTTTAACCCATTCACGAGATATACCTTGTTGAATAAATTCTTTTGTAGTTTGATAATAAAATAATTTATCAGAAAGGGTTTTATTAAATCTTTCAACAATTGCCTGATCTCGATGAATTGCAGTATGTCCTCGTCGAATTACAACGTTATGTTGAGCCATTAACGATGATATATCCACGTAGAACTCTCTACCAGGATCAACCTGTAACAAATTTGGCCAACGCAACGGGCCTTTTTGATAAATTTTTTTAAAACGCCGCAACGACCTCAGATGATGATTTTGTTGATAGCGGCAACGCTTCCTTGTATCTACTAGCAACGTCAACAACTGTTAGCGCATATTTGTAAACTCGTTTTTGTTTATCATGGGGCAGATATAAAATATCAGCCTGATGAACCTCATTTGGGACATATACATCAAACGATCCATATTTAATTGATGCAGGACCTGGTAGATAAATTTGCCATATTGCTTGTCGGGATAACCAATCCGCAGCAACATCACGCGATACTTTAGCAGCGTTAGCTAATTTGTTAATAGCGGATTTACCCATAAAATATCCTGTTGGAGAATAATAAATTTTTTTCATGTTATACACTTGCACCAAACAATAATTTACTTTTCACATCAGATTTAATAGCAAATGATGCCAATTTTTCTTTAAAAGATTTACCTGGAATAGCATTTATCGCATGAATTAATTTCACATCAGCGAGATGCCGTTTTTGCAAATCATCACTTTGGTACGTTATATCATGTACTCGACACGCTTCATCGATAGCATTTATCGGAAATTCACCACGTCGAGGTTGATCATTGTCATCAAGTCGAATATCTAATCGTGTCCCTGGTCCACAGTAGCTATATCCTGGAAGGTGTTTTTCTCCGGGGTACTTTGCCCATGAGAGTCCTGGGAGTTTTGACAATTTTGCAGCGGTGTCACCTCCGTGGCTTTTTTTTTAAAAACCTAAATTTTTTTGTACCACAAACCTTACACTTACCAGCAAGTGCAGATCTGTTATTTTTTGTAGTGATAGTTGTTTGATCAGTTGTACGAGTACGTGCTCTACATTTTACACAATATAGATCCATAATAATATTACGTTATATCTAATGGAAGTAATTGACGTTTCCGCGTTGAAAAAGAAACAACCCACAAAACATCACCCAATGTTGCCAAACTCAATAAGAGGTGTTATTGTAGGTCCATCAGGGTGTGATAAAACACAATTGTTACTCACGTTGTTGATGAAATATACCAATTGGGATAAATTGTATTTAGTAGCGCCTAGTTTAGATGATCAACACTGTTACCAGGTGTTAAAAGATTTTAATGAAACTGCATCTGAAAGTGCAGGATATTGCGTTGTCGAATTTATTACAGATGTAGCCGATGCACCACACGTAGATGACCTTGACGTGTCCATCAACATGATTGTATACGACGATGTAATGCTGGATAAACAAACAAACCCCGCGATGATATTTTCCCGAGGTCGTCACAAACACGCGGACATGTTTTATTTAACTCAGCGATATACACAGATTCCAAAAGTCATTCGCGATAATTGCAATATGTTATGTGTGTTTAACGGCATTGATACACATACGCTACGAAATATCTGGCAGACATGGTGTTCAGATATGGATTTTAATAAATTTCGAAATTTTTTGCAGTAATGCTCAGTCAACCCCACACGGATTTGTCACAATAAATTTACATGAACCTGTGACACGATATCGTATTGGACTTGATCGAATATTCGGTTAATTTTCAATTGTCAGTAATGATTTCTTGATACTTTACTGGTGGCAGGTCTGTCATTTTTGTAATATGTTTTTAGAACCTTTATTTCAGCAATCTGAGGGTTCTATGACATTTTACTATTGGGGAACCTTCAAATCGCGCTGAAAAGTTGGTGGGTTCAGCTTCGTTGCTGCTATGTAAAATTGTTACTTACAACGATGGTTTCAGTCCTCAGTATACGCATTTGAGGTCATCCATGTTAGCTTATGCTTCCATTATTCTATTTTCGATGATAAATAGATTTCCTGACACTGCATTTATAGTCGCCACCGATTCATATTACATAGACATGAAATATAGCAGCGCAGTGGATGAATTCACAAATCCCGACAAGAGTTGGGGATCATGGAGAATTAAGCGGGAAATGCTGCATGATTATTGCGCATCATCAGACGTTACAATTGAAAATAATTACTTAAAAACGATCAAATATCAGAGATGTCTAATGCAGTGTCGATATCTGATCCAATAGTTAGATACAAAACAATCTATTTATAAGGCTGTGGTGAAAGTGGAAAGACAACTCGTGTAATCGAATTATATCGTGGCAGAGATATGATTGTACTAACACCAACCCACAGATTAGCACGAGAGATGATCCAGCGAGGAGTTAATGCTTGTACATATCATGCTTTCTTTAGATGGAAAGGCGACGAATGGACCCCTGAACGAATGGGTGAGAAATATATTCCTGGTGTCGTAATCTGGGATGAAATCTGCACTTTATCGTTGGATGTTTTACAAAAGTTTCTCGAGTGGTTGTTACAATCGAATACAAAAGTCATCATGTGCGGCGATCACGGGCAGCCACCGCCATTAACTGGTTTATCCCCACATGATTGGCTGAAGAATTTTGTAGACTACTATGAAGAAATTGACACTAATTATAGATCACTTGATGAACAATTACGCGAGTTCAAACAACTAATTAGATTACAGCCAGATAGAATCCAATGTGAAATTGCACGTGCAATAAAAATTTCGGAAACTCCATTAAAAGATTTTTGGGAAGTATGGAGACCAAACGATCTGATAGTGGCAAGTAGAAAGAAAGTCAGAGACACACTTCAGATAAAATTATTTGACTTGCATAAAGAAAAATTTCCAACATTTCAAGTGCCACTGTGTTATAGACCCAAGGATATACGGCGACAGAATATTGAAGTTGATGCTCCTGGGTAACCTGAAAAGCAGAAATTAGTCTTAAATGATATTGTGCTAGTTCATATCAGCGTCGTCGAGGATGCATTGCGCGCTGATAAATCCCAATGGGTGTTAGGTTACGCAGCGACGATCCATTCTTCACAAGGGTTGACAATATCAGATACAATTGTTTGGATTATAGACAATCGCATGAAATGGTCGAATTTAGTTTACCTTGCAGTGTCTAGAATACGAAGAATAAATCAACTTCGAAGAGTTGTCCTGACAGAGTCAGAAAATGATTATGCCACTATTGTCAGCGTTGACTCTGTCAACGACATAATAAAAAAACATCTCCCTTTATAAACATTAGGATAAAAAAAAATAACAGAGAATTAATATTGATGCTGAATTAATAATTACACTGGAACAACAACAGAATAATCACTGCGTGAATTGCAATTATATAATGAGTTGGTGTTGGTCAGATAAGGATCCACGCCAATTCACCGTAGACAGAAAAAATAACAGCATTGGTCATACTAACAATAACGCGATGCTGACCTGTCTTGAGTGCAACAGACGCCCGTGTGTCAGCACAATGTCTCTGGCATCGGGTGCTAGTTAAGACCACGAGGCGGTAATTGAGTAACCTCGGGTATCACTTGCAGTTGTTGTCGAGTAAACCCGCGCTGAGGGACAGTTGAATCCAGTCTACAGATTGCTGGTCTACCCGTAGATCGTGTTATACCGGATATCGTATGTACTGTAACACTCCAAATAGGATCAGTAGCTCTTTTTTTACCGCCTTCGAGTTCTCCTGGTTCGTATAAATACCTAACAGTGATATTACCGAGAATTGGTTGATTTGAAAAATATTTTTGTGGGGTTTCAGTTATAGACTTTTTCTTAATCGCGTTATTAGGTTTCATGTTGATTGTTCGAGTAATCTTATTATTCAGTGCGGTAATCACAGCTGGTAATCTCTTGACCCATTCCCGAGATCGTCTATGTTGAATAAATTCTTTCGCGTATTGATATCCAAATAACCGCTCAGCAAGCGTCCGATTAAATCGTTCAACAATTGCCTGATCGCGATGTAATGCAGTATGTCCTCGTCTGATAGTGACATTATGATTCTTCATCACTGATAGAACCACACCCTGAAATTCCTTGCCAGGATCAACTTGTAATAGATTTGGCCAACGCAGAGGGCCTTTGCGATAAATCCTTTCAAATGCAGAAGTCACTTCAGTTGATGATTTTGTTTTTAATGGCTCTGCTTGTTTGTATCGACTCTAAACATCAACTACGATTAACGTGCATTTGTAACTACCATCATGCGGCAGAAATAATATATCAGCTTGATGAACTTCATTAGGGACAGTCACATCAAAATGCGAGTAGTTAATTTGTTTAGGCGACGGTAGATAAATTTGCCATATCGCCTGTTTGGATAACCAATCCGCTGCAGTGGGTTTCTTTACTTTTGCTGCAGTAGCGAGTTACCAATTGCCGCCTTGCCCTTCCAGTATCCTCTTGGAGAATAATTAATAGATTCCATGTTGTTATTAATTACCCGCACCTAACATCAATTTACCTTTCATTGCCGATTTTACTAACCATGAAGCCAATTTTTCTTTGAAGGCTTTATCAGTGATAGAATTCAACGCATGAATCAATTTCACATCTGCGAGATGACGTTGTTGTAAATCACCGCTCCTGTAAGCTATATCGTGTACCCGACACGCTTCATCAATTGCATTTATTGGATTTTCTCCCGAGTTAGGATTATCCTGACTATCAAGTCTAATATCTAATCGCGTTCCCGGTCCACAATAACTATATCCTGGAAGGTGTTTTTCCTCTGGATACTTTACCCATGGCGTTCCTGGGAGTTTAGCTTGCTTGGCGGCGATATCATCACCGCTTTTTTAAAATACAAATCGATACTTTTTTATTCCGCATATTTCACACCTACCGGTGATCGCTTTTTTGTTATTTTGCTTAGTAACAGTCGTTGGGTCCAATGTTGGTGTACGCTTCCTACATTTCACACAATATAGATCCATAATATTATATGACATAAATCTAATGGAAGTAATTGATTTCTCAGCGCTAAAGAAAAAACCACCCACAAAACATCACGCGTTGTTACCAAACTCTATCAGAATGATTATCATCGGACCCTCAGGGAGTGGTAAAACTCAGTTGCTTCTCACGATGATAATGAAACATATGACATGGGACAAATGATATTTAGTTGCCCCAAGCGTGGATGATCAGCATTGTTATCAGGTGTTAAAAGAAATTGCCGGCGAAAACTTCATTGAGTTTATTACAGATATTGACGAAGCGCCATCCGTGGAAGACCTATATATCAGAGTTAACAATCTCGTTGTGTACGATGATTAATGTTAGATAAACAAAATAATCCCGCCCAAATATTTTCCCGAGGGCGTCATAAAAACACAGACGTGATATATGTCACTCAACGTAACACGCAGATCCCGAAGGTGATCAGAGATAATTGTAATTTGTTGTGTATGTTTAACGGAATTGATACACAAACACTCAGAAATATCTGGCAGACTTGGTGCTCTGATATGGATTATAATCGATTTCAAAATTTCTTTAACGGCGCCAGAGCCACTCCACATGGATTTGTAACGATAAGTATACACGATCCTCAGACACGATATCGTATTAGACTTGATAAAATATTTGGTTAACCACATAACAGCAACGACGGGGACGCGCATATTTTCTTACCGCGCTGGCGTACTTTTATTTTATGTTTTCGAGGAAGCCTCAGCTAGCTGAATTGACGCCTGTAAAAAGTTGTAGGCTCAGATAGAAGGCATTGGCGAACCCTGACCAGGAAAGACTGTTCCACCTTTGAGGTTGACCGCCGCCAGCGTCTGCAACTCATGAGAGACGTCACAGAAATGTATCCCAGATACCAACAACCACCGGTGTCCCATGCCCCACCTGCAACCGCATGTGTGTATCGGAATTCGGACTCCGGAGTCACATGCGCTTCCACCGTTGAATGAGATTGCACAACTTGTCTTCCTCGACTCGAGAGACTACCAAGAGAGAGAGAGAGAGAGATACAATGTTATATGTAATCACACAATTCATTTAGTGGTCCAAGGGAGATAACAAAATCAACTCTACTTCACTATTGGAACTACCGAATTAAATCAACAATGCAAAAGATAATTATGTGCAATGGATTGAATCAGGTGAATATTTCTACTTCAGATATGGGGAGAAAAGTGCAAGCATGTTGATACAAATGCAACAATTTGGAATGAAGTGTCAATGAGTACAGTAAAACCTGGGTTATAGTCTCACAAGACCGATGATATCTTATAACTGGTCATGGTGCTATATGGTCATCATATATGTGATCTAGTCGCTCAAAATAGGTGGTCACTCGCAGCAATGGCCTTTAATGCATGTTTTACTGTAAATAGTATCAAAGCCTTTGATACAAGATACCAAAATTCTAGATAATTATTCTTTCTGGAGTACTTAAAAAAGAATTCATTAGATAGACAATAAAGGGAAGGCAAAATGAATAGTAAATTTGCAATGAATCCAAGCAGAAGATGGTATGCAGAGCTTAATGATGCATTTAAAGATAAAGAGGACGAAAATGTAATATGTTCAATGCACTTGCTTCTCTTGACACAGTGATCTCCCATCAAAGAAATCATTCCTAAGTCATAAATATTAATTTGTTTGTACCAGAAGAAAATCTAACTGGTTTGCCTTCAGTTCATTTCTGTCCTCAACGTTCAAGCTGATAGGAAAATCGCATGTTGAGTCTCACATTGATACATGCATACGGTACTTAACCTAAAAACTAATATGAAAATAAGATTCATTAGAAATATTTCAAAAGTTAAATAAGATAACAGGAATATCAGAATCTTACGGAGAAATATGCAATTTCCCAAACATTTCGAACATAGTATGATGTATAGTCCACTGTAGATGTTACAGTCAGTGTAAGTCCCGTGTACATTTAATGTGGTAGACTCTCCAAAACATACTGCCAGTTCAGATGCTGTCCAGCTGAAGAAGAAATATATTTTTCATAAGGATAAGACATACAACTCTCGTACAAATGCAGATAAAGGGCATTTCTATATAGATACTGTAAGGAACATCAAGAAGAAAACAATTATTCCCAATGTCAGCTGTTATGCAATATTTCTAATAATGACAGGTGCAAATAGCATTCAGCAGCATGTCGACATGTATATAAAATTATTAAAGTGTTTAGTTATGTCTAGCACTGGATCATCATGCCGCAGACATGTAGCATGATGTTTCACTCAGTCACATTATCCTGACACCAGGCCAACCAGTCCAAACACTAACCTCATAATGCTGAGTATCAAGTGAGGCAGCTGTTAGTACCATGTTTGTAAGTCTTTGGTATAACTAGACTGTGGATTGAACCCACGACCTCTGGCATCCAAGACAGATGCTCTAATATAGTAAGATTGGCAGGACTGGTTTGAAATGAAGTATTGAAAAAAGATGTAAAAAGTTATAAATTATACTATCTGTGCCAATATTGGGCATTTTTTTAAGTTAGCTTGAAATGAACCATATTAGATATCATATTGGTTTTTCAATTTTAGAGATGTAAGCCAAAATATAATTAGAGGCGAAATAGGAGGAGGGGTGTGAAAGAGCCACCTTACCTTGTCCTTATGAGCGGGTAAATTTTAACGTTTACGTGTTACCAGTATTTTATCGTACCCCATAGCTAGTTATAGTGACATGTGAAGAAAGGGACAATGTGATGAGCCTGAGATTACCATCGTTCCATCGTATCGCTTCATCGCACCAAGGTAGTACTACGCCAGGCGATGGACATGTTCATTTTGGTAAATGGTAATTGGTATGTATATATGTGTGTGTATTTCAGATTATACTATGCTAGAGTAACATAGTTGTTCTATATAATAAGGAATATCTGCTAGACAGAATAAGCCACAGCAGCCTGCAGTATTATGAGTGGTTGCATTCCTCAGATTAAATATCAGGTAATGGTCACTTTCTTCTGTTTCACAATATAATTAAAATTAAAATATATAAGAAATAAAGGTCACTGTTCCCACATATGTTTGCATCTACCGCCTATTCACATACTAAATCTCAAGAAATCGGAGACAGCTACATTCTGTTTCTATTCGTGATTGTTTGTAATAAAAGAACACACAACCAGGAATTGATACATAAAGGTTAATGGTTTTTATTGAGGAATGAATTCTAGAAACACACACACACACATATCTCTCTCTCTCTCTCTCTCTCTCTCTATATATATATATATATATATATATATATAGAGAGAGAGAGAGAGAGAGAGAGAGAGAGAGAGAGAGAGAGAGAGAGAGAGAGAGATAGAGAGCGTAACCAATATGGACTGAAGTAAATGCCTGTTCTTGCAAAGACATATATTCATTACTATCTAAATTTTGCTTTGTAAACGAAAGATTTAGGAGAGAATTGTTTTAAAAAGATTAAATCAGCCTGCTCATATATTAATCTCTTCATATATTATATGGTTTATAACATTACATAAATAATAATAATAATGAGGACTTTGTATAGCGCCTAATCATTCGAAGCTCTAAGCGCTTTACACCATCTATAATGATATCACTACACTACAGAAAAATAAATGACAAAAACAATGAATTTGGAAAACATAAAAACATGCTGAAAGCACAAAAGATGCAAAACATTATTAGGTCTCTAAGTTTGTCCCTGCAGTCGAAACAGGTGTGTTTTAAGAGCACTTTTAAATGTGTTTGTGTCTAATTTCAATGGGCAATTCGTTCCACGTTGCTGGGCCCTTGTATGCAAAAGAACGTTGTCCATATGACTTCGTTTTCACAGTGGGAACAATGAGTATACGATTGTCAGAAGAGGAGCGTAAGTATCTAGCTGGTGTATACACATGGGTGAGGCTGGATAGGTATGTTGGACTGGAGTCTTTCAGTAAAACATAGCACAGAGAACAAATTTTGTGTTTGATTCTGTATCGAATTGATAGCCAGTGTAGGGTACAGAGCAGGGGTGAGGTGTGCTCTGATCGAGGTACTCTAGAGATGATCCGTGCAGCTGTGTTTTGAACATTTTGAAGTTTCTGGAGTAAATATTGTGACGAACCAGACAGAATTGAGTTACAATAGTCTAGTCTTGAAAGTACTAATGAACACACACGTGTTTTAGTGGCCTCAACTGATCAGCAGTGATGTCGGAATTGGATCAAGTTCACAAGACTTTGGTGCACTTTTCATCACGATTGTCCGTACTAAATCAATAGAAACAAGTTCAAATGCTCCTAATGGTTGTCGCTGAAATTCTGGATCATAACTGTATGGTGACGAGTCAGTTGAAATTGTGCTGTCAAGCGAATCTCTAATGGTTTGTACTTTGTCACGGAAGACATTTGCAAATTGGTCCGGAAGGTCTACTAGAGAGAAGGTTGTTGGAAATGGTGTACATTTGTTCCTTGACATTAGTTTGTTAGTTATCTCGAAGAGCTCTTGGCAGCTGGAACTCTTCGTCATCTTAGTACTTTGGTGGGATAATTTGTCTAAATGGACTATGTTTGTGACGTTCTTCTTAGCGGCTTCATAGATTTGTTTATGAATAGTGAGTCTGGTGGAAAGCCAAATCCTCTCTTCTTTTCGGCGATATCTTTAAGCAGTGCGAAGCTGGTCTCTAACACTGCTATACCATGGAGAACACTTTTTTTTTTATTGATACTCTGCATTTAGTGGCTGGGGCACGTTTTTCAAGCAATAAACGCAGGCAGTTATTAAGTTGTTCCGCTGTTGGATGTAAGAAAGTTGTTAGGTTTTCTTGGATGTCATGCATGAATTTGGTTCTATTTATCATACGGAGGTTTATCTTAGTTGCAAATAGAGGTGGAGAGTTAGGGACTGATACGTCGAGTATGCATACAATGCAGAGTTAATCAGATGCAAGTTTGTGGGATACAAGGGTGGATTGCATAATATTATCATCAGGTCTAAAAAGAAACCAGTCTAAAATGTGACAAAGTTTATTTGTGGGTTGGTTAACTGACTTTAAGATTAAAAACATGAATGGAATCTAGGAGTTTTGACGTGTATGGGTTTCCAGGACAGTCAAAGTGAAAGTTGAAATCTCCAAGAATAATTAGTTTACCACCTATCGAAATTCCATACTCCAGATAATTTGGAAACTGCTCCAAAAAGAGAGTACTAGAAAGAGGGCGTTAGAGACAGAAAAATGGACTGACCTTTCTTCCAAAGTGAGCGTTGTTTGGACTAGTTCAAACAATGTGTGGCAGAAATTGAAGGTTGTGTTGTACTTAAGGCATTTGATCATGGAATTCTTTGTAATGACAGCAATTCCACCTGCGCGAGAGTTGGGGTGGAACGACTTGATGGCGTAATCGCTGGGTGTTAAATCCGCACACTTAGGTTCATCGCCTGATGGTTTTAACCATGTTTCTGTCAGGAAGAAGACGTCGATATTATGGTCGTTGATAAAATTAACTATTTATGTGCGCTTTTCAGGTGATCCTACTTATTGAGCGTTGAGTAATGCAATACGTAGTGGTATCCCTGGAACAGTTGACACAACGGGTGACGATTTAAGAGGAATTTGAACCAGGTTATCAAAATTAACGGCAGAATATTTTTTCCAGTTCTACGCCGGACAGCTTTGAAACAATGTTTCTTTCTCGCTTCCGTTTAAATTTAAGAAATGATGAATGTAGTCCCAGTTCGTTCAATCTTGAGCACAATGTAGTGTCAAGAGCGAAGGTGTGGTCATTTAATGCAATTAATGAGCGTCCATCATATTGTAAGCGGGTTGACTGGCGACCACGTACGGCGGTTTATTAAAAAACAAATGACGTCTTAACAGTGGAACAAAACAGCTGAGAAAAGTTATAATTGTTCTCGTTTCCAAAACAAGGAGATGAATTAACACATACGAACTGAACAGCCAATGCATGATGAAACACAATAATGTAGACGAAGATAGACAACAAGCACAAATATCATGAAAAATAGCACAAAATCGGAAGAGCCTTCCTCGAGCAGTTAAGCGATGGTGGCCATCTTTCCGGATGTCAATAAATATACGAATTGATTCAACAGATAATAAATACAACAGACAATGATTAGACGAATAAAGCAAAGGTTCTGAATTTATAATTAAAACCGCTATTACGTGTGACCAAATATGTTTTTACACTTCAATGTCCACAATATATTTTAAAACGGGTTCTGGGACACTTGCCAAAATGTATTCTTTTGAAATATAATCCGACTGTGACATTTGTTCAGTATTAAAGGGTATGTAATGACAGTTATTCATTTGATATTCATGCTATGTACTGATGGTATGGTAATTTACAGGACTTTTGTTGAAGTTATTCAAGTCAGTTGAATTCAGGTGTTTACTCTTGGTTATAACATACCAGAAGACGTTTGTAGTGCTTATTTAATGTAGCATGATCATACTTATCCATGTTCATTCAGGTATGTAATGTATATATGTATATGTAATGAGAGAGAGAGAGAGAGAGAGAGAGAGAGAGAGAGAGAGAGAGAGAGAGAGAGAGAGAGAGAGAGAGAGAGAGAGAGAGAGAGTGGGGACTTTCTCCATATTTGTACTGGATGACCGAATAGTTATGCTTAGTATGGAACCTTAGCTATTATACTAGTTTATTTACTTGATAATACTGAGAAAAAATATGATTACAAAGTGAGAATCATTTTCCAGCTAACTACTTTCTAAATAAAAGTAAATTATGACTCACCCAATACGCTGCATGTTTACGAGCATAGACGTTGCTAAGGGAATTGATGGTTTTGGTAGTTGTTGCTGCTGTTCTTGTGTGTTTTTCTTTCTCTCTTTCTAATCGGGCTCATTGAATGAAAGCTAACAAGAATATACCGATTCATTTTAACTGTTTAATACATAATATACAATCCCTGGTAAAAGATTAATGCGCTTTTATTAGGATAATAAGACGGTGTTAAATAAGTACACCATATTTCACATATTCATACTCGAAATGAGTCGATAAACAATTTAGAACAATCAGATTTTAAGCGAGCAGCAAGTTTTGTTATTTGTCTTCTTCTGTTAAAGTAACTGGTTTAGTATCGATGCTATCAAAAAGGTGCGAACGGAAAAACCCAAGACATACACATGATATAAAATGTTATTAACTCATTATAACACATATTGAAAAGAGGGATAACACAACCCCATCCTCCGCTCCCAAAGTAAAATAAAAAAATAATATATGTGACATGAATTTCATTGGACGGTTTTCTCTTGTGTCCAATGATTAGTATGCACTCATTTTAAAATGTTAATGTCATACAGTGCTATAGAACGTGCAGTAATCGTTAATGCCTGTGATTAAAGTTTGTGGATATTGATACACCCATTACCAATATACCTAACTCTTTTAGATAGATAGATAGATAGATAGATAGATAGATAGATAGATAGATAGATAGATAGATAGATAGATAGGAAGGTAGGTAGATATAAACAGTTCAATATGTCTAATAAGGTATTTACACAATTTTGCAGAACTTTCTAAAGTAAATGCTATTGACTACCTTTATTTATTTTGGGCAATACCATGTTTTTTATTGCATGCTGCTTTGTAGAACATATTACATTGGAGTCATTCTATTGCTTAAATTTAATACACAAGAAGTCCATTTTGTGTAAGGTCTCGTTTACACGAAGATGTTGTGAAAACATGCGTTAGTTGTAGCTAAAGAGGTATTCTTTGAGATTTGTTTGTTACACTGTGTCTACTACTGGTGTTACGAGTTGAATTCAAAGAAAGTATATAGCTTTCGACTCTTTCACAAGTAATTTTGATAAAATGAGGCAAATAACTTTGTGTCATCAATATTGGGTATTGGTTACACTTATGTGTTAGAGACAATACACATTCATATGTTTTATCTTTGGAAATAATTTTCTTTTCAATAGACTCAACTATGACAAATAAACATGATAAAGGGACGGGAAAACATTTACCTTAGTGCTTCAATACATGCTTTTATTTGTTTTTTTGTAATGTGCACTGTTCAAAGGTGAATCAGTCATTTGTAACAGCAAGTACCATAAAGCCAAAAGTAAATAACAAAAATGGGTTTTAAAAAATCAATTCAGCAAAACGAAATAGTGTAACTTGGTTTCTTCACTTCAAATTGTTTTCTCTTTCAGTGAATGTTTGTTTGGCGAATGAATCCACTCACAAACATGCATTCACATTCTCTCATAAGAATATTATATTTGTTATTTTGTTTTGTTTTCTAAAAGTGTTTTCATCTATGTTGTTTTTCTACTCATGTTGGTTGTTTGCTTTTTCTTTTTCTGTTAGCATAGTTTTTTTCAGCACGTAGAATATAGAGAAATACAAAAGATATTCCGCCCGCCGAGCCACGTTGTGGTTGTTTATGGTAGATCACTTGGTGTAAATTAAGGTTTTCTGGAACCCAAATTTTCATTTTTTCCCTCACTCCAGGTCATTGTGAGGTTCATTTCCCTTATGCACGAGTTTGCTAGATAGAAAGGAATATTAGGAGAACGATTACGATTAAATTGTGTATCATTTTTATTTAAATTGGAAAAGAGAGAATTACTCATATGTCACTTGTTATTTGTTTATGTAGTTAATGATTAATGAGTGCAAAATTCATCATTGACCTATTTAATTGATTGCTTTGAGTTCACACAAGGTACTATTGCGCCATTTGCGGATTGTAATCTTATATACCAATATCGTTGGTACAATAAATTGCTTTATTCGAATACTTAAAAGCGATATTGTTTGTAAGGTATTTAGTACACCCCACCCCACACACTACACTATAGGCATTCGGGTTAGATAAATATAATCAGTTCCAAGCTGGATTACAGCTGGTATAAAGATTCTTTGAATTATTGAGACTGCTGCTTTTCTCCTGAATACTTTCAACTGATATGACCAATGAATTCCCTGAGTACTAATGAAATCTGTCAGCGCAATTATGCAAAATTCGGATAATGTCGGCTACTCACTGAAGGACCGATACAGCAGGGTTAGGGCTGCCACTGCGAATAAAGGTTCGACTGGATCAGGACTGCATTCAGATCATGACTTATACATCAGCTTGATGTGTTTAAGGTTGTCACTGATCCAACAGCAGCGTCTTTGCCAGGAACATTGAATCTAATTGTGCTAACGTATAGCATCACTCAACCTGGATATATAGAAATACAACATATAGAATTATCACCAGTCAACACTTTAGTTCCAATATATCAACACTAATGTGTTGATGAAGATATCACTAATGATTAATTAAACATGGATGTGATACCTAACACAATTATTCATAAAGTTGGTCCTATATCAGACCCATATGTACATATTCTTGCAGATAACATAGATGTTTCTGCTGACAATGTAACTAGGCGTCGATGATTGGTACAGCAATGCATTGTGTGAGCAGTTTCAAAGCCAATTCATCTGACAAAGTGCAGTTACAATATGCTCACATTTGCCGCAAGAGGGATGCAAGTTTTTCCAGCATCGCAGATTCTATGGATGTCCTACACATACACAGATACAGAATACCGCTGAATATGGATGTTTCACCAAGATTGTTGGACATCCACATAGTCATACATGGCATCTAGTAGATGCGAGAAACCTTGCGTGGTGTTCTGAAGAAACAAGGATGAAAGTCTACTTACTAGGTCTCTTTCAGCGTAATATATAGGTCAGTAGAGACCTGACCAATGACGTCAAAACCACTGAGGATGGAGATGTTCAGGTCAATTAGAGCCCACCCACTCACCCCCTTGGAGTTGAGAGACAATGAAAATTTGTCTTGGTTAGACTGTACGTTGGTTGATTCTCTTATCTGCTTTTTTTCTTTCAGTATCTAATTTTAAGCAAACTTGGGAAAGAGAGACATAATCAGGCTGCATAGGACAATATGATTCTCGCGATTAGGACTGAGCGGGGCATAAACCACAACGATACCGCACTGAATCGTTTGTACTTTATGATGAAAATCAGCTAATCAATGAATTCAGATGTTTTATGTAATGCTTGAAAATCCGCCCTTATCATAATGCTTCCAAGTTCTACTTAGGTATTCTATTCAAAATGCATTGTTAGGTCGAGCAGTATTAAGTAATATGACCATTCATTTAATTTCGTAAGTGGTATTGTACTATGCGACATGAAATTTCGTTTCTTAAGTAGGTATGTGCTATATAGCAATCAATTTCATTGCAGAGTCAGCAATGTACAATAGGCAACATATTGTATCTCGGACGGCATCTAAACTAATCTACTTTAAAAAGAGGTTTCATATTTACGGAAATATGAAAATGTGTTAGTATGTTTGGGAATTGAACGTTAATACAGATTAGGATAAAGTATTTCATATTTATATCATTATGAATGAAATTATATACACGTTGTGCGAGTAGTTTGCCAAATATATATATATATATATATATATATATATATATAGAGAGAGAGAGAGAGAGAGAGAGAGAGAGAGAGAGAGAGAGAGAGAGAGAGAGAGAAGAGAGAGAGAGAGAGAGAGAGAGAGAGAGAGAGAGAGAGAGAGAGAGAAAAGAAATTTGGTGAAATTTATCTGAAACGAACGCAAAAGCTACCTGCGTTCTTGTGTTACCAGATCTGTCTGATGATGTAGGTTACCTACTGTATAAACATTTGAAGGTTATATTCTTCTTAAAGTCGATGGCTATGTTTTGATAATGGAATAAAGGAATAATGGAAATTATTTTATGCAGTTGTCACTCAACATATCCTTCTTGTTTTAGCCAATGTTAATTTGATAAATGAATTTCTTAATCCTTTCAAATATGGAACTTATTTGTTTGTCCTTAATTATATTATTAATATAACTGTTGATTGTTTTCAATCATCAATGTGACAAAATGGCAAATTGATCTACTTTTTGGACTAACTAGTGGCTGGTCCTCAGCATAAAAGGTTTATTAACTTTTTCAGACTTCCTTCTTAAGTGTTACCTCTGGTTTCGTCATTTGAAGCGTGGGATATGAAGCAGTGAATTAATATAGGGGATTCTTCAGATTTATCGTCGAGTAGTATTTGGAAAGTATTAAATAATACTAACGACTTGAACTACTGATGCGACTCTCCTAATTTAGTAACAAGATAAAATAAAACCAGTAGTTTCAATTACTTCGTAAGTGCGATAGGCGCACCATAGCTTTGGTGTGTGTCACACCGTCTGATCAACTTCAGCTGCTATAATATTTGATTGGAAAAACGTTAACTTTCCTCAGAAATGATATAACATTCACTTTACAATGGAAAGCCGAGCAATACCCGTATATCCCCAGTCTGTGATTGCTAATAACGAAAGTAATTTAGGTGATACCAAATCAGAACCGATAAGGAGTGAGAAATTGTATTATTTGTAGCTCGTTCGATAGGGTAAATTTAATTTGTGTTATTATTTTACCCAATGAGGGAAAGAGTGTCACGCTTAGTCATTTCTGATAAAGGAGATGAACAAGACTTCTTTGTAAAGTGGCATCTTAAAATTGGAAATTCAATAAGTCTTAGATAGGGAAAAAGGACCATATTATATACTCCACAGTCGTATATACATAAACATACATGTTGGCATTGATTTAAACGATCTATTCAGATTAAAATTAGAAAACTATTTGTTTAAAATAAATAAACAAACGCAAACAGAAAAAAACAGAAGAAAAAAAAACAGTATCAACCCGAAACAAACTTGTTCACTTCTGGTCCATGTTGTGAGAATTGTCTCCCCTGGGCAAAACACTTTTCTAACTTTAGATTTATGGTAGTGGGGGAAAATGGCGTCAGTGACGACCAATTTAATGAAATCCAGAATCAAATAATGATATGTATTTGTGGTCTGCCATTTACGAAAATGTAATAAAGTGGAGGTAAGATTGACTATTTACATCTTCATTCAACTTTGAATTAGTGTACATGCTTCACATGCCTAAATTGCATTTGTATAAAAAAATTCAATATAAAAAGGTCGATAGAATGGATTTAGTTACGTCACTGACTAAAATAGGTAAACTTATTTCTCGTTACAGATTATAAGACAGAATTATACCAATAGTTAAAACGAAAGCTGAGACGCAAGGATAAAGAAGATTTTATTGACAAGGGTACTCGAGTCAATGTTTCCACTTTATTGTGGGAATACTAGTCGTCGTGACAGTTAGGACCCTTGACACAGAAAACAGCCTTTGCTATTACTACTGACAATAATCACATACGTTTTGAAAACGTCATCGTATGATAATATTGTTTAAGGTGAGTAAACAGACTTGGTATTTGTGAATACCTGGAAAAATAAGGTCATTCTAAAAACAATAGGGCTTTCAATTCATAGACCGCCTTTGCTACTATCGATCTCTATAGGTGTTTAGATAAAATTTAGTCCTCGAGTTCTGTACATTACGATAGCTCTAAAAAAATCTATTTCTTCTCCGACCAAAAGCGTATCATCAGCTTGCTAACACAAAAGTTTCATCATCATGTTGATACAAGTACAACTTAACTTTTCCACTACCAGAACAGTATATCTTTGATCGTTCAAGATCAGTAGTTATGTTCTTTTCTTAACTGATTTGATCATGAAAACTTACTGACTTTTCTAGATAATAGATTTGTCCGATCTTTAAGCAGCTTGAAAAAATGACTGTTATTAGATAGTTATAACTTGCAGAATCCTCTCCAACAACATGCTCCACAGACTATATCATTAAGTGTAACCGTAAGTGGTTTATTGTTTACCAGTAATTTGTTTTAATTTGCTGTTTCTTTTTTCTGTTAAGGTTAGCGTTTCATTGTACACATTTATAACTATTTTTTTTAATTGTTTTGCTAGCGATTATGTGCTCGCACTCATAATACAATCAACCTGATATATTTTAGGAATTGTTTTCATCCTTACCCGTATTGGCAAACTACCGTAAAATGAACGTACACATTACAACAATTTATTTCTCGTAGGTTGATGGTTCTTTCTGGGGTTTTCCCGCATTCTTCCTCCACCAATAATACTGGCCGTCATGTATCGTGTGCTGAAAAATGGCGTTAAACCCTAAACCAACAACAACAGCAACAATGATTTATAATTTGTAACCTTGCATTACAAACTGATTTTTGTCGCTTTATTACAAATGGGGAAAAAATTACTGTCTACATTTAATTATCTGGTAAAGAATAGCCAACATATTAAGTACATGCTAACGTAAATTCAAATTCAAAATCATATATATATATATATATATATATATATATATATATATATATATATATATATATATATATATATATATATATATATAAACCAAATGGCAATGGCTAAATTTAATTTCATTTGTTTAGTATTAGTAGGATTAGTAGAAAATATACTTATTAATGCTTTGCGTTCCATGAGCACTGTCCTTTTCTCTTGTTCCATTCTATTCAGCGGACAAGCGCATGGCCTCGGAGTATGAACCTATTACATTTACTGCTTGAAATCAGTTATAAATCATTAAATTCTTTGCTTATAGTTGTACCATTCTCTCTTTCTATCCCTTCCCCCAAAACCTAAAAAACCCTCCATACATTCCTTAATAAGCAAATAGGGATGGACGGGTAGGGCAAATTTGTCGGTTTTAACCAGGCATACATCTTATACTGCAGTGTTTTCCGATAGCCTAATCCCCTTTCTTACCTCCGAAGTTTGTCAGCAGTATCTGTCGGCATTCTTTGATTTTATTACGGAGAAGGTGGCATTTTTCAAAGCTCAAATTATTATGTAAAAATCCGGCTGAGCTGGGTATTTTTCTGTTAGGAAAAGCCCATCCTAGCCGGGTGGTGTACTCGTCCCTCCCTATCAGTAACTGAATCTCTATCCAGCCAATTCAACATGTCTTAGTTATATTAGTAATTGAAGTTACTCCCACATAGGCAAAGTGCGATATAATGAAAGGGTGTATAGGAATAGTTTACAAAGATAAGAGATACTCTTTTATATATTCATATACAAAACTCATATAAACTGAATTATACGTATCATATCAGTAAGCGATTATTTGCTTTTAGAATGGTAAATTTGTTCACCTTTAATACTTTATCTACTGAGGATTGTTTCCCCTGGTCAAACACGTTCCTAAATTTAGATACTTTCCTCGAAGAGCCGAGTCATTGCAAACCACTTTCTTTATTTTCTAAATCCATTTTGTCATGTATGTGTGTTTTCTGGTATCTATGAAAATGTGATAAAGTGGAGGTAAGGTTGACTCTGTATGATTTGATTTGATATAAAGTGAATTTAAATATCAGTCATTGATGCAGTATATTTAACACAGAGTGCATGACCGATAATTACGTTTTAAGAAATCTAGGATTTAGATGTAGGCCTCTATGATTTGAGTTTGATTAATTATTTCACGTTTACAAAGACAAAAGTCAAACACTATTATAATCCGATTATTTCTCATGTGTGTGTGTGTGTGTGGTGTGTGTGTGTGTGTGTGTGTGTGTGTGTGTGTGTGTGATAATAAGTAATAACAATCTGATATAATATATATCTGTCCAATTATTTGTCAGTCAATCTATGTGATCGTCTAGGATATCAATAATTTTGTCATAAATAATTTCAGTTTTCTGATAGAAGACATTTGCACACAGGAATGCTGTATATACTGTCTTTTCAAGATAGACTGGTAATACTCTAACTTTTAAAGCTTCTAACTATTCTAACTATTCAATTTGGAACAAAGACCTTCTTTAAGATTGCTTCATCTATAATCTTTATGAAGTGTGGCTACTATATGCGTGCAATACAATATAATATTCAAGGAGTACTAGCCAAAAAAAATTGTATATTTTAATACAATTTCTTTCTTCCTTTCTCTCTGCAACTCGGTGGTAGCGTATGGGGCAGGAGATCTGTACGACATAGTAAATGCATATTTCATATTGTGGTTACATCTTTATTATTTTTCGAAAAACGTGTCAAAAAGTGGGTTGATGATGATGATGATGATGATAATGATTATTATTATTATGATGATGATGATGATGATGATGATAACTACAGCTATTACGATGACTGTTTCAATTATCGGTATTTTTATGGATTTTATCTGGTACTTTCAGCTAACATGACTGACCAAGTCTCGGGGCACTACTGTTATGTGTCAGAGCGATAATCCCATATTCTGGATAATGTCGGCTACTCACGGGAAGACCGATTTAGGAAGGTTACCGTAGTCAATGAGACTAGGGTGTTTTTTTTTAACATGGCCAAGGCTCTCGAAGGGAAAAAGAGATTCCATGCATTTGACAGTAGAGGCCAGGGGTCCACTGGACCAGGTCTTTATTCAGATACAGACCGTCTGATTCAAATTAATACGATTAAGGTAGTCACTGATCTATCTCAGTGTCATCCAAAAATGAATTATATCCTTATGGTGTATGATAACCATACTCATTCTGGCTATGTAAAATCACAACTGATTGGACTATCACCAGACAGCGAACCAGTTCCAGTCTATTACGAAGCATATATTGATGACTTCACTACTACTGATTCATTAAACAGGACAGTATTATCAAACACATTTCACCATAATCTCGGTACCGTATCTGGCCCAGCATGTCATTATCATAATAATCTCAAGGAACTTTCCACTGACGTTGTGTATGCTTTCATATGCTCACAATGGCCTCAAGAGGGATATGAATGGTTCCTGCGTCGCAGATTGAATGGGTGGCCTACACTTATACAGATAGAAAATGCTAGGAAATATGGATGTTTTGTCACACCTGTTGGACATCCTCACAGCTCTGAGTCCCTGGTAGAGTGGAGGTTATCATTTTCAATAGCTGAGAGATACATTACAAGATCTTTTAAAGACACCACAATGAAAGTCTATATACTGCTGAAAATGATAAGGAAAACGTATATCGAACCTGTTGTAGGTGAGGTCTTTTCAAGCTACCATTGCAAGGTTTGTATGTTTTGGATGAGAGAAAGAACACCACATGAACTTTGGATTAATCGAAATCTTCTGTACTGTCTTGTCCTCTGCATCAGACAGCTATATGAGTGGGCAACTACAGTGGTTTGTCCAAACTACTACATAATCACAAATAACATATATGACAGAAAGATTATTGAAACAGTAAGAAATAACCTATGTGCAAATACTCAGAAGTCTTCTTTCTTCCAATTGTACGTTTTAGCTTGGGATAAAATGCTGTAATTTAGGGTAGCATATGGCAGATAAAAGGAGTACATTTGACTATTGCATTATACCAATCAGATTTGAGGAAACATTTAATGACATATCGAAATTAAATGCTGCAAGTATCTGTAAGTATTATATACTTCAGTACATTCCACAGAACTATTTAATGTTGGTCGATTATTTAGACAGACTTGTTTATGCCTCCAAGTATTTGCCGTACATCATGTAGCATCCTTTCAAATATGCAATGATGATTCTGTTGTCTCAGTTAGGATTCCATATAGCCACAATCTGCTTAGAGAATGCACATATTTTGTCCCGAGAGCATGTAGATTTTCTTGTGGCTTTGGCATCAGTTTGCCTCTCTTTTGGTATCAAGAGTGATTTTACTTCTGTAAGAATCAAACTCTGTGGATTGGGAATGGAACTTGGGAATCATAATTTAATAGAGATTTCACTTGGACATATTAGCGACTATTATATGAGGTACATATTCTCCGAGACGATACATTGATGGTGTTATTATCAATTGTAACGTTGTATCCTATCTGGAATGTTTGCTCAAGAATAGATACAACACGAGGAGCTACGTCAGACTCAGACTTCTTTCAACGTAATCTATCTACCGACAGAGATGTCAGTCACCCCCAAACCACTGAGGATGGAGATGTTCAGGTCAGTTGGTGCACCCTCAGAATTGAGAGAAGAACTCGTTGATGCCTGGTTTGACTGGAGCATAGTTGATTCTCTGATATGTCTTTACTTCTTTCTGTACCTGAATTTCAGGAGACAAGGGAAAGAGAGGCACAAAGAGGTTGCTATGTACAACATGATTCATGTGATCAGGACTGAGCCAATGATTTTGCACAGAGACACAGCATTCAGTCTTCTTGGTTATTCCTTTCTGCAAGAAAATCAGCTAACCAATGTATACAGATGCTTCAACCTATCCTTGAAAATCCGTCCTTATCACAACGCTGCAAAATTCTACTTGGGAATTATATTCAGTAGGATTCATGCTACTGAAATAAGGCACACACATTTTATGTAAACAGTATAAGTGATATTTCCAGCTAGTATTGTACAACATGACAATGTTATTTCATAAGCGTTATTGTCCATATGGTAAACCGTGTTATGTCTCTAGTTGTTATAAAAGATCCTACAGTTGTATGGTTTATTTGTTTGTTTTTAGGATTTTTAACGTAACTTTAACAAGTTTTCAGTCATATGATGTCTGCAGTGAGGCAGTTTATAGTGATGTCTAGCACTGGGGCATCATGCCGCAGACATATGCAATGATGTCCCACCCAGCCACACTATCCTGATACCAAGCCGGTTAGTCCTAACGCAAACCTTTTAATGCTGAGTGCCAAGTGAGGCAGCTGTTAGTACCATTTTTGTAAGTCTTTGGTATGACTCAGATGGGGATCACACCCACAACCCCCCACTTCCGCCGCTGAAACTCTAACCACTAGACCACCAGAGTGGTTAGGTTTTATGGTAGTACATGAACTGGTTAACAACTCAAATAATAACTTAGTGAATGCTGTCAGTATTAATTTATGTTTGAATGAATACTGCTAAACTTCTGTTTTATTGTAGAACGTAAACTGGTTAACAACTAAAAATGTGGTTAATTTAATGCTGATAATCGTCATTAATTTATGTTTAAAATGACTACTGCTTAAATTGTGAGACATGTTTATTGAGGTGCTGTATAACTAATGTTATTTCTCGGCGTTATAAGAGATGTTGAAGTTTTTATAGTAGAACATGTACTGTTAAACAAGTCAAACTCTGACTAATTTAATAACGACTGTCATCATTAATTTATATTTGAAATGAAATTCAAATTAAATTGTGGAGCATGGCTATTAATGTGCTGTTTAACTATTGGTTCAGTACTTTCTATTTACTATACAAAAGTAAGGTTTATGATTTAATATATTTTGTTTTGATTTGCATATATTTGATTCTGTGAATTACAAATTTTGTTTTATATAAAAAATATGTCAAATTGAATTCAGTTTTGCATAATAAATTCAATATTGTTCTTTGATTATTAAAAGAATATTTTTTATTTTTTATATAACAATTCACCACCTGCAATGATTGATCCATATGTCATTTTATTAAACAATTCAAATATGTCCAAAACGTATATATAATTCTGGTTGTACCGAAACACCTGTATTCATGGAGTTCTTTATAAAAATGGTCTATTTTTGTTTGCTTTTATTTGGTCCAATTTAGTAATTACTTATAATGCTAATCCAAAAATTTTTGACAATCACAACAGAAATTAAGATAAAACATTACACTATGTTATACCCATTTCATAACTCTGCAGATATTTTGTTCTATAATTCCTGTTCGTAAAATGACCACGGGAGGGGAAGGCCTTAACAATCTTTTAGTGTGTAGGTAATGGGACTCATTTTCTGAACGGTGTCGACGACAAAGACTTATTAAGTCGATTTTGGAGTGTATCCTTTCTTGAAGGTAGGTTTTGTCTGCTGATTCCGACGTGATCCCCTACTTTGAATAAGAATCTAATATTAAGACCTCTAAGATCTTTTGTTTTTGGTTTATGGACACGGCTTCCACTGGAATCATTTGAATGCTTCGATGCCAGGTATGATTGTATTGGTCGACGACATCTGGTAAGAAACCCAAGTATCGGTTGGTACTATCGCTGAATTTGTTCCACATTCGATTTGTGAGAGCTCTGTTAAACCGTTGTAAGACAGATGCTTTCAAATGGATCACGTGTGCTGTACAAGGTGATTTTATTTTTTATGCTAGTCTGAGACATTTTTGTTATAAAGGTCACTACTATAATCTGCCCAGAATTTATTGGGTTTCATGTAGCTATTAGGCTATTCAGCGCTGACACGATGAATTTTCTGTACGAAGGGAAATTATAATTGTACGTGCTATAATCTCTCATATCGACTAAATCTGCGTACAATATCTCGTATACGTCTACGGTGATGAGACTGAATCATGGAAAATGTTTCCGTGCAGGTTGAGGCAGTTCCGCCACCCGTTATTATGACATGTCTATATCTGGAATACTGGAATATTGTTGCTTAGCGTTTCATGCAAATACCAAGCTTGTGTTCAGTGCCAATAATGACACGCAGGAGGTCTCAATCTACACGTTCTCTAAACGTTTTAGTCAAGTTCCTTTAAGTACTTCAAATGAATTCGATTGCATCCAGCTGTATTGTTGAGATGATTCCTGTAACATATATAATGATACATCACCATGGCATCGACGCCGTTGTAGGATTCCTGACCTAGAATTGGCTTGTCGTTTTCATCCAGTTATTGTTTTAATGGATTCCATGGCCCTGTTTATTTATGTCCTGGCAACGTCCATCCAACATGAGCTTTAGAAAGATTTCCGATGAGAGCATGGGCATCCATAGCTCATCTGAGAATTTATCGACGTCCACATCTTGTACAGTCTCCCACGCACATATTTCTTTCCACGCGAAGGTCATTGCAGCTCGTTGTATCAAAATTCATGACACTAAGCTTTACCGGTGACAATGTGTGCTTTTCTAGATTCACAAATGGCATATATAGACTTGATCATGTGTCAATAATATTTGGTGACCACCTTGATAGGATCGACATTCTCTGATTTGACTTGACACTTGAGACGCCACGAGGTCATGATGGTTATATGAGGAATGAATATTCTTTTGAAAAATGTAAGACAAGTTTAGATGTAGTTGATGCCATATTATCCACATATGCAATCGTCTTCGTTTTGAATTTGTAACGAGTTATAAACAGCTCCTTACTGAGCTCTTTTGAGATATCGAACGACTTCATCGTGAGCGTGTAAACCAAACGAATCGAAATACTCCACATTGTCTGGATGAGAATTGTTAACGATGGCCAACCAGTGAGTGCCATGTCTATCGTAATAATTTAACAGGTTTATGACGCAGCACTCGTCAGAGGTGATATGTTCAGGAAGTTGAAATTTAGAAAAGACACCTATGAAATATGGAACGCTGGATCCTAAGAGTTCTCCTGATCAAAGTTGTTTAATACCTTGTTTTTCTCATGCCTTTCGCACGCGTGGTTCCAGGCAGCTTGACTCCTATACCGAGTCCCAGTATTCCTGGCAGAAAGGATCCGGCGATCCTTGCTCACAGAGTTCCGATAAATCCTTCTTGCTTGGACAGTTTAGATGAGCATAAGGTCTAAACGAGAGCCTGTCGATAAACCTTATATTTAGCGACAGAAGTCGCTTGACGATGCGTCAGCATGAGTCTATCGGGTACCATGAGAGCTGATGTCTTCAGCGTGATTGAGACAAGTCTTTAGTGTGTCGCTGCCAAACGCGATGCTTTTCTCCTGCTGTGATGACAGCGTGACTTCGACTGGAGCGTATGGTATGATGCTATTTGAAATACTATTTTTGTGGGGGATTCGTTTAATTTCATAACCCGTGGACGAGGTGACAATTGCTTTTTTGAAAGAACTTCTTTGTCCATCACTTTTTGAGTAGGTCCGGTGATAGCCCCTTGTGGATTCTGCCAGACCAATGGGTGTAAAGACGGAAGCAAATAACGTGGGAGCAACGGTCTTCACAAAGGGAATAATGGTGGTGGCATTGGACACGTTCTCGCTTAGATTTCTTTTATCTATGCATGGTTGTGTATACACCGATATTCATTTTTCCATTGAGCATGTTCAGCCTCATGAATCGGTATTTGGTGACCAATGCTTGAAATGTTTGGAAATATCAAAGTGCAAGATTTGATACAAATAAGCGAAATCATTCAGCGAGAATTGTGTGCCTATATCCACGTCTTGATACTTCTGCATTCCATCAGCATCATGTAGGCGCGATAATAATTTCGATTAGTAGCAGCTAAGTTCCATTCGAGTTCTTTATGTGGATGCAAGACAGACAGAGATTTTTAAATGAAAGGACTAGGACGAATAAAACTGGAGGCACGTTAATTGATGTTGACCTTACGGCAGATAAGGATCCATGAGCAATCGTGCAGTTGATGAGAAGACTATTTACATCGGTGATATTGACGGGGGAGATCTCTTTCGTACTTTCCATTTTGTGTAAGAGAAATACCCGTGGTAATTCCCAGGAGATTCGATCGAGTGATGTAATTATGCCAGAGGGAGACTCTGGTACTAAGTGTGGAGAAATAGGGATCGTCTTTTTTTGTTAAAATATGACTAGATACGAAAACCAATTGTTGTTCACTATGACGTAAAAGAAACTGTTCAGATTTCGACGGAGTTAAACGCAATTTCGTAACGTGATTGCTGATTGCTGGTCGAGTTCCAACACAGAATTAAACCTCACAGTGCATTTGACCGATTGTGATTCGAATAGCATGGTATCACTGAGAACCATTAAATATTAAGTACAAAATGCGATACTGATCTCAGTGGTCTGACGTCAGCAGCTTTTGATCCGGAAGAGGATTGAGGATTTCTACCTTATCGTTATCGATATCCACTTTAACATTTCAGGCTTGATACGCGTGAAATTCTGAAAGTGAATCAAATCATTCGATACATATTGATGCTCTTCAGTCACACCGTTCAGTCTTCCAATACGCGAAGATATACTGTAAGAATTCGTTTCATTTGATCAACTTAGCGAATATGGTAATATATGTTATGTCACCATAACAAAACCCGCTTACAGATCTTCACGTATGGCACTGGAGATCTGATTTAATCAGATTGAGAGGCAAAGTCCATTTCTAAAAGGGGTAAATTAAAGATATTGTAAATAGCTGACATTTACGTCCTTGAAACTATTTGTCTTATTTTAATATCTGTTTTCTCCGATTGTACCTTACGTTTCTCCCCCAAATTTAAGTTATTTCCTTTCCGAGGACGACAATTTAAAAAGCAATATCTCATCTCTAATTGAGATTATCGCTTAAATATACTGAGACAAGATCCTTCACAGTTTGCCAGAATTGTTTTCTTTAACTTGACGTTGTCCTATCTCGGACAGCTCATTGCAAGGAGTTCCACAATGATCATCCTAGTCTTTTAGAGTATCTTGGACAACTTTGACATTCCGGTCTCCATTGATGATGATCATGCCTTTTCTACTTACCATGTTTATAATACCATGGAGTTAGTTGTAATATTCCTCTATGTTTTCATCATCATGATCAGTAGTTGGAGCATATGAGAGAGAGAGAGAGAGAGAGAGAGAGAGAGAGAGAGAGAGAGAGAGAGAGAGAGAGAGAGAGAGAGAGAGAGAGAGAGAGAGAGAGAGAGAGAGAGAGAGAGAGTTAATATTAT
Organism: Unio delphinus; assembly: GCA_029339505.1. NCBI lineage: Eukaryota > Metazoa > Mollusca > Bivalvia > Unionida > Unionidae > Unio > Unio delphinus. Next base: position 266,952 of record JAQISU010000230.1, on the reverse strand, counting down.
TTTAAATTCTGGCTCATCCACATAATTTATTGGTATTTTAATTTTTAATTTTTAATGCAGTTTTATAATCTATACAGATTGAAAAAAAACAACTCATATCATCTTGCTTCCGGGTAGGGTTTCTGCTCTGCGTGCATTTATTTGGTTTATGTGCCGTTCCAGTTCCGGTATTATTTTAAGGAAATTATCGTTGGCACGGTGTTGATATCCTAAGAGAATGAACAACAAATTCGATGCGTAAGTTACAAATTTAGTCATTTTAAATTATAATATAAAGTAATGTATCTGTTTCCTTTTGGTCATATTCTCAATGGTTTGCCGAAAAGCCATTATATTCAAGCCATATGTGGTCATACGAAAAATATACGAGAATGGTACAGATCCGATTTTGTACTTTCTAGTTTTTCAATATAACTTTTGTGCAATGATCGGATTTAACTGTTTGATTTATAGAAATAAAGTTAATTGTATGAATATATAGTCAAAGATGACAAAAATTATTCACTAAGCGGAAATGTTTTGTCAGTGTTGCCTATTTTCGATGTGTCGAAAGTCATTCATCCAGGTAAGTATGCAGAGGAAATTAAAGGTCTCTGTTTATGAGGATGTGTACAAATTCTTGGACGTCATCGGGTTTGATCGTAATGAAGTTATTTCCTTCGCATCAAATGGATAAAACTCAGTTTTTGTAAAGCTTTACATAGTATGTGTCTTACGTTCCTTATTGAGTAAGAGTTGTGTCCCTTATTGGTTCATGCTACTTATTGAGTAACCATATACATCGTTGTTTGCAGTACAAATAGTATTTAAAGGATAAAAATAGCAAAAGTCGTACAGATTATTTCAGTAAAGGATGTTATTTTGTAGGCTTTGATTATACTTACATTTAAATGGCAGTTATTCACTTATTTGGATCCTCGTGTATTCATATTACTTCGATGATTATTTACATACACAGAGAAGTACATAATCCTAGGGCAAAATCAGTGTTAAAGTATATGGAGTGTTCAGACGAGATCAACGTAAAGGTGTGATCCAGTACAATCCAGATTAATTGTTGTGTGATCTGATGTCACAATGAATGTTATGCATGCTGATAAAAATAATTGATACTACCCTATATTATGATGATTAGGCTAGAAATGCTCTTTTCTTTACCAAGTTTAGTACCTGTCAACCATTGTGCAAGTCCTATTTTGATTGAAAATATTCATCTGAAAGTTTTTTGATGATAGTAAAGTTGTAGCGCATTCAGTAATCATGATTTGAGAGACTAAAGGTAAACAAGATTAGTACTAAATTTTAAATCAACACTTTATATTTATTTTAACTTTTTAAGATGAGTGAATGTGCATGCATGACGAGTATGAACGTTACTAAAATGAACGAGATATTCCATAGACATAAGTGGTAACCACTGGGCAAATATGTGATGGAAACTAACCAGGCTAAGATCTAAGATTTTCACCTAACAGTTCAATGCTGACAGGATTTAGTTCAAAATCAATCATTCTAACAGATAATAACATATTTTGTTTTAACATACTGCTTTTATGTTTAAGAAGAAATAATCTTATTTTAATATTCTAAATATTTGTCAATATACTAATATTTATTAATATTTTAGAGTCAGGCTGTCTATTTATCTTATTGATGCATATTTTTACTCTTATTTTTGGGTAATGGATATAATGATAATTAAAATTAGTTGTCACAATGCAGAATCAGAAACCTGGAGTATCAATATCGAAGTATATGAAAGAATTACTGAGAGTCATATATGTTGATGCTGTCCAACTTCCAAATCTTAATCTGGAACATTTGTATCAGATTATGCTCAACATACACTATGTTGGAGAAGGATGAAAAGTTATACTTGCATTATATTACTCTTTTCATGCTGTTTACATTGTTTTGCAATTGTACAATACAAATGATTCAACTAAGTTATGTATATGTATTTGTTCTAGTCTGAAAGCTGAAGACAGCAGTGGTTCAGGTGAGGAGGATACAACAGAACATAAGCCAGAGAATGGAGATTCATCACCTAGTCCCAGACCTGCCCCAGTAAGAACTCTACCTCATATATATATTTGTAACCAGATAATGCGGTCTGTGGTAGTCAGAGAAATCTGCCTATTCATGAAAATTTCTTTAAGATAATAAAGTACATGATAGATATAATTTTACTGCTACTTAATGAAATAGGATGTATGAAGCATGAACTGTGTTATAATGAATGAATGAGTGCTGAATAAATGAATACTGTAATACCATACCTAAAAGGCACCATTTTTGTAGACTACCTGGAGATCGTTTCTGGAAAATGCTTTAAACAAAATGTGTCTTCATTCTGTTTCGTGACCCCAGAAGTAGACATGGTACTGAGAGAAAGGGTGTATTGGTATTTGATTAGAGATATAAGTTAATTAAATAAGTGTTACTAAGCAGGAAATAGCTTGAACAAAAGACACACCCACAAATAATTAATGGAAACACCTTATGCTCCTGTCTACACATGATGATTATTATTATTATCATTATGATTATTATTATTATTATTAGTATTATTATTATTATTATTATTATTATTGTTATTATTATTATTATTATTATCAATGTTTTCATTAGACATGTAATCATGGCTGTGAAGCCTGAAATTTTAATTGGAACCCTTTCTGATGAGCAGCAGAGAGGGTGAATCCTACAACGTTTTCAGACAAAATTTTGATTGAATCATTAAAACGAGCCTTCCTGCGATCTCATTTTAACCAAAAAAAATGTCTCAGGGGCAAACCCTACAACGTTTTCAGACAAAAAATTGATTGAAATCTTAATGAGCTTTCCCTACGAAATCTCATTTTAACTAAAAAAATGAAAACGGAGATTTTACGATTTTTTAATCAATTTTGCTCGCAATCACTGAGGATATATTCACGTTGAACGGAGCGATATGCCTGCCGCCACCGTCTGGGTCATTATTGTGTTTGAGGATTTTTATTTCCGGTGATGTTGCTTTTTTCCATGCATCATGAATTATTTTAAAACCAACATCGATGGCATCACTGAGAGATTTTTGTAGTTCTAGGATATTATATCCTGGTAGTTTGAGTGTCGGAATATCCTTCACGGAGATTTTATAGTCTGTTGCAAATCTTGTTCTCGATGTGGGGGTTTTATCACCGAGTATAACTCGAATAATTTGTGAATTAAATGTTTCCATGTCATTGATGATTTTGTTACATGTTTCTACAACACTGATAAATTCATCTCGGGTGAGAGAGCCGGATTTAAGAGATATTAACAACAGTGAAAAATCATTATTCATTTCTGTGAAATTTTTAACGACTTTAGGTTCGTTAACAAAAAGATCTCTCTCTATGATATCCTCCTCTCTTCCAGTTGAGTGATATGCGAAATCAAAAAAATCTACATTGGATTGGTAATCTTTATAACTTTTTAATGGATTATCAGGTTTTATTCTGTCTGTGATATAATCAAATTTTTTAGGTTCGGGTGATACAACAACGATTTCCTCCAGAGTTTTACTCTGGGGCGGTAATTCAGGCCATCCTAGTACGGTTCTTATCGAGCTGTTATAGATATATACGACGTATCCTTCTGTGTTTATCTCAATTGCGGATGATAGCGTCGGTTCGTGAACCGTTATAGCGATTTTTGACTCTACTCCAGTAATCGATTTTATTCTACGCGCGAATTCATTATTGATTTGTTCAATTTGGTATGACCCTGTTGGTATCGAAACGATGTTCCAGTCTGGAGTCCCGTCGGGTTTATTCTTATTTGCAAACACCAGTGAATTATTCGGTTGTTGACCACCAAATGATTTTGATCTGATATTAGGCCAACTGTGATACACTCGTAGTTTTGCTAGCGCTATCTCCTTCACTGGGACCGGAGAGGGGAAATTCACACTGAATTCTGGATTCGTTGATGTTATTGATATCATGCTTGTTTGTACTGGGTTCGTGTTCTCCACTATTCGTTGAAGTAATTCCTGCGGTGTTGTCATTGTTATTATACTCATGATTTATTTCTAATTTTGGTATCGATGAATCATAAATACTGACCATCACTGAGAACTCACAATCTGGTAATGTTGATATTATTGAGATCATTTTGTTTTTTGGGTTCGTGTTTTCTGATTCCATCGGTGTTGTCATTGTTATTATACTCATGTTGTCGCTCTAATTTCGATATCGCGGAATAAAAAATACTGACCATCGCTGAGAATTCACTATCTGATATAATCGTATTATCAAGTGACGACGATATCATCAATGATAATTGCGAGTATGCGGTTGATGCAATATGAAATTGAAGTAAGTAATTCTGCAGTTTACTCTGGCTGCATGATGATATCTTTTTTGCTATCCCGGTTGATATACCCCCGATTGTAGCCACCGCAGAAATGCAAATTGGAACTACGACCGGGGCAATCATTGTAACAGATGCTAGTATTATTCCGGCACCAGTGAGAACGCTTGACACCGAGTATATAATAACATCAATTGCAGTGATTCTTCGTCGGTATTTTTTTATTTTTATTTGATACTCCTCAGTGAGGGTTTTGAGTCTATTCTGAAATTCTCTGACCTGATCATAGCGACATTGAGTTGATGAAATCATTGTTATTTTAAAAACACTAGCGTTTTCAATTGTGAAATCCGAACGATTTAGTTATTTACTTAAATCCGCTACGAATTCCAAATACCATGTTACTGAAATCCTAGCCAAATGTTTATCAGTAGATGTTATCGTGAACTTTTCAGTTGTATCCTTGTCGATGATCGTTGAAATCGTATTGTTGACCCCGGATGAACTCGATGATGAAATATTAAATTGAGTCGTTGTCACTAGTGTTAATCGATAAATACCCTTGACGGTTGCAGTGATATCTAATTTGTTGTTTGTAGGTGTCCACAAAAATGATCCGTGTTGGATTGTATATACTACGTTATTGTTTTCTCATGAGGAATTTTTGTTTTTTCAATGATTATCATCCTCGAAAAATCACCTTTGACGGCTTCGATGAAAGTTTTCGTCTCATCGATGGATTTTTTAATATCAGGGAGTTTTATTTCAATTTTATCTAACGGGGTTCCAATAAATTTATCAATGATATTTCTACGAAATGATGTAAACTGTTTTCCGTTTTCTTCAATTCTAGATTCAAGTGTTGTTAGTACAAACACAGAATTTTTTAACTCATCGTTGAGAGTTTTTAATCGATCTGTAATCGTCGAAACGAGTACACCCGGTTTGAGTTTACCCTGATCGGAAAATAGTGCGATAGTATTCTCGATTGCGTTTTGTTGTTTAACTAAAATATCATCCAATGACACATCACTGGATTTCAATTTACCCTGTTTGTCTTGAAATACAACTATTTCATTAGGATCAACATTTGTTAAGTTCAACGTCTCAGCTATTTCATCTTTGATTAGTTTTTTTACATCCTTGACAGAATCAGGTGGTGCAGTGTCATCGGGTTTGGGTTTCAAAGATCTCCCCCAAATATCAATCATGTTATTGTAAAACTCTTTCTCTCTCTAAAATCGTTTTTGACGACTTCGTCGTTGCCAGCGATTACTAGTGTATTCATTAACGACAACATGTGGTGGTTTTCCGCTTGGGTTACTCAAGGAGTTAGAAATAGCGTCAAGGACATTTAATACTTCGCTGCCGCATATTGGTGGGTCAATCATCGTTTGTGTTGGTAGCGTAGAATACCAAGTCTTCATTGGAAGGGTTTTTATATACCGCATAAACTCTTTTGGTGGGGCTAATCCATATGAATCAAAATAGACAATCCCACGTGGATCAATAGCGTATGCAACCCAGTGAGTTCCAGGTCCGGTGCTGTTATCTAAATTAATGATTCCGGTTTCAACGCTGTTTGGTTGATGTGGTAATTGATCTTTCATAAAGACACCTCTGAAGTTTTTAATCGCGAGTTTTTTAGCAGCGTCCATTAAATCAAAATTGGACATAGGAACCATAGGTTCCTGAATTAATAAATCGTTCCTGGTAGTCTTAGACCCTTTCCGCTGTACCACGAATACGGGGTTCCTGGTAGTCTTAGACCCTTTCCCTTTTTTTTATATCCTTTCCCAGTTGCCTTCTTTAGTGCCATTCCTGCTGCAGTACCAACGGCTCCTAACGCTGCCGCTTTAGCCACCGCTGGGGCTGCTGCTGCAATCAATGCTGGAATCGCAGCTAACAACGGAAATATACCGCCTGTTTTAATCATATTTTTGATAGCAGCCGCAGAGAGAGTAATCTGAACACCTTTTTTGGCTGCAAGTGCATCATTGAAATGTTTCACCTGACGAGTTGTCAGCGATAGCTTATTTGCACCACCAGTCATTTGGTTGGGTTTCAACGTGATTGTGGTTCCACATTTTTTAGCTGATTCCGATTGCAATTTTTTTAATTGACCGGGAGTTAACGCAACACTAATAACACTATATGACATGTTATACATAATAGATTGATTCTAATTCAATGAAAAATCGAGAAAATCAATCAAAGATTTTCCACTGGTGCATCTACCACTCTCATTCTTCCACCAACACCTTCGAGTAGCATTGATTTATCACTGAGAATGACAGCAACCGCTCTATAATTCGGGATAAGGATAGGAGGTACCCCACCAACTGGTGGACCAGTCGGACGAGTTACACGGGCTCTAAAGTGTATATCAACGACAGATTGTCTTGTTAAATCAAGATGTTCAAGTGAAAAGTAATAAATCGGATAGAGGCTTTTAAAATCCAATTGCGATATTTGCAAACCAGTATCCACATTTTGATCACGTGCCATAAATGACAACAGGTTATGATAGACACGTGCAATATGATTCTGACCCTAATCAAGTTGTATATCCTCGGATGGTTCCTGCTGTCCATTTATTCTCAGCGAGACTTCATTAACACCTAACTGATCAAATATCATATGGCTTCGTTCTTGATTACCAACTCGCGCATTATTCTGTAACGCTACGAATATATGACGTGGAGCTGAAACACCTTGTTTTGATGCCAGGTGCCATGTGAATGTACCATCAACACTGTCTTGTTTAATATCCGTGGTCACTGATAACCAACTCAACAATGATTTTCCTCCTTGGTCCATAAATGATAGTAGTCGCTGTTCTTCTGTGATTGATGGAGTTAATACTGGCATCCACAATGATAGTTTTGTTAAAATGACTTTACCGGGAGCAACCCCAGCATTACGCCAGATTGCATCATCATCAGTACCCTTTCGTACAAGCGCTACTGTGTGTTTAGCTCCATAAATAACTTTTCGGACGTTTCTACAGAATCCAAATATATGATGCAGTGGAATCGCACATGAAAATCGTCGACGCTGCCCATGCAACGTTGCTACACGTGTTGCAAATCCTAAATTGAGATTACCATTAACGCCTCCGAGAATATCAAACGCAGCTCCGGGTCTAGTTCGACGTTCTGGATTAGCTGCTTCCTGTTGATCGGCTTCTGCATTATCTCTTGCTGTTAACACTTTAATGAATTGAAGGTGATCAGCGTTATCAGAGGTATCCTTTGCAAACATCATAGATGGACCCGCTGATCTTGTATAATCATCAGAATATCTCGCTAACCCTATGATTGTTGTGGCCACATCAACTTCACGGTCAATGGATTCAATTTCTTTTCCATCAATGAGATATCTAGCGCTTTCAAATAACGCCATTATGCCGTTATTAACAAAACCAACTCGGACATTTGCGTTATTGTCATATGGGGTATCAGCTGCAACATTTGTTACAAGTTCTCCTTCTACTTCAATAAATGCCTCACACGGTAGAAAATATTTACTGGTATCATGAACTTGAAGTTCAATTCGCGATCAGAGATCTGGTTGTACTGCGTGATAAGAATAAAATTGAAAATCGCGTACAGAATCATTCTTGCCAACTGGGGCATCCATATCAAATGCTGGATCAGGTGACCTTTTGAACATTTTATTCTATTTATCAGAGTCTAAATCGCGATTTTTCATTTCATCGTCGTGTTTTTTTAAAGCCACTTCCTGCTATCATGTTTGCTATCATGTTATTTTGGTCCCCTTGATTTATCAAGGGAGTCACCATCGACGCTAATTTTTCATCTACTGCGTTATTTATAATTCTACTAACACTTGCAGGCATTTCCGCTGTAGACGGTAACGGTTTCTTTTTTCGTCTCACTAATGATGTTATTTTATTCTTCGCAGCTGAAAACGCTTTTCCCGCAAGATCTCCAACAGCACCAATACCCTTATCACGAATAACATCAATTGCTTTCATTCCTAGTTGTTTAGCCAACGGCATCACTTTTGGAGCCATTCTCGCAAATAACCCTGCAATGGTATTGCCTAAACCATCTCCGTAGTATGCTCTATAAACCGGAAACCGTGAATTAACTACGTAGACGGGGGTTGGTTTATCATGATTGTAGTGTATGATCATTATTTGAAATCAGAAACAATTTTTCAATTGGAAACGCAAGCGTTTTTATTCAATCCCGGTGATTAATCACTGTGATAATCCTCCACTAACTCGCCAATGAAATCTCGATATGTGCTGATATCTATGATACCACCCTGAAATAATCGTCTACAGATATCAGCTGCTTCATTAATTATTTCCGGTGAGTTATTTCCAGCTCGGAAACCTCCTACAAGAACTTCTAATCGTGATATATCATTGATAACACTACCAGGACATGTCGTGGTAGAGTCAAAGACATCCTTTGGATTTCCAATCGAATATCCCTTTCCGCTTGTTTCCTCAGTTGTACCAGTTGCGCCCTCACTATCATCAAGTAATTTCCTTTGTCGGCCTCGACTTTGTTGTTTTTGTATACCATAGCTATCAACTCCTACTTTAAAAGATCTATACTCAACTGTATCCTTTTTCAAATTACTAGTAATCCCCTTATTCGTTTTATACAACCAATCTACCCAGTCGTCTCGTTTAATTCTACTGTTTTTATACTCGTCTTTTAAAAACTCTTCCCTTGAATAATATTTTTGGGCAGCGAAAACGCCAAAGTCCGCATAATCGTTGGGTTTTATTAATTGATATTGTTTGATTTCTGTTATAGCTTCTTCGGTGAGTTTGTCTATAAAGGGGATACCTTTTGGGGTGACGACATCAACAGGTTGTGGTTCAGGCGCAGAATCATCAATATCAGCTAATCGTTCATACTCGCGCTGAGTTTTTATATCACTGGATAGCTGTTGTATCCCTGCGCGTGTTTGTCCGGTCTCTGCTGCTATCTTTTCAAGCGTATCAAGCAGCGGCGCCTTCTTTACTCGTTCTCGCTCAGGAATATCTCCGTATATCGCTGCTTCAGTTAACTTTTTCACATCTTTGGTCGCACTTGTTATCGGAGTAAACAGTTGTTCACTTGACACAGAAAAGTCAGTCTGCGCTTGTTGTCGTTGTTGCAGTTTATTCCGTACAGAGTCACGAATTGGTACAAATCTCCTGATTGCATCCAGTCGTTCACGAGCCAATCGGGTTGTTAATGCTTCATTGACCATTATTTGAAATCAGAAACAATTTTTCAATTGCAAAACACTTTTTCAATCCGACCTAACACCATCGTGGAAGTGTTTTGAGATCTCTATCATTGATGGGGAAAGTGTGGAAATCCTTATAAAAATAAATAATATCACACTTTCCATTTGATCAATCCGAACCAGCCATCAATTTTTTATTCACTGATTTCAACAGTTTTAATCAAAAAATGCTAAAAAAAAAATTAAAATCTCTATGAGGGACGGTCACAATCAAATAATGATAAATGGTTGGTCAATCAAAATTGTTCATTTTCTTGAATTAACGCCCGTAGGTTTCTAACTTTAGAATTAACCTCCTTTTTCAATTCGTATTCGTACCCCAATTCTTTTCGTATTCGTTCTACGATGGTATACAACGGAGCGAACACACTTACGTCACTGGAAAATGCGAGAGAGTCCTTAATAGAATTCTGAATTCTTTTGATGAGCGCATACTTCTTTGGTAGCATATACTTGTTAGTGCTAACTCCGTATTCTATATCCTGAAAATCAGACATGATTTGATCAGGATTTAACCCATCTGATAGTTCAATATCCCAACTTTTCAATTTTGAAATCTCGGATATGATGCTATTCATGTTTTCAGAATTCATTATTCTATAATAATGATATATTTCTAAATGAAAAATATGACGCATTAGACATAACTAAATTGAATTTTTTGTCCCGTCCTTTTTGAAATAGCCGATCGACAAACCCCCTCTGCAACGAATCGTACTGAGGCTCTACAAATATTGAAATACTTGCCGGCTTCATATATTGATTTAAATATTTTTTCTTCGTTAGTTGTTGTATTCAAAGATTTTACTGGTCTCGCTTTTTTTGAGCAAATGCCAGTCTCTCCTCTTTTCAAATTCTCACTTTGTGTGATAGCTTGCAGATTTGATAAAGAATTGTTCCTTGGATTAGAATCCTTGTGATCGATAACAAAACCATTTTTGATCAATCCATTGAAACATTCAAATACGAAACGATGATTGTAATATTTCTTCTTTCCAACAGTAAAGAACAAATACCCCATACCATTATCCCACCCAACTGGGTTCTTCAGTCTACAGTGTCTTACAACACCATCACTGGATGCTTCATAATTTGTACTCACTGGGTGTGGTCTGAATTCCTGGTTCATTAGTATACTATACTATTTGTCTAATTCATTGACTGATCCATTGCAGTGATTCATTATACATAAACCTTTCATTTAGACACTTGTTTTTAGTATAGCATGAGGGAGTTCAAGAGATTGCCTTCGAAAAATGCTGAATTCAATGCTGATAAGGAGTTTAAGAGATTATTGAAAATCAATCCTAGATTTAATCTCGATAAACCCAAAAAACGTAACAAACGTCCAATAGACGGAAACATGAAAGAGTTTAAGAGATTATTGAAAATCAATCCTAGATTTAATCTCGATAAACCCAAAAAACGTCCAAGAGACGGAAACATGAAAGAGTTTAAGAGATTATTGAAAATCAATCCTAGATTTAATCTCGATAAACCAAAAAAAACGTCCAAGAGAGATTACCTCTGGAAAGATGCTCAATTCAATCTCGATATAGTTTCTAATACACCAAAGAATACAATTCTTGATAAAGCCATGATTAGTAAAATCAGAGACTGTTTTAATGAATTCAAGCGTGATGGAGCATCTTATTGTTGGTCAACATTTCGAATTGATGGTGTTGTTGATGCTACCATGAATGATGAAAAAGCAGCAGTGATAATTTCACGTGTTGGGGAAAAAAGACATTTTTTCCGAATCAAATTCATTATCGAAGTCGATGGCAAATGGATTATTAAGGATAAATTTGAACCAATCCTCAAGAATAAAAAAGCTGTCATTGTGAGTAGAGATTCCAAACCAGGGATTCTAACCGGCATTGACAAACCATACTACGAAAGATCTTATCCCGTAACAGCAATGGTTTATGGGATATATCCGTTAAATGATAAACCCGATATCGCAAAACTAGCTCCTATGAAATATTCGTCAGGGCTTAATTGTGTGGCAGAACGAATAATAGAACACTTCACAAATGCATCCCGAGGAAATAAACTAACTGATCTGCGACATAGGAAAATAACCGAATGGGAACTGACAGTGAAACAGCATGGTGCAAAGATTTCTGATATAGCTAAATTAGAAACATCATTAAGATTTCCAATAACAGTTATGACGATAACCGGAGAGGTTTTATACGAACCGAAATATAACAAAAATGGAGCGCCAATACAGATTATTGATCATAACAAACACGCGTGGACACCTGTGGTAACAATATTTCCACGAGAACAAACCGTGAAATATATCCCTAAGGAGTTCGTCGGGGATGTTTTCTATGAAGAGAAATTATTCGATGCTATTCATGCGTTGTGTAAGGATGATCCTGTGTCAGTGTAGTTACTTAGAAGTGCTGAAGAATTCGATCAATTTGTAAAACCAAATGGTGAATTATATCGCATTGAAGAATTAGATAACAGAATGAGAAAAATCGCTAGTGATTTTTCACCGGAGAATTCCCATGAAAAACTACTCACGGATAGTTTTACTATTCCATCAGTGGTAGCTCACTTCGCAAGAGAAAAAAACTCATGGCGTCCAACACGAAATGATTTTCTCGAGGATGTTAAATTGAGTTGCGTCGAATTTGGTCATGGAGGACTGTGGAATACGAAATACTCACGTGATGGTATGATTTCAATTGATATATCCGCGTGTTATCCCGGAAGTTTTCTCGGGTATGGGGAATGCGCTGAGTACTTCAAACGATTTGGACACCCCACGCATGAAATGACTCGTGTTGCGATTAATGGACCATTGCCTGATTTTGATTTAATCGGATTCGCTCGTGTGATATCATTTGAATTAGCTACAGGGTTACATCCGTGTAGCTATGTTTGGCTCGGTAGACACCTATCTGAAAAACACTGGATGCCAATAGTGCTATTGAGATATATGATTGATTGTGGTATGCTAATATCGTTGATTGTTTCCGAGGCTATTATATGCTATCGAGCTCAGAAAGAAGTTTGGCTACCACAACCCGATCTAGATAGAATAATCAACGAACTACGAAAACAGTTTCCAGATTTCAGTGAAGAAGAAATCATAAATTGGTCTAAGAAGTTATTTGAAATTAAAAAAGAACAAGCAAAAGATCTCGGAAGAAGAATAATCGGTAAATTTACCCAGGGTGGACGATACGACAACGCAAAATACTCTTCGCGGTTGATCATAGATGTCGCTGAATACGATTTTATTGTAGCGGATTTAATGAAACAGGGAAAACTTGTATCCCGTAAGGATGCTTTTCTATCCAATGGTGAGAAATTAGGTACGGTTGTTACCTACTGTGATGGATATAATTCCCAGTACACACATTTGAGAAGTTCAATGCTAGCCTATGCTTCTATTAATCTATTTTCGATGATAAATAGATTTCCTAATACCGCGGTTAGAGTGGCCACTGATTCGATGTATATACATAATAAGTACAAATCAACTGTAGCGGCATTCACAGATCCCGAAGAAAATTGGGGGCGTTGGCGATTTAAAAAGGAGATGCTACATGAGTATTGTGAATCCGCAGACGTTGCCATGGATGATAAATATCTTTGTTGTAACCGTATTGAAATTCAATCAGAATTTTCTAATGCACCACCGGTATCTGATCCAATATGTAGATATAAGACAGTTTATTTAAACGGTTGTGGTGGGTCAGGAAAGACAACTCGTGCAATTGAATTATTTCGTCGTGGAAACGCTAGCGTTTCTAACATGATTGTGCTAACACCGACTCACAGACTCGCCAGAAAGATGATACAACGAGGGGTAAATGCTTGCACTTATCACAGTTTTTTTCGATGGAAAGGTGACAAATGGACTCCTGAGCGTATGGGTGATAAATTCATTCCTGAAATCATAATTTGGGATGAAATATGCACAGTGTCATTAGATGTATTAAAAACATTTCTTGAGTGGTTGTTAAACAAAAACACAAAAGTCGTCATGTGCGGGGATCACGGCCAACCACCACCATTTGTCGGTGCATCTCCACATGAATGGCTAAAGGGTTTTGTAGACTACTATGAAGAAATCACCACTGATTATAGATCACTTGATGAACGATTACGCGAGTTCAAAGCGCTAATTAGATTACAACCGGATAGAATCCAATGCGAAATAGCGCGTGAAGTGATTTCAGAAACCCCAATGAATGATTTCTGGGAAGCGTGGAGACCAAACGATTTGATCATTGCAAGTAGAAAAATAGTCAGGGATACACTTCAGATGAAGTTATTTGAATTGCATAAAGAAAAATTTGCAACGCTTCCAGTACCCCTTTGTTATAGGCCATCGGATACACGAAAACAGAATATTGAAGTTGATATTCCAGGACAGAGTGAAAAACAAATTCTCGTATTAAATGATATTGTGCTGGTTGATATCAATGTCGTTGAAGATGCATTGCGTGCTAATAAATCCCCGTGGCCGCTAGGATACGCAGCAACAATACACTCTTCACAGGGATTGACTATATCGAATACAATTGTTTGGATGGTGGATAATCACATCGAATGGTCAAATTTAGTCTATCTCGCAGTATCCAGAGTACGAAACATAAATCAACTTCGAAGAGTTGTTTTCGATGATAATGACACAACAATAAATGATATTGATGTTAGCATCATTAATAAAAAACTCTCCGGTTACAAACAACAGGACAAAAAAAAACAACGAGAATTTGATATTGATGCTGAATTAATAATCACTTTGAAGAAACAACAGAATAATCACTGCGCGAGTTGCAATTGTATAATGCGTTGGCAGTATTCGGATAAGGATCCTCGCCAATTAACCTTAGACAGAAAAAATAACAATCTCGGTCATGTCAGAAATAATGTGATGTTGACTTGTCTTGAGTGCAATAGACGCGACGGTGCTAGTTAAGACCATGCGGTGGCAATTGAGTATCCTCGGGAATCACTTGTAGTTGTTGTCGAGTAAAACCCCGCTGAGGGGCAGTTGAATCCAGTTTATAGACTGGAGGTCTACCAGTTGATCGTGTTATACTAGATATCTTATGCGTAGTGACGCTCCAAATAGGATCAGTAGCCCTTTTTCTACCCCCTTCAAGCTCTCCTGGTTCGTATAAGTACCTCACAATGACACTACTACCAAGAATTGGTTCTTTGAAATCTTTTTGTGGTTGTACGGGTATTGACTTCTTTTTAATCGCGTTGATAGGTTTCATGTTGATTGTTCTAGTAATCTCGTTATTCAGTGCAGTAATCACAGATGGTAATCTTTTAACCCATTCACTGGATCGCTTTTCTTGAATGAATTCTTTTGCGTATTGATATCCAAATAACCGCTCAGCAATCGTCCGATTAAATCGTTCTACAATGGCCTGATCGCGATGTAGCGCAGTATGCCCTCATCGTATGGTGACATTATGATGTTTCATTGTAGATAACACTGCACCCTGAAATTCCTTGCCAGGATCAACCTGCAATAGATTTGGCCAGTGCAGAGAACCTCGTCGATAAATCCTTTCAAATGCAGAAGCGACTTCAGTGGCTGATTTTGTTTTTAACGGTTCTGCTTCTTTGTATCGACTTGCAATATCAACTACGGTTAACGCATATTTGTAACCACGATCATGTGGCAGAAATAATATATCAGCCTGATGAGCTTCATTAGGAGCGGTCACATCAAAATGCGAGAATTGAATTTGTTTAGGCGGTGGTAGATAAATTTGCCATAGTGCCTGTTTGGATAACCAATTAGCCGCAGTGGTTTTTTTCACTTTTGCAGCACTAGCGAGTTTATTGATTGCAGCGTTACCCCTCCAGTATCCCCTCGGAGAATAATAAATTGATTCCATATTATTAATTACCAGCACCTAACATCAATTTACTTTTCATAGCCGATTTTATCAAAAATGAAGACAATTTTTCTTTGAAGGATTTATCAGGAATAGCATTTAACGCATGAATTAATTTCACATCTGCTAGATGCCTGTGTTGCAGATTGCTGCTTTTATAAGCAACATCATGAAGGTGACAGGCCTTATCAATGGCGTTTATTGGTTCTTCACCGGGGTTGGGTTGATTTTGATTATTGAGTCTGATATCAAGTCTGGTTCCCGGTCCACAGTAGCTATATCCTGGAAGGTGCTTTTCTCCGGGGTATTTTGTCCATGGGGTTCCAGGGAGTTTTGCTAATTTGGCTGCGATATCACCTCCTCGTTTTTTTTTAAAGGTTCCTTGGGTTTAGAAACAAATCTAAATTTCTTTGTACTACATTGTACGCATTTACCAGAAAGCGCTGATCGGTTATTTTTTGTTGTAATCGTCGTCACATCATCTGTGCCAGTACGCGTTTTACACTTCACACAATATAGATCCATAATTTATGTATAGAAATATGGATATAATTGATTTTTCAGCGACTAAAACAAGAGAACCAATTAAGCATCATGCAGCGCTACCAAACTCTATCCGGATGATTATAATCGGGCCATCTGGATCCGGTAAAACGCAATTGTTGCTCAATTTAATAATGAGATGGATGAAGTGGGATAAGTTGTATTTAATTGCCCCTAGCGTAGATGATCAACGATGTTATGAAGTGTTAAAGGATTTTAACGAGAATGCATCAGAAATTAAGGGTGAGAACGCCATTGATTTTATAACCGATATCGATGAAGCACCGAGTATTGATGATATTGATGGAGATATTAACAATTTAGTCGTATACGACGATATAATGTTGGATAAACAAAAAAATCCTGCTAGAATATTTTCCCGTGGGCGTCACAAAAACACTGACGTGATATATGTCACTCAACGCTACACTCAGGTTCCAAAGTCATCAGAGATAACTGCAATATTCTTTCTGTATTCAACGGAGTTGATACTCATACTCTTAGAAATATTTGGCAGACATGGTGTTCTGATATGGACTTCAATCAATTTAAAAACTTCTTTAGTCATGCTCAGTCAAAACCACACGGATTCGCAACAATAAATTTACATGATCCTCGGACACAATATCGTATCGGACTCGATCAAATATTTGGTTAAAATCATTTATTATTTTTTGTTAACCCAGTGATGAAATCACTAAGCAGCAGAGAGGGTGGATGACCACATCGTTGCGAGCAAAATTGATTAAAAAATCGTAAAATCTCCGTTTTCATTTTTTTAGTTAAAATGAGATTTCGTAGGGAAAGCTCATTAAGATTTCAATCAATTTTTTGTCTGAAAACGTTGTAGGGTTTGCCCCTGAGACATTTTTTTTGGTTAAAATGAGATCGTAGGAAGGCTCGTTTTAATGATTCAATCAAAATTTTGTCTGAAAACGTTGTAGGATTCACCCTCTCTGCTGCTTGATGTGTGGAAACTCCATTCTGTGTGTTTTTACCCTTGATTCACCTCAGGCATAATTTTCTACTGAATATGTGATGCTTATTAGGCCCCCTACCCCAGTTTTCAAACATTCCTGTTTTTCATTGTCAATCCTATAATCTTTTTCCCCCAGGGTACGCCAACATTTTTAAATTATTCCAGAGATTTCTTTGTGTATCTAGTTGAGAAAGTTTTTTTACCTAGTACCTGGAAATGCTTAATACATTAATACAATATATATATATATTTATATATATATATATATATATATATATATATATATATATATATATATATATAGTCACTAAAAAAAACTAAATAAGTAACCCTGATTTTAAGTGTGATAAAAAACATGCATATTTTTTGGCCTCCCAATTCACCATATGCACCAATGATCGACATTTGATAGAGGCCACTCCAGTGACATAAGTGGTTAGAGCATTTGCCTGAGATGCAGGAAGCCTTGGGTTCGAACACTGACCTAATCATACCAATGACTTATATAAATGTTAATAAAATTGGTACTTGAAGCTGCCGGGTTTGGCTCTCATGATTAAGAGGTTATTATTAGGAGTGGTTGACCTGGTGTTGGGATAATTTGACTGGGTGGGACATAATGCTGCACGTCTGTGGCTTGATACCACATTGCTGGACCATTATGAGAAACAGGCAAAAATGTCTTTTCTGCAGAAACGATTCAGTAGGTATGTTTGATTTTTTTTCATTGTTTGATAGTTTTTGGCATAGTTCAAGATGACTTTAGAAGAATACACAAACATGCACATGTAAACAAAAACAGCAAACTAAAGCCCCATAACCTGAATTACAATCATAAACCGCCAAATCCCATGATATGTTTTCACTAGTAATTTTAAATGTCACAATACACTTTTAGTATTAATGGTACAAGGCAATGTTAATAAACTGGGTTGACACAAAGCTGCTGCATTGTCTAGTAACACTGTACCTGGATCCCTTTTCAAAATCAATCCAACGGAAAGAAAAAACACAAAATATTTATACTGTGTGTTTTATTCAGTGTATCACTTCAAATTTTGAAAAAATGACAGATTAGCCAAAGACAAAATCTTGGGAGTTGTTTACATGGGTGATCGTAAGAAGATATTAGGCTGTCCTGCATTCAGCTTTACTGGATGACTCAGTGTCAGCACCTTTTATACATTGAAACTGATTAGATATAATTAAGCTGTTAATTAGATTTTTAAATTCTTGACTGTTGTCAATATAAATACAACTTAATTGCTGATAATGCATTTAATGAGGTTGTCACTGATGTTCTCAAAGGCATTGCGGTGAGCTATGTTATTCTTTTCACAAATTAATAGGTGCAAGCATATTACATTTGCAGTAATTACTTTGAAAATTAATTTAATTGATAAAAGTGAATATTAATTTCTGTTAGCAAAACTATTTTAATTGGTATTTTATTTTTTATAATGTTGCCACCAGTAGGCACTTAACACATTTGATTTAATCATTTTTTTGTAGTAAATTTTGTTATTTATTGAAAAGATAGCTTTACTACAAATTAATGCTTTATTTTTTGATGTTTTTGATGAAACAGTGATATTTGAAGCCTTCATTTGACAGTTTATGTTAGGTAAATAAACATATAAATATGTCAGCTTGTTAAAAAACACTCCAGACTAAATTACAAACAAAATGAAGCATCGGCAAACATAGTCAGTACTGTCCTTCATTTTAATGAAAATCTGTCAGTTGAGCATAATTATATACAATTTTTCCAGAGCATTAGTCCCAGGCCTCTTACAAAATACACTGAGAGAACTTGCTACCAGTCATAATTTAGAGTCTATGA
The DNA here is from genome assembly GCA_029339505.1 of Unio delphinus. Classification (NCBI taxonomy): domain Eukaryota; kingdom Metazoa; phylum Mollusca; class Bivalvia; order Unionida; family Unionidae; genus Unio; species Unio delphinus. The sequence continues at coordinate 248,081 of JAQISU010000230.1, read as the reverse complement.
ATTTTCAAAACTTTTTGAACTCTTTAAAATCCTTCAATTTTCATTGTTTTTTATTTTTAGAAACCTGGGCCAGGAGAGCATCCACTACAGTTTAATTATGCATACTGGTTCTCTAGAAAATCTCCAGGAAAACAGTCAGCCAGCTATGATCAAAATCTCAAACTTGTTGGAACATTTGCATCAGTAAGCGTAGATATGCTTGTTTTGACTTACTCTTGTGTTGTGAATTTTACTGGTTTCCTGATTTCTGTATTTAAAAAAAAATGTATTACCGTATTTTCCCGGCCTATAAGTCGATACTTTTTTACTTGAAAGTCGGGTCTTGGTCTTATACTCCGAATTGACTTGTATATGGATTGTGTCATTGACAGTTTATGTTAGTTACGTTTGTACCATACATGCCAACCATTACGCTTTTGGCGTAATCATTACGCTTTTTCCCACTAAATTCCGCGTTACGCGTTAACGTTTATAGATTACGCTTTTTCGATATATCCATCTTGCAAAAAAAAAAATATTTTTTTTTTCGTTTTTATTAGCATTACTTGATATTTTACATACTGTTTTATTTTTAATTAAAAAATACCCTGCTTCTACATAACTACGATATACGAGTATACTTGTCCGTGGACTTTCCTAATATTCATGTTCTATTTATAGCAACTATCATGTTACTAAGATACTTTCAAACTTTCGACCTCATATTCTATTTATAGCGGCTTAGTGAGGAGAGAACAGACTGGTTTCTATTTTGTTTAAATCATTATGCACGTACTCTTTGTTCTAATTTTGTATAGTGCAGAACCAGTCTAAAAGTTTTTTTGCGCTAAAAGTATTAAAAAATTCTCAATGCGTTTATGAGTGCAAAAAATATCTCTTAAATAATTTCACAGATGGGTTAGAAAAAGTCGATAATAAACAAAGCAAAATGTAATCAGTCCTCCAAACACGACGAGGGCATCATCACGTGACGTCTAATCGTTGGCGCTAAATGGCTTCAGATGTTAAGATGGATTCTAGTCTTTGTGTATGTTAGAGCACATTTTTTTCCCCAAGAATTTCGCAGATGGATCAGAAAAAAGCAAAACAACGAGTCCTCCAAAGATTCAAAGATGAATATATGAATGGCATAATACAGCGTTCCATTCTAGGACAGCATCATGCTCATTGCAGACTGTGCGGAAACGATTTTAGCATTGGTCATGGTGGTAAATTTGATGTGGAAAAACACATGAAAACAAGGAAACACATCGAATTAGCTCGCATTACGAACTCTAATACTAAGGTAACTTCTTATTTACAGCAGAGCTCAAGTGCAGACTTGAATACTATAAATGCTGAGGTGTTATTTACCGAGTTTTTAATAGAACACAGACTACCCTTAGCGGTAGCAGACCATGTTGGTCCCTTGTTCAAGCGGATGTTTCCTGATTCGAAAATTGCAGAAAAATATGCTTGTGCAAGAACAAAATCATCTCACATTGTTTGGTGCCTAGCAGAAGATACTTCACTTAAAATTGCAGAAGCAATGAAAATTGGGCCGTTTAGTATTGCCACAGAGGGGAGTTGTGATTATGATGATAAAAAGTTGTACCCAGTATGTGTTAGATACTTTGACAGTGAAAAAGGCAAAGTCATGAGTGTTCTTCTTTCTTTACCAGAATTAACAGTAGATTCCACTGGACAAAACATTTTTGATTTGCTTGACAATGTTTTGAAGAAACATGACATAAGTTGGCAGAACTGTATGGGGTTTGCAGCTGACAGTCAAAAAGCTTCAAAAGTGTTAGATTCTCTGTCAAGAGATATCCCTTTCTATTGCCACCCTTGTCTAACTTGGATCATCTGGAAGAAGAATTCCTGAAGTATCAAGTTGGGATTCTACCTGACAATATACTTAATGCAGATAGAGTTGATGTGCAATGGCACCTTATTTCCCAGCTAAAAGACTCTATCACTGGAAGAAATAAATTTCCTCTTCTTTGTCAGGTTATGAAAGGAATATTGGTTCTTTACCATTCTAATGCTGACTGTGAGTTATTGTTCAGTGTTGTTAACAAAAATAAAACTGAATTCAGGTCCAGGCTAAGTAACCCGGTACTGAGTGCTCTACTGGTATGCAAAACATTCATGGCCTCAGCTGGTACAAAATGTTTTGAAATGCAACATAACAATCTGTTGCTTTCTAAAGCTAAAAGTGCTACATATGAACACTTGAACCATTAATGAATGATAAAAGACGAGAAAAGCAAATAAATCATCGTTAATTGTAATTGTAGTATGTTATATGTGGATTACTCTTTTTCTGCTTGGATTCCTCTTTTTGACCACTTGGATTACACTTTTTCCTCGTCAGGGGTTGGCATGTATGTTGTACCTACAGATAATAAAATGAACTACAACATGGATGTGTTTTCAAGTATAATAAAACAAGCATGGACTGTTTATTCAGCTGTGTCAATTGATAACAGAATATAGCAGTGATTTGTTCAGAAGTAAAATCACAAGCATGTTAGCATCGGAAATGCAATTTCAAGATTGCCGGTAATATGGAATATCATAAAACGATACCATTACTAGCGTGAAATACAAAGCCAAAATATTGACCTAGCCTCGTCTTATAGCCTCTGAATCGACTTATATATGGACGAAGGATGGAAAATTTACAAAATTGGTGAATTCGACTTATACTCTGCATCGACTTATAGGTCAATACGGTACAGATAAAAAATGACCATGCGAAATGTTTCTAAAGTAGACTAGTGAGAACGTTAATGAATATTGCAAGAATGGATCACCATTCTCTATGGGTACATGAACAATATTGCTCCTTTGAGGTGTTAGAGATAAATTGTTGCTGTATCCATGTATCAGCTTTAGATTTCACCATACCCTGACGGACCAAAATGTTCTTATACTTTTCCTTTGTTTGAACTCTCCACCAAAATGTATGATCATATATCTCATAATATGTATATTGGCTGAAAACATGGTACATTATGTTCTCCCATTGCACGGAAGAAAGGGTTTTTTTTTTAGTAGAGAAAGGTAATAATTAGGACTTTGTATAGTGCCTAATCTTTAGAAGCTCTAAGCGCTTTACAACATATATAATAATATGACTAAGAAAAACCAAACCAAACACCATGAAATTAGAAAACATCAAAATATGCTGAAAATATTTAAGGTAGGAAACATTAGGTCTTTAAGTTTGTATTATCAGTTAAAAAAGGTGAGTTTTAAGAGCACTCTTCAAAGGGTTCACTGTGTCGTTGTGTCTAATTTCAATGGGCAATTTATTCCATGTTGCAGGCCCTGGTATGCAAACTACTGTCCATATGACTTCGTTTTCATAGTGGGAATAATGAATATATCAAAGATGTGCTTTTTTGCCACAATACAGATTATACACTCAGTGAAATAGGTATGCTGACGAACACAATGGAAATATTTTCATCTTTTATATTTCAAAATAAGTGCTGAGTATTCTCATTTGCATGTCATGTGTGATGTGATGTGATTTGGATTTTTAAAGTTGCTTTAAGAATTTTTCATTCACATCACTATGATGTCTGTAGTGTGATGGTTTATAGTGATGTCTACAACTGGGGCATCATGCTGCAGACATGTAGCCTAATGTCCCAACAAGTCACGTTATCTTGACACCAGGATGACGAGTCCTAACTCTAACTCTTAATGTTGTGTGTTGAGCCAGGCAGCTGCTGGTACCATTTTCACAAGTTTTTGGTATGACTAGGTGGGGGTTCGAACCTACAAACTTCCAGATCCAGGAACACAATCTAACCACTAGTCCACCAGAGCAGCCCCATTTTGCATATTTTTAAAACTTGTGTTAGATGGGTCAATCACATAATAAATTCGGAAAAAAACAACTTTTCATGTAATTGAATTTAGGTTACTAATAAATGCTGAAAGAAAAAACCCTATCATGTAGTTTCATTTAGGTAATCAACCTCATTTATTTTATTTATTTATTTTATTTATTTAGTTTTATTTATTTATTTATTTACTAGCACAGCCAACATTCACATTTCTATAATGGTTTGTGGCATAATTACGGATGAGTAAAACCTTTAAGTATTTTCAACACTTCTTGAGTGTATTTCTACAAGTTTTTCAACCCCAAGCATCCAAACATAACTGAAGAAACCTTCATCAGCATCATAAGGAATTGTCATTTTCCACAGCTGTAGAAAACAAGCCACTAAAAACTTTAAAGAATTTGAATTTGAATTTAAAGAACAATGTTAAGCACTAGTCCATAGCTATGTGTATTCATTCTGCCATTTTTCTAAAATAGCCTACTAAAATTTAGAAACTAAAGTTTTAAATATTGTCCTAATCTTGAGAGTAATTCACTCATTTCACTGAGTTCTTATCAGGAGCTCTGATTTTTTTTTTGTGCACAGGTGGAGCAGTTCTGGAAGTTGTACAGTCACATGGTACGGCCAAGTGACCTGACCGGGCATAGTGACTATCACTTATTTAAGGAAGGAATCCGACCAGTTTGGGAAGTATGTTTTGTATTAAATAGAAGATGGTACACGAGTCTGTTTTTCAAGTTAAATTCATTAAAAATGCCAAATGGCATTTCAAGTGATGGTATGAAGCAAATTGATATACCAGTACTATTGCTATATCAAATTGTGATCCATCCATGATACAATAATAGGAATATATAAACATTCTTTCAACTAGAGACCTATTCATCAATGATGAATTTCTCCTCATACATTTATCATAAATGTGACATATGAAAATATGATAAAACATTAATAGTCCCTGTTTTCTAAATGATATTTAAAAAGGTACACAATTTCATCAGAATCCTTTTTGCCCATTCCTTTCTTGTGCATAAATGACAAAATAAGCACTAATCTCGAGTGAGGGAGAAAAACATTGCACTGGATGAAAGCATTAAAACTGAACTTGTGCAAAGTAATCTACGGTAATCTGGTTCGTCATAACTGTATTTTTACGATTTCTTTGGCATCTATTTACAGTGTTCATAATATCAATGATACATAGTTGCAATAGCCAGTGACACTGTGCCTATATGTCAAATGTATTGGTTATGAAGCACACATACTGTATTGTGTTTTAATCCTTAAATGTTTCTTAAACCTATTATAATGTTGAAAAAATTGATTATTAGTTATTAAATTTAAAAATGACCAAATGGTCCCCCCTGTCTGTCTGTCTCTCTCCGGATTATCATAGCTAGATACAGGTGAAACTCCATGAACTTGTTTCATACGATGATGTATCTGGACCTATGAATGATAGCAATGTTAGTCAAGCCGTCCAAATTGAATCATATAAATGTTTCATAAATAGGTAACTTGAGCAAGCCTTGTTTCCTTTTAATGAAAAATGTATACATCTCGTTATATATCATTGATACAGTGTACATACTATATATATATATATACATATATATATTGTACTTCATTTTTATTTATTCTTAACAGGATAGTGCCAATAGAACTGGAGGGAAATGGATCATACGGCTGAAGAAGGGGCTTGCATCCAGATGTTGGGAAAATCTGATCCTGGCCATGCTGGGAGAACAATTTATGGTTGGGGAAGAGATCTGTGGGGCTGTTATTTCAATCAGATACCAGGTGTGTGTTTTAAACGTGTATTAGGCACCAGATATTTTTATCTTTGAATCAATTTTTGCTTGGACAAGACAGAATAGCTTTACTTGGACAGCTTTGTCATTCCTAAGCTTTTTTCATTATGTCTGTTATGTTGATTAAACAGTATTGTGTTGTATCATAATTTACCATTTGTATCTGTTGTATCATAATTTACCATTTGTATCTGTTGTATCATAATTTACCATTTGTATATGTTGTATCATAATTTACCATTTGTATCTGTTGTATCATAATTTACCATTTGTATCTGTTGTATCATAATTTACCATTTGTATCAAGCTCGCATTGCTGTAAAGTGAGACGTGTCACTTTTGTGCTAGCTGCTACAATAGCCTGATTCATGCCCCAATTCCTAATAGATTCTAATCTTACTACTGAGAATAGCTATAAAGAACACTTGTCACTAATTCTATGCCAAGAATTCCTTGTGGTCAAATAGACACAAATTTGTGCTAAGGTTTTGGTTAAAGTATTTTCATTGAATAATATTTTTAAATCCCTTGAAAGATTCCTATAGACTTTGAAATGACCATTACAAGTGCAAGGCAAATGTAAGCCCTTTCCCTGGGTGAAAATTTTGAAAAACATTATCCACTAAATAGCTTAAAGCAATTCAGAATAGTTGTCATCCAAGCCTTTTTTGAGATATTCTACTTGCTTTCAACCCACATGTCTACTACTCTGGGAGGCTAGCTGTTCTTCCTAGCTGACTATTGGTATTGCACTATCGACATAATGCAGAGCAAGTATGGAAGTTGTACATGCCTGACATCAATTTCATGAACAACCCAAGCCCAAAACACCATATCCTTAAGTTAAGAAATTTATCAGGGGCCAATTTACAAAATTGGAATCAGCCACCATTACAGCAATTTACCTTAGCATTCTAATACATATAGGGGACATAACTCCAGTAATAAAATAGGAGAAATTAATTAGACTAGGGTGGTTATCTCACATGGTCATTTTTCTGCAATTGCCTGTACGTAAAATAAGATATATTTCAATGTGAAATTGTCTCTAAACGTAATTTCGTGTTATATTTTCTAAATATATATGTTACACATTTTTCATTTAGAGAGCAAGAAAATAATCTTTAATCATTCATATTTCAGATTATTATTAGCATAATGATATTTGATAGCAATTATAAAATAATGGTAACTAAAATTCTGGTTGACACTTTTTATGTCAACTCTACACCAAACCATAAGCATTCTTCAGTAATTTGGTTTAAGATAATGGGGGAAGCCTAAAGGTTAAGGTTCATTTCTAAATGGTCATAACAAAATAAGATTTATAGATGTTTTGCCCGAGATGGCAAAATCAAACAAAATTTGTATTGTGAACTTGGAAATCATTGAACTCCAACAAAGTTCAAAGTCACATATATAAAAATATACTCAACCCAGTATATAACTTTTGTAACTGTTAAAAAAATTTAATAAAAATATAAAAATTTAATAAAAGTTTTTTAAGGTGAAGATATTTATTTGATCAAAATACCAATGTCCATTCTAGATTGTACAGATGGATTCTAGAATAAATGGATGCTTTGAAATCCAACGAATTATTTATAACAGAAACTTGTGTGTTAGATAGGTTTTACAATTGATGGATTTTACTCATTTGTGCATCTGCATTTCTTGAAAGACAGCGTCTAGTCTAGTGTGGCTGACTTGAAAATAAAAGATTCATTTCAACTTCCAGTCAGTTGTTGCACTAATATGGAAAAGTGAATGGCAGAATGCTGTAAATGAATGATGAAGCATAGTTTATAACCAAATTGAGGCAGTAATTATAAAATGAAATTACCTATGGTATATTGGTATCCAAATGGGAGGTAATTTATAAGAGTTTCTTCCCTGTCGTGTGTTTGTGTGTATCGGGCAGGATTAATAGAGTAGCTGAGTTTATTTCAGGACATTAATGTGATCAGGTGAATATTTTTAAGGTAACATGATTTACTTGCTTTTCACAGACATTTTTTTCAAAATTGTTAGAATAGGGTGGTATTTTAAGGTTTCACTTCTTCACTCCTCATGCTATTTTAAGGATATTATTGAAACATTGTAAGGCAGATACTTTATTGATGTAAATGTTTTGCCTTTGGTTGATAATGATGGAAATTTCTTAAGATATTGCCAATAAAAGCGATATTTTAAGATTTCTACTCTACATTTTTTGTATGTTCTCACTACCTTGGGATATATTTAGACTCTGTGTTTGGCTACAAATGTATTAATGTACCATACATGCCAACCATTACACTTTGGCGTAATCATTACGCTTTTCTTCACTAAATTACACGTAAACGTATATGGATTATGCTTTTTCTGTATATCTGCCATCCCCCCAAAAAAATAATTATTTGTTTTCTTGTTTTTTATTAACATTTCATTAATCCCACAGACCTTATTTTAGAAAAAAAATGGCTTTTACGTAACTACATTACAAGAAAACACTTGTTCATGGACTTGCCTGCACAATCCTAATAGTTTCATTTTCTATTTACAGCAAACCTGGTTCTACTTTCAAACTTTCAACCTCAAATTCTATTTATAGCATCTGTATGACTTAGTGAGGACAGAACAGACTGGTTTTCTAATTTTAATCTTTACGAACAGATTTTTTGTTCTAATTCATATTTTCTGCAAACCAGTCTGAAGGTATTTGATGCTAAAAGGCATATTGTATTGTTGTCGATGCATATGTGAGAGCAAAAATGTCTCCTTTCAAAATTTTCACAGGGATTAGAAAAATGCATACAAAGAAACAAAACAAAAAATAACAAAATCCTCTTAATATGAAGACACGAATGCAGTATCATGTGACATCTATTTCAGGCTTTGTGAAAAGAATTTTATTATTTGGTGCTAAAAGTCTTAAGATGGATTCTAGTCGATGTGTGGTTAAAGCTAAAAGTGCTACATATAAAAATTTGAAACAGTAAAGGATGCTACAAGATGAGAGGGGCAAATAAAAATTGTTTCTTGAAATTTTAGCATGTTATATATGGATTGGCTTTTTCTGCCTGGATTACGCTTTTTGACCACTTGGATCATGCTTTTTCCTCATCAGTAGTTGGCATGTATACATGCATGATAAAATTAAATTTCTTTTCAGACCCATTTTTCATGACATTTCTTGAAATGGTTTTTTAAAATTGTGATTTTTGAGAATTTGCCTTGCTTGTTTTAGTGATTATATGTGATATTACTGTGTCATTTTCATTATTTGTAAGTAGGAAAAGGTTTCTTTTGCTGCTTTTCATGGAATGATCCCCAATCCTTGTAGTAATATTTCTTCACTAAAAATGGGAAAATAATTATTCATATTTCTTATGTGGGGAAAAGAGATATCCCAGGTAAAGGTCCTAATAGATCAGAGATAACCCTAATATATACACAGTGTGACCCCACTCCATTCTAACATTATTTCTGATATAACATGGTCTCGCTTACAGAAAAAAAAAATCATATAAGTACGAAAAACCATACATTATTTTTAGTTTATTATCATTTTGGGGAAGAGATGAATAATTTTGCATGAATAATTTTCATGGTGTTGCTCCTAAATTTTATATGTATTTTTCTCTTCAAAATATGAAAAATAAAGTTTAAAATGTTTATTCTAGGATTGCATAGGGCTTTGCCAATGTTGCAAACTGTGATTTTATTTTTCTTAGTGGTGGCAAAAATTCCATTTTGCGATTTCTTTTTTATTGGCGACATTGTTGGCTGTTTAAACTTTTATATACAACCATTTGCTTTGGAGTCCAGACATTCAGAGGCCCCATGAAAGGAAGCTGCAAACTTTATATAAAATGCATTGAAATTTAAGTATTGTTACATAAACAATTTATATGTCCATATTGACAAACCATCTAAATAGTGCAATGTTATATTATAGTCCACTTATGTTTACATCGAACATGAGTACTCTATGTTGTGAGATATCTGTTTATTTGTTGTTGGCATTTCTTTTAGCGGAAATCAACCAGATGAGGCATTAGCTTGTAATCTATCTTTGTGTCGGATTTTCGGCCACTCGCTAGTAATTAATATATTTATATAGACTGACATTTGTGTGTGGATGGTAAGTAAAATTTCTCTCCACTCAAAATTAAATCCTTCAAAACACCCACATTTTCTGTACTAATCCTCGTCATCAGACCAGAACACTTGTTGATTTGTTCAGTAGGCAGGGAGGAACTGTTACTACAACTGAACAAACGATGGCAAATTCATTTTTCAAAAATGTACCCAGATAAAATAGTTTGATGAAATTTCAAATTACTTTGATGCACTGACTGTTATGATAATATACTACGCAAATGGAAAAATGTCTCAATCATGCAATACAATTATTTGATGTTGTCCTAATAAAAATGGCATTTGTTTGATTTTCCAAAGCTGACCTTTAGCGGTGACTTCAATAATGCACACAACTTTCATTAAAAAAAGCCAATTGCAATCTTCAATAATTTCTTTTAAAAATTCTTCAATGATGTCAGTACCCATAAAAAAAGGACTGGAATCTTTCATTTTCCAGTGTGACTGGAACATGTTTACTGTGCTGAGAGAGTTTCCTTTTTGCACTATGTTTATCCACTGAATTCAGACTTGTATGACCTGTGGCAAATTTATTGAATATTTTAAATCTCTGTGTCTGCATTTTGTTGATGGAATTACATTTTTTTTGTGGATTTAATGTAAGTGAGGAAATTCAAGGTTGAGTGCATGGTGTTGATACAGTACTCTATTCTTGCTATACATAAGAAATGTACATGTACATATAATCAGTATACAAGTACATGTGCCAATCCATGGTTCTCTAAATAAATTAAAATATTATATATGCCTTCTCTGTTTTCACTACAGATGTTTAATATGCATTGATTTAAGATAGAAACTGTACCAATGAAGCACATATTTTACTGCCCGCATTAAATTCAATGGGGTACATGCATCATTTCTAACTGACCTGGTTGCATATAACAATCAGGTTCTATGGCTCCCAACTAGCTTGTTATAGCAGGGTCACTCTGTTTGTGTGTGTGTGTGTGTGTGTGTGTAAATTTGGTATGAATGTTAAACATGCTTCCATTGCACCCACAGATCATGAGATACATAACTTCATTGTCAGCTGTCATATATGTATCAGCACATGTCATTGTCCACTGGCGTTTTGTGATACAGTAATTTTGGCTCAGGAATGAGGCATTGCCAATTCAGTTACTCTTATTTTCTTGAAGTTGCCATTAAGAATATAATTTTTGTTAACATTATGCAATTTCTCAAAGAATTTTCATCAGATTTTTCTCACAGTGCAATAAGTTATATGAGGTATATTTTTTTTAGGAGGACATCTTGTCTCTATGGAACAGAACTGCCAGTGACCTGACTACAACATCAAGGATTAGAGACACATTGAAAAGAGTCCTAAATCTACCGCCAAATACAATAATGGAATATAAAACTCATGTTGATAGCTTAAAGTAAGTTTAATGGTTTTTAAGTGTTGTTTCACCTGTGAAGCAGAGGTGAAATATAGTTATCACTTTTTCTATGGCATTGTCATTGACATTCCCAGAGGCATCAGAGTTTGATTGTTATGCACTTTGCGCAGTTTATCGGACACTTAGATGAAGCATAATGGATGCATCTTAATTGATCTTTATTTGTACTTTGTTAATTATTACATGATTTTATTATTACTTGTAAATGTTGATGACAGTGACCTTCGTTTCCCGCAATGGTAATTATCAGGATTTTACTGATGATGACAGAGTCTGTAATTCTGATCTGATTAAAATCCAACTTAAAATATAGGTTTCTCAGATAAATTTCATTTTGTGCAAGAACCGTACATATTAATGATATGTCTTATGATATGTTGTCTCTAATAGCAGCAGAGGAGGTGAACAGACCAACTTTTCTAGGCGTCAATTTAGTAAACTAAGGCTTCCTTGAAAATACTTTTCTAGGCGTCAATTTAGTAAACTAAGGCTTCCTTGAAAATACTTTTCTAGGCGTCAATTTAGTAAACTAAGGCTTCCTTGAAAATACTTTTACAAGCGTCAATTTAGCAAACTGAGGCTTCCCGAAATTGCTTTTACAGGCGTCGATTTAGCAAACTGAGGCTTTCTCGAAAATGCTTAATATAAGCCTCCATTCAGCAAAATAGCAGTAAAAAAAAAGACGCCATTTAGTTGACGTTCACCTCCTCGGCTGCTAATGCGCTAACTAAATATTTGATCAAGTCCTTAAGATTTCACAAATAAACTAATTTGTAAAACCTCACCTCGTAAATCAATCAGATTATTAGATTGGTCAGTGAGTTTGAAATTAATTCTCGTTAACAAATTATTATGACATCGCATATAGACTAGATTAGTTGGGTCTTCAATAATTAGAAATCCTGGAGGAGCCGTTGGTGCAAATGAATATAAAATATATCCTTGCTGAGCTTGATTTGATTGTTCGAGATTTATTTGATAATTTCCTTCGATAACATCACATACTAAATTGAGCGCAATCACCGTTGAAATATTCACATTGTTCGGAGCAATATGTCTACCGCCGCCTTCTGGATCATTATCAAATTTCAGAATATTTGCTGTAGGATTCTTCGATTTTTTCCAATTATCGTGGATTCTTTTGAACCCAATATCAATAGCATCGTCAAGTTGTTTCTTTAGTTTATCCGGATTATATCCAGGGATTTTAAAATCTTTAATCTCCGTTTTATTAATATTGTATAGATCCGCAAACTTATCATGTAAGATTTCTTCATTTAATACTTCTTGAATAATTTTCGAGTGAAATATTTTCATATCGTCGATGATTTTATTACCCGTTTCTACGACGTTGATAAATTCATCCTTGGTGAGAGAGCCGGATTTAATAGATATTAGCAGTCGTGAAAAATCATTATTCATTACTGTGAAATTTCCGTTAATGAGAGGAACATAAATTGATTCAAAAATTTCTTTATTCAAGAATTTATTAGGAGCATAATCTTGATAATTTTTGACTTCATTGACGGGTTTTATTTTGTTGGTGATATAATCGGATTTCTTAGGTTCGGGTGGAAAATCCTTCGAATTTTCTCGCGAGTTATCCGGTGGTAATTCAGGCCATCCTAACACTGATCTTATAGAACTCTGATAAATATCTACAACGTATCCTTCTGTATTTATCTCGATAGCGGATGATAATGTTGGTTCGTGAACTGTTATAGCGATTTTTGATTCTTTTCTGGTGAGAGATTTTATTCTTCGTTGAAATTCAGCATTGATCTGTTCGATTTGATATGACCCAGTTGGTATAGAAACAACCTGCCAATCTGGTGTTCCGTCTTCACGATTCTTGTTTGCAAATACCAAGGAATTATTCGGTTGTTGACCACCAAATGCTACCGATCTAATATTAGGCCAGCTATGATACACTCGTAGTTTTGCTAGTGCGATCTCGCTCACGGGAACAGGAATTGGAAAATTAACACTAAATTCGGGACGTGTTGAGGTTATTGATATCGTGCTTGTTTTCACTGGTGTTGTATTTGTTACTATTTGTTGAAGTAGTTCTTGCGACGACATTATTATTATTATTCTGCTCTAATTTCAGCATTGTTGATTTATACAATTGAGCCATAGTTGAAAATTCGCTATCTGATATTGTTGTGTCATCCAACGACGATGATATCAACGAGGATAATTGCGAGTAACCGGCAGATGCAATATGATATTTAATTAAATAATCATGTAGTTTACTCTGGCTACACGATGATAGTTTTTTTGTGATCCCAGTTAATATACCAGCAATTGTAGCCACTGCGGAAATAGCGATTGGAACTACGACCGGAGCAATCATTGTAACCGAAGATAGTATTATTCCAGCAGCAGTGATTACTCCTGACACCGAGTACACGGTGATATCAACTGTGGTTATTCTTCGTTTGTATTTTTTGATTTTTATTTGATACTCCTCACAGAGAGAATTGAGTTTAGTTTGAAATTCTCTGACTTGATCATAGCGATACTGATTCGATGATGGAGTCATTTTATTTTAAAAGCGTTAGCATTTTCAATTACAAATTACTTTGTAATTTTGAATCGTGAAAGAATTTTTAAATCAATTTAATTGTTTACTTAAATCCACTACGAATTCTACGTACCACGTTACTGAAACCTTGGCTAGATTTTTATCTGTATTCGTTATCGTGAATTGTTCAGTTGTATCCTTGTCGATGATCGTTGATATCGTATTATTGACTCCAGATGAACTACTTGATGATATTTCAAACTGAGTCGGTGATACTATTGTTAATCGATAAATACCCTTGACTGCTGCGGTTACGGTTAAAGTATTGTTTGTGGGAGTCCACGTATATGATCCGTATTTAATCGTGTATACTACGTTGTCGATGATAGATTTATCATGAGGAATTTTTACTTTTTCAACAACGCTTATCATTCTCATTGCATCATCCCTTATTGCGTTGTTGAATGTATTAAGTTCATCGATGGATTTTTTAATATCGGGAAGTGTTATTTCAATTTTATCAAATGGGCTCCCAATAAACTTATCCATGAGGTTTTTACGAAACGTCATAAATAATTTCGTGTGTTTTTCATATTCGGATTGAAGAGTTGCTAGTTCCAATATAGAATTTTTTATTGTGATGAGTTTTGGTGTGGTCATTGGTGGATTTCCAAAAAATTCTAGTATGGGTTTGTCAATTTTGTCAACTATATTTCTTTGTAATGCAGTAAACTGGTCAAATACAATTATATGATCATCATACTTATCATTAAGCGATTTTAATGAATTCACCGTGTTATCGTATGTTGTTAATTTATCCGTAATTGTTGAAACAAGTACACCTGGTTTGAGTTTACCCCCATCAGAAAATAACGCGATAGTATCCTCTGCTGCGTCTCGTTGTTTAACCAAAATATCATTAAGAGAGATATTACTACTTTTCAATTTACCCTGACGATCTTGAAATACAACTATTTCACCAGGATCAACATTTGCTAGGTTTAATATTTCGGATATTTCATCTTCGATTAATTTTTTAACATCCTTGTTATCAACGGTTTCAACTTCACTATCAGGTTTTTTCAGCGTTGATAAAGATCGTCCCCAAATATCAATCATTATTATAGAAATATTTTCATCGTTTAAATCCTATGGATTTTCTACCGCTAGTATACTCATTTACCACTACATGAGGTGGTTTTAAAGATTCTTTCGAAATAGCATTAAGGACATTTAATACTTCTCGACCGCATATTGGTGGATCAAGCATTGTTTGTGTTGGTAACGTAGAATACCAAGTCCTCATTGGAAGGGTTTTAATATAACGCATAAATTCTTTTGGCGGCGCTAATCCATATGAGTCAAAATAAATAATCCCACGTGGATCAATTGCGTAACAAACCCAATGTGTTCCAGGTCCATCGCTGTTATCTAAATTAATAATACCTGTTTCAACATCATTTGGTTGTGCCGGTAACTGATCTCTCATAAAAACCCCTCTGAAATTTTTTATTTTTAATTTTTTAGCGGTATCAATTAAATCAAAATTGGACATGGGAACCATCGGTTTGGAAATCGAAGATTTCGGAATTATATCGTTCCTGGAATTCGAAGACCCTTTCCGCTGTACCATGAACTCGGGGTTCCTGGTAGTCTTAGACCCTTTCCTTTTTTTTTATACCCTTTTCCAGTTGCCTTTTTCAACGCCATTCCTGCCGCGGTACCAATGGCTCCTAACGCTGCTGCCTTCGCTACCGCTGGGGCTGCTGCGGCAATCAACCCTGGAATCAACCCTAACAACGGGAATATACCACCAGTCTTTTCCATGTTTTTAATCGCGCTCGTAGAAAGAGTAATCTGAACTCCTTTTTTTTCTTTCAGCGCTTTATTAAAATGATTAGTCTGAGTTTTCGTCAGCGATAGTTTATTCCCTCCGCCATTCATTTGATTAGGTTTCAGCGTTATTGTGGTTCCACATTGCTTAGCTGATTTGGATTGTAATTTTTTTATTTGACCAGGTGTCAACGTAACATTGATATTACTATACGACATTATACAAAACAGGTTGATTCTAAATCGCGAGTCATTTTTAAAGAATTTTGGATTAAGAAAATCTTACAGATTTTCCACTGGTGCATCTACTAGTCTCATTCGTCCACCAACACCTTCGAGTATCATTGATTTATCACTAAGAATAACAGCAACTGCTCTGTAATTAACAACATCACCAGCAGTAGCCCCAGGAGGAGCAGGATCAGGGTGAACACCAGGATGTACACGAGCCCGAAAATGTATATCAACTACGGATTGTTTCATCAAGTCAAGATGTTCTAGGGAAAAGTAATAAATCGGATATAGACCTTTAAAATCCAATTGTGATATTTGTAGACCAGTATCTACATTTTGATCACGTCCCATAAATGATAGCAATCGATGATAAACACGTGCAATATGATTATTTTCATAATTAAGTTGTATATCCTCTGCTGGTTCTTGTTGTCCGTTTATTTTCAGCGAGACTTCACTACACTCAAGTTGATCAAATATCATATGACTTCTTTCTTGATTGTTTAATCTCGTAATATCCTGTAGAGCAATAAAAATATGCCGTGGAGCTGAAACACCCTGTCGTGCTGCCAAATGCCATGTAAATGTACCATCAATATTAGAATCCATGGTATCTGTGGACGTTGTCAACCAGCTTAATAATCTCTTTCCCCCTTGATCCATAAATGATAGCAACCGCGGTTCTACTGACAATGATGGAGTCAACACTGGCATCCACAATGTTAGTTTTGATAAAATGACTTTACCATCGGCAATGCCAACAGCGCGCCAGATTGCATTATTATCATTACCCTTTCTCACTAGTGCAACTGTATGTTTTACTCCATAAATAACTTTTCTGACGTTTCTACAAAATCCAAATATGTGATGTAATGGGATTGCACATGAAAAATGTCTGCGAACTCCTTGTAACGTTGCTAATCGTGTTGCAAATCCTAGGTTGTAATTAGGATTACCATCTACAACTAAATCTTCAATCTGACCGGTTGCAACAACAGCAGCAGGAGCAACAGCAAAATTGCCAGCACCAGCAGCTCCAGCAGCAACACGATTTTGTGGTATTCTTCTTATATATGGATTACCATTAGGATGATCAGTAATATCTTTCGTGAACATCATAGATGGACCGGCTGATCTTGTATAATCGTCAGAGTATCTTGCTAGCCCTAGTATTGTTGTTGCTACATCAACTTCACGTTCAATAGATTCGATTTCTTTTCCATCAATGAGATATCTAGCACTTTCAAATAATGCCATGATACCATTATTGACAAAACCAACTTGGATATTATCTGCATATACTGTATTAAGTGGAATATTTTGTAAAAGTTCACCTTCGACTTCAATAAAAGCTTCAGCGGGTAAAAAGTATTTACTGGTATCATGAACCTGAAGTTCAATTCTTCCACGAAGATCAGGTTGTACTGCGTGATAAGCAAAAAATTGATAATCACGTACAGAAGTATCTTTAAGCACTGGGGCTTCCATGTCAAATGCAACATCAGGGTTCTGTTTGAACATTTTTTATTATATATCCGATGGTCTAAATCAAAAATTCTGAAAGAATTCTGAAGGAATTTTGAATTGAAAACCCAAGGAATTCATTTAGAGAAAATCGATTTTCATGAAATTATGTCGACGGATTAGCCAAAAAACAATACAAAATCAATAAAAAAAACATCGAAAATTCGATGAAACAACATATTTTTAGCCTCACATGATAAAAAATCTGATCAAAATCGATTTTCTCTAAATGAATTCCTGGGGTTTTCATCCTCGATTTTCATGAAATTTTGTCGATGAATTGCATAAAAACACTAGAAAAATGAGTAAAAACACTAGAAAAATGAGTAAAAAAAGTAAAAAATCTAACAAAATTAGCAAATTATAAATATTTTATAATATAAAAAAATTATTTAGTTGGGTGTATTTTAATAATGATGATGAAAATATCTGATAATGAAGATAGCGTTAGTAGAATCACAAGTGATTCTGATACAAGTGATTCTGACACAAATATTTCTAATGCTGGTGTTTCTACAATAACCATAACAACTGAGCATCCTATTCAAATAAATAGAATCACAAGTGATTCTGACACAAATATTAGAAACACTAGTGTTTCTACAATAACTATCATAATTGGAAATCCTGTTCAAATAAATATTTCTAACGTTTCCGGCGAATCTTCTTAAAACCACTTCCCGGAAGCCCACTTCCGGCTATCATATTTGCTGTTATATTATCCTGGGCGTTAGTCATTAACGACTGTAGTTTTTTATCCACGGCGTTATTTATTATTTTACTAACCTGTGTAGGCATTACTGCAGTAGATGGCAGTGAAGTCATTCCAGAAACACTAGTGTTTCCAGGTTTTGAAAAATTTCTACGTCGAAAATCACTTCGTGATTTCACTAGCGCTGTTAGTTTATCCCGAGCGGCTGAAAATGCCTTACTAGCAAGATCACCAACAGTGTTAATACCCTTATCTCGGATAACATCAATTGCTTTCATTGCTGCCTGTTTTGCAAATGGAGCCACTTTTGGAGCCATTCTTGAAAATAATCCCATTATAGTATTACCGAGACCATCTCCATAGTATACTCGGTATTTTGGTAATCGTGAGTTTACCACGTAGACACTAGTTGGTTTATCATGGTTGTAGTGTATGATCATTCTCTATATAGAAATGCTTTAGCATTTCCAATTATCTAATCGCTATGATAACCGTAGAAATTCGAAGAATTTTCGGCTAACTCTTCAATGAAATCTCTATATGTTGCAATATCCATGATACCACCTTGAAATAACCTCCTACAGATATCAGCTGCTTCATTGATTATTTCTGGTGAGTTATTCCCGGCTCGTTTTCCTCCTACAAGTACTTCTAATCGTGCTATATCACCGAGAATATTGCCAGGGCAAGAAATACTTGTATTTCCACTCGAAGAATTTCTAACATTAGAGTTTCCAACTAAGCCACTGCCTGTTTTTTCAGTTGTACCAGTTGCACCTTGTGTAGAAGATCTCTCATCTAGAAGGATTTTTAAAAGATCATCATCATCATCTATTTTTGAACCGGGTTTTGATTTTTTAGGTGAGAAGGATATTTTCTTCGAGGGATGTTTCCGCTGTTGTAATTTTTGTGGTTTTTGTTGTTGTTTTAGTTCTTCATATTGATTGTATACACTACCCACTATTTCCATATATTTAATGTATGATGCACTATCTGTTTTAATTTGACTTTTCCCAGTTTTTATTTTGTAAATCACATCAGCGTAATGTTGTAAATCCTTAATATACTTATATTGCTCTTTTTTCAACAGTTTTTTTCTGTTTTCATAACTCGTAACAACAAACGCAGGAATTTTATCTGGTTTAGTGTTATCAATTTCTGCTATCCCCGCCTCGTTAAATCTCTCCCGTAAACCCTCTACTGTTCTTTTTGATTCAAGTGGCAATTCATCACCGACATCAATACCGCTTTGTCGTTGTATTTCCATCTGAGTTGCCATATCACCTGAAAGTTTTTGTACAGCCTGTTTTGTTTGTCCAGTTTCGATTGCTATTTTTTCAAGTTCACCA
The DNA here is from genome assembly GCA_029339505.1 of Unio delphinus. Classification (NCBI taxonomy): domain Eukaryota; kingdom Metazoa; phylum Mollusca; class Bivalvia; order Unionida; family Unionidae; genus Unio; species Unio delphinus. Next base: position 228,697 of record JAQISU010000230.1, on the reverse strand, counting down.
AGAAGAGGCCTCTCTATTCGTTTTCCTTCTTGGGGGACATCTCCATATATCGCCCGTTCAGTTGCTGTTTTCACACCCTCAGTTGCACTAACAATAGGTTTGAAGAGTTGTTCTGTATCCTCTGTGAAGTCGGTGGCCATTGATTGCCGTTGTTGAAGTTTTTCACGTATGCGATCACGAAGGGGTAATATTTTCTTAAGAGCTTCAAGTCTTTCTTTAGTGTTCCGTGTAGTTAATGATTGTCCTATCATTATTAGAAGAGTATCACTAATTGTCAAATTAAAAAATCCTTTGGATTTTCAAATCCAAATCATTTCGAAAGAAATCACTAACTAAAAAATGCAAATCATTTTAATACTTCCCCCTTACACACATAATTTTACTTCCTCATACCGTACTGGTTATACAAACAAAGGAGGCTCTCTACGCGTGGGGCTCATCACCTTCAGAGTTTTCCATTAATGTTTTTAATTGTCTCACTTTACAATTAATAAGTCTCTTTTGTTCATATTCTAATCCTAATTGCTTACGTACACGTTCAACGATGCTACATAATGGTACGAAGACATTAACATCTTCAGTATTGACTAAGCTCTCACGTATAAGCTTTTGGATATTCTTAATTAAAAAATATTTCTTAGATAGGACATATTTTCCTGTCTGTTCTGCAAATTGTATATCCTCGAAATTGGTCATAATTTGATCACAATCCAAACCTGAACATAATTTTACATTTTCATCCTTCAACTTGTTGATTTCAATAATAATCAATTTGAGATTTTCAAGATTCATATATATATAAAAATATATTTGTTTAAATGCAAAGTATTTCAAATACAAAATATGAAAATTCTTTAGAATTAAAAATGCAAAGTATTTTAAAATGAATTCTGGATACACTAAGGTGTTGATCATCTTAGTATACACAGAAGCTTAATGTGATTATAGGTGATTATGATTATATATAATGAATGAAGACGGCACAATTCACCGTTTGAACCCCCTTGGTGTTTTATACATCAAGCAGCGCTCAACGGTTACAACCGACAAACACATAACAATAGATTATAGGTGAACAATGAATGAATTGATTTCAATGACAATGCGACGGTACAACAATAGATTATAGGTGAACAATGAATTGATTTCAATGACAATGACGACGGTACAACAATAGATTATAGGTGAACAATGAATTGATTTCAATGACAATGGATGACGCGGGGCTATTCTACATTCAAGTGTAAACAAAACCGCAAAATCGAAACTTTGGTTTTGAATGTCAATAATAACGTTCATACCACGTGTGACGGTGTGGTTTTGTTTACACTTGAATTTCGGCTAAATGCCCAATTATAATAAGAACGAATTTGTATATATACACTCATTACGACGAGGTGATATAAAATAGGTGTAGTGATTGTAATTATTTGTTTGTTTATTAGCGATCACTGACAATGTTGAAAACACGCATAATACTTGAAATAGACACTAAAAAAAATGTTTAAATACGACGTGTTTATAAAACAGTTCTGTTAATACTTGAAAAAAGACAAAATTGATTGTGTTTTGTTCAGATTTCATAATAGCGAAACTAACCAATCAAAATCAATGTTAGAAACGCTAGCGTTTCCATGTTTAAGATCCGTAACTCTGTCGTTGATGATTTGTCACACGCGTTATACCTAACGGAGTTATCTCCCATGTGAAATTGCAAAATTGAAGATTTTCAATGGAAATTCTTTCACAATTTCACGAAGCAATTTCCAATGCAAATTATACATAAACAAACCGAATTTTGTTTTTTAAACACTTTGAAAAAGCGGTCTTATAAATTCCCTCTGCTACTTTTTGTACCGAGGAGGAGGTAATATCGAAATACTTACCAGCTTCTGACATTGATTGAAATACCATTTCCTTGTTATTTTCAGTATTAAACGATCTTACTGGTCTCTTCCCAATTGATTTACAAGTACCAGTATTTCCAGATGCAGTATTCTCACTTTGTGTAACAGCTCGTAAATTATTCAAAGAATTATGTGTCCTAATACCATCAATATGATCAATAACAAAACCATCCTTGATTAATCCATTATACACTTCATAAACGAAACGGTGATTGAGATACATTTTCCCTCCAGCACTAAACGTCAAATACCCTATACCATTATCCCGTCCAACAGATTTCCTATTTTTACTGTGTCTAACAACACCATCACGAGAAGCTTCGTAATTTTTAATAACAGGATGTCTTTGAAATTCTTGGCTCATTTGTATATATAATATATCTATTTGTCTAATTCGTTAATTGGCTGAATTATAACATTGGCAAATCTGCCTAAGTAATCTTGAGCAGTTTTTATGATTTTGTCATTGGCAACGTCATTGACGTCGTCAGGATTTTTGATTCTTCGCTTGTCATAATAACGTTTTAACTCTCTATAACGCTTACCCCCGCAATTAATGCATAACTGCGACTTGCCTCTTACACCTACCCCACAATGCAAGCATGGTAAAGGCCCCTCCGAACCGTTTCTCACACTCTGCATATGATACCCACAGAATTCATTTCTACATGATTTGTTACACGGAGTCTTTGATCCAATCATAAGCCATTTGCAATGATTCATTATATAAAATTTTCTTATTTAAATACTTGTTTTAATTATAATATGAAGGAGTTCAAGAGATTATCGAAAATTAAGCCTTGGAAAAATGTTAGATTTAATCTCGATAGAATCTCTGATATACCTAAAAGTCTAGTAGATGATAAACCACTATTGAGTAAAATCAGCGACTGTTTTAATGAGTTTAAGCGTGATGGAGCATCTCATACGTGGTCGACATTTCGAATTATTGATGAAGATGTCAATATACCCATAATTGATGCTACTATGAATGATATAAGAGCAGCTGTGATACTTTCACACCTTGGTGAAATTGCAAAGCAATTTCTACGGAGGTATTTTTTTAGAATAAAATTCATTATCGAAGAGGAAGGTGAATGGATTATCAGAGATAAATTTGACCCAATCCTTAAGGATAAAAAAACTGTTATTGTGAGTAGAGATTCCAAACCAGGAATTCTAACTGGAATTGACAAACCATACTATGAGAAATCTTACCCTGTAACAGCAGTTGTGTATGGGTTATATCCAATAAATAATAATCCTAATATTGCAAAACTAGCTCCAATGTTTTCATCATCAGTGGCTTTGCCACTTAATTGTGTAGCAACACGGTTAATAGAACACTTTACAAATGCATCCCGGGGAAACAAATTAACTGATCTACGAAGAAAAAAAATAACCGAATGGGAATTGACAGTGAAACAACGCGGGGCAACGATTTCCGATATAGCTAAATTAGAAGCATTATTAAAATTTCCAATATCGGTAGCGACAATAACCGGAGAAGTATTATACGAACCGAAATATCAATCGCGAGGAGCTCCAATTGAAATTATCGATCATAACAAACACGCGTGGACACCCGCGGTAAATATATTTCCACGAGAAAGAACTGTTCGATATATCCCTAAAGAATTTTCTAGGGATGATTTAAAAAATGAGTATCATTTTAATGAAGAGAAATTATTTGATGCTATTCACGCGTTAACCAAAGACGACCCTGTGTCAGTATGGTTACTCAGGAGTAATGAGGATCCGGAAATAGGATTTGATCAGTTTGTAAAACCAAATGGTGAATTATATCGAACTGAAGAATTAGATACTAGAATGAGAAAAATCGCTAATGAATATTTAGAAGGAAACACTAGCATTTCTACAGAAAAACTACTTACGGATAGTTTTACTATTCCATCAGTGGTAGCTCACTTCGCACGAGAAAAGAATTCATGGCGTCCAACACGAAGTGATTTTCTGGAGGATGTGAAGTTGAGTTGCGTCGAATTTGGTCATGGAGGATTGTGGAATACGAAATACTCACGTGATGGTATGATTTCAATTGATATATCCGCGTGTTATCCTGGAAGTTTTCTCGGGTATGGAGAATGCTCTGAATATTTTAAACGATTTGGACATCCCACACATGAAATGACTCGTGTTGCGATTAATGGTCCATTGCCTGGAACTGCTAGCAGTTCTAATTTTGATTTAACCGGGTTCGCTCGTGTGATATCATTCGAATTAGCTACAGGGTTACATCCGTGTAGTTATCTTTGGCTTGGTAGACATATGTATGAAAAAGCGTGGATGCCAATAGTGCTATTGCGATATATGATCGATTGTGGTATGCTAATATCGTTAATTGTCAGTGAAGCGATTATTTGTTATAACGCTCAGAAAGATGTTTGGTTACCAAAACCCGATCTCGAAAAAATAATTAACGAACAACGAAAACAATTTCTAGATGGAAATTCGAAGAATTTCAGCGAGGAACAAATCATAGATTGGTCTAAGAAATTATTCGAAGGTAGTAATAGAGAGGCTAAAGATCTCGGACGAAAAATAATCGGTAAATTCACTCAAGGTGGAAGATTTGATAATGCAAAATACTCTTCGAGATTAATCATAGACGATGAAGAATACAATTTCATAATATCTGATTTAATAAAAAAAGGGAAATTTGTAACCCGTAAGAACGCTTTTCTATCAGGGGAATTAGATGAGGAAGCTTACAAATCTGCGAGCGGAACTAATAATGTTTGGGTAGATGATGTCCTTCGAAATGGTAAGAAATTAGGTACGGTTGTTACCTACTGTGATGGAAAAAGTTGTCAATACACACAATTGAGAAGTTCTATGCTAGCCTATTCTTGTATTAATCTATTCTCGATGATAAATAGATTTCCTAATACCGCGGTTAGAGTAGCTACTGATTCGATGTATATCCATGAGAAATATAAATCAGATGTAGCTAAATTCACAGATCCTAAGGAAGCGTGGGGGAATTGGAGGTTTAAAAAAGAAACACTACATGAGTATTGTAAATCCGCAGACGTTGCTATGGATGATAAATACTTGAAAAGTAACCATAATATCTCAGAGATTCAATCAGAATTTTCTACTGCACCGCCCGTATCAGATCCGATTTGTAGATACAAGACAGTTTATTTAAACGGCTGTGGTGGATCAGGAAAGACAACTCGTGCAATCGAATTATTTCGTAATAGAAACACAAGTGTTTCTAACATGATTGTGTTAACACCAACTCACAGACTCGCCAGAGAGATGATAGCGCGTGGAGTAAAAGCTTGTACTTATCATAGCTTCTTTCGATGGAAAGGCGATACATGGACTCCTGATCGAATGGGCGATAAATTTATTCCTGAAATAATAATCTGGGATGAAATATGCACGGTATCATTGACAGTATTACAGATATTTCTTGAATGGTTGTTATTGAAAAATACAAAAGTCGTCATGTGCGGGGATCACGGCCAACCGCAGCCATTTGTTGGTGGATCTCCACATGAATGGTTAAAAGGATTTGTAGATTATTATGAAGAGATTAATACCGACCATAGATCACTTGATGAACAATTACGAGAATTCAAAGCGCTAATTAGATTACAACCGGATAAAATCCAATGTGAAATAGCGCGTGAAATAATTTCAGAAACTCCCATGAATGATTTTTGGGAAATGTGGAAGCCAAATGATTTAATAATCGCGAGTAGAAAAATAGTCAGAGACGCACTTCAGATGAAGTTGTTTGCGCTACATAAAGAAAAATTTGCAACGCTTCCAGTACCACTCTGTTATAGACCTAAGGATACACGAAAGCAGAATATCGACGTTGACATTCCTGGACAACAACAAAAGCAGAATTTAGTATTAAATGATATTGTGTTGGTTGATATCAGCGTCGTTAAAGATGCATTAGGTGCTGATAAATCCCCATGGACGTTAGGTTATGCAGCAACAATACACTCTTCACAGGGATTGACTATATCCGATACAACTCTTTGGATAGTAGATAATCATATTGAGTGGTCAAATTTAGTTTATCTCGCAGTATCCAGAGTACGGCGAATAAACCAACTTCGAAGAATTGTTGTTGACGATAATGACAATACAATAAGTAATATACACACCGATGATAATATAATCAGAAAAAAACTCTCTGGTTATAAACAACAGGATAAAAAAAATAAAAGAGAATTTGACATTGATGCTGAATTAATTAAGACACTAAAGCAACAACAGAACAATCACTGCGCGAGTTGTAATTGTATAATGAGTTGGAATTGGTCGGATAAAGATCCTCGCCAATTCACCGTAGATAGAAAAGATAACAATCTCGGTCATGTCAGAAATAATGTGATGTTGACTTGTCTTGAGTGCAACAGACGCCGGGGTGACAGCACCTTAGGTGCTAGTTAAGACCACGCGGTGGCAATTGAGTATCCTCGGGAATCACTTGTAATTGTTCGCGTGTAAATCCTCGCTGAGGAGCAGTTGAATCCAGTTTATAGACTGGAGGTCTACCAGTTGATCGTGTTATGCCGGATATATTATGCGTAGTGACACTCCAAATAGGATCAGTAGCTCTTTTTTTACCACCCTCAAGCTCTCCTGGTTCGTATAAGTACCTTACAATGACATTACTACCAAGAATTGGTTCTTTGAAATCTTTTTGTGAAATTCCTTGGATTTCCATTTTGATAGACGCCTTCTTAATAGCGTTGACAGGTTTCATATTAATTGTTCTAGTAATCTCATTATTGATTGCGGTAATCACAGCTGGTAATCTCTTGACCCATTCACGGGATCGTTTATCCTGGATGAATTCTTTTGCGTATTGATATCCGAATAACCGCTCAGCAAGGGTTTTATTAAACCGTTCAACAATTGCCTGATCGCGATGTAGCGCAGTGTGTCCTCGTCTGATGGCGACATTATGATGTTTCATCGTAGATGTAACAACACCTTGAAATTCCTTGCCAGGATCAACTTGTAACAGATTTGGCCAGCGCAGAGGACCTCGTCGATAAATTTTTTCAAATGCAGAAGCTACTTCAGTAGATGATTTTGTCCTTAACGGTTCTGCTTCTTTGTATCGACTTGCAATATCAACTAACGTTAACGCGTATTTGTAACCGTTGTCATGCGGCAGAAATAGTATATCAGCTTGATGAACTTCATTAGGTGTTGTAACATCAAAATGCGAATAGTTAATTTGTTTAGGCGCTGGTAGATAAATTTGCCATATTGCCTGTTTAGATAACCAGTTTGCCGCTGTAGTTTTTTTCACCTTTGATGCACTAGCTAGTTTATTGATTGCTGCGTAACCTCTCCAGTATCCTCTCGGAGAATAATAAATAGATTCCATATTAAAATGCTAGCATTTTCAATTACCAGCACCTAACATCAATTTACCCTTCATAGCAGATTTTACCAACCACGAAGCCAATTTTTCTTTGAAGGATTTATCAGGAATAGCATTTAACGCATGAATTAATTTTACATCTGCGAGATGTCTGTGTTGAAGATTACTGCTTTTATAAGCGACATCATGAGCATGACACGCCTTATCAATAGCGTTTATTGGATACTCGCCGGGTCGGGGCTGATTTTGATTATCAAGTCTGATATCTAATCGTGTTCCCGGTCCACAGTAGCTATATCCTGGAAGGTGCTTTTCTCCTGGATACTTTGCCCACGGTGTTCCTGGGAGTTTTGTCAATTTGGCTGCAATATCACCTCCTCGTTTTTTTTTAAAGGTTTCGTGGAAGTAAATCTAAATTTTTTCGTACTACATTGTACGCATTTACCAGAAAGCGCTGATCGATTATTTTTCGTTGTAATCGTCGTCAAGTCATTTGTGCCAGTACGCGTCCTACACTTCACACAATATAGATCCATAATTTATATATAACAGTTATGAATGTAATTGATTATTCAGCTACTCGACGACGGGAACCTATTAGACATCATGCAATGTTACCAAATTCTATTCGCGCGATTATCATCGGACCATCTGGAAGTGGTAAAACACAATTGCTACTTAATTTGATAACGAGATGGATGAAGTGGGATAAATTGTACATGATTGCTCCGAGTGTAGACGATCAACGATGTTATGAAGTATTAAAGGATTTTAATGATGCCGCGCAAGAAATTAACGGTGATGGTGTTATTGAGTTTATAACCGATATCGAAGAGGCACCGAATATTGATGATATTGATGGAAGTATTAACAATTTAGTCGTATATGATGATATCATGTTAGATAATCAAAAGAATCCTGCTAGAATATTTTCCCAGGGGCGTCACAAAAACACCGATGTGATATATATCACTCAACGTTACACTCAAATACCAAAAGTGATCAGAGATAACTGCAATATGCTGTGTGTATTTAACGGAGTTGATACTCATACTCTTAGAAATATTTGGCAAACTTGGTGCGGTGGTGATATGGATCATAATCGATTTAGAAATTTCTTTAGCCACGCTCAGACAGTCCCACACGGATTTGTGACGATAAATTTATCAGACCCTCGGACAAGATATCGTATCGGACTTGATCAAATATTTAGTTAGCGCATTAGCAGCCGAGGAGGTGAACGTCAACTAAATGGCGTCTTTTTTTTTACTGCTATTTTGCTGAATGGAGGCTTATATTAAGCATTTTCGAGAAAGCCTCAGTTTGCTAAATCGACGCCTGTAAAAGCAATTTCGGGAAGCCTCAGTTTGCTAAATTGACGCTTGTAAAAGTATTTTCAAGGAAGCCTTAGTTTACTAAATTGACGCCTAGAAAAGTATTTTCAAGGAAGCCTTAGTTTACTAAATTGACGCCTAGAAAAGTATTTTCAAGGAAGCCTTAGTTTACTAAATTGACGCCTAGAAAAGTTGGTCTGTTCACCTCCTCTGCTGCTCTAATTGGCTGGGCTTTTTGCCCATCTGGACAATGTATTTCTGATCCAATTTGATTAAATTCATAACAGATTATATTATATAGTCATATTATATATACATTTAGAGTATATGCATATATTATATGGATTTCAACTGAGTTAATAAAAAAATGCATGCATATTAATGAAGTGATCTTGATTGGTTAATTTTTATCAGATTTTCATTGAACTTGAAATATTGACTTACATCAAGATCTCTGACAGATTCAATACTGAGTGAGATTCATATATACTAATATCCTAACTCTGATCCAGTTTGATCAAACTTTGAGTAGATATTTATTTCATCAAGGTCTTTGATAATGATGCTTACATATTAATAAGTTGATCATACATCTGTTTGGCTGAACTTGTTACCACTCTGGAAGAGATATCTTTCATCCAATTTGAATACAAATGGTAACATGGGCCTATCTCATCAAGATTTTGAATGGCATCAGTAAAAGGTGAGATTCATTGCTGCCATTCAGGATGCCAAAATTCTGAATTAGTTTTGTGGAGCTTTGTAGAGTGCCAGACTAATAATACAAGGGTCATGGATTGCAATTAGTGACCTTGTTGTGACCTTTGGAAGGACATTTATCTTCAGTTTACTCTCATTGCTATAACCAATAATGTGTTAAGAGGGCTGTTAAAACTAAGAGACTGCTCCAGTGGGCTAAATGGTTAGAACATCTGCCTCAGATGCAAGAGGTCGCAGGTTCAAATCTTGGCCTTGTCATACTAAAGACTTTCAAAACATGGCACAAGCAGCTGCCTCATTGGTGCTCAGCATTAAGAGGTTAATGTTAGGACTGGCTGACATGGTGTCAGGATAATGTGACTGGGTGAAATAATGAACATTACTCTTACATTATCATGTCAAACCCTGCTTATATTTCTGTATTAAATTCCTTCTATGTTTAGAAAGTTTTCCTCTTTTTTTTTTCCAAATGCAACAGGTGAGGGGCAGATTTCACTCCAAAATTTTCAGTTGTAGAATAGACCCTGGATGATTGCAACTATGAGTGTCATCCACACACATTAATGAGATTGTCTTGTTTCATTTTGGATTAGCTTGTTCTAGTTCTAGACTATGTATTATTTTATAGGATTTTGATCTAACTTGATTTGGCTTATATTATCAAACTGTTATTAATGTTATGAGTGAGTAATACATTAACATTACAAGATCATCTTGCACAGCTTGTCAAGTGTCTAGCAACAGATCAGACTTTAATAAATATTGTTCAACAGTCTTATATTTTCAAACTGTACGATGATTTTCATTATGGGCAAGATTTATGCATGTTTTTGAGATAATTTTGTATCTGGTTTTCTTAGCATGATGCCGAACCAGAGACAGAATATTGATCAGTCTTTGGCTCCAGTTTGATATTAAACAAGCTTTCGTCATTCATTATTTTAGATGGATTCTATAATAAGTGTGACATGTGCATATTAACAAGCTTGGGATTACAAAGCGGTTGATTGTCAGACTTGCAATCCAAGGGTAGCAGGTACATATTCAACCAAGACCAGTCTGCAGACCTGCCAGCCCTTATGATTTAGCTTAAAGAAACACCCCTTAAAATATTGAGCATATCCCTTTATTTTAATTATCTCAGCATTAGCTTGTCACTAATGATATGCTGTACTTTGAAACATCAACCACCTTAGTCTCTTTTGCATCTGAGTAGTAACTGGCCTATGTGTTGAGAGTGTCTGTCTCAGATGCAGGAGGTCAAAGGTTTGAACCCCGGCCAAGTCATACCAAAAACATATAAAAACAGTAATAACAGCTTCCTTTCTTGGTACATAGTATTAAGAGTTTAGTGTTAGGACTGTTTGGCCTGGTGTCGGGATAGTGTGACTGGGTGGGACATTATGATACATATCTATGGCATGATGCCCCAGTGGTAGACTTCACTATTAACTGCCTAACTGCAGACATTGTAGCGATATGACTAAAAAATTGTTAAAGCTTCATTAAAATTCTAAACAACACACACACACATCCAAGTAGATGATCTTGTTACCTCTCTGGATCTTGAGACTGTAGTTCTCATTCATTTTTGTAAATCTTGATAGAAATACAGTTTATATCATCAAGCTTTAGGATGAGGTTGATTACCACCATGAGCCATTGCATATTTTATATGCATGGTTTGATTACCAGCATGAGCCATTGCATATTTTTCATGCCATTTTCTTTCAAAACACTTTTTAATTAAATAGTTTATAAAAAAAATAATTAAAATTATATTTATATAAAGTTTGGTAGATAGTGGACATTTTTTTTTTATATGGCAGTACTACACAATCCTGCGTAGTGAAATAATTCACTGAATTATACTAAAAGTGTGCAATATCAGACGTACTTGGACCTTTGCCCATAAGGTAAGGAACACAGTATGTATCAAAATCTATACAGGATTTGTGCATTTACTGCTTTTATTGGTAATTTATTCTGTTAGTCTATCTTTAAACCTAGCTCCAATTATAAACAGCACAGACCCAGATCTGGCATAGACCTTAACCTGCCAGTACATTATGCTGTGGTGGATCAGGGTCAGTGTTGTTTGCAGTTGGAATCAACTTATATACACATGTACATATGGTATAGTATCATTTTTCCTTTTAAAAATTTGTGTCTCTTTTATATTTTAATTTCAGTTTACTCTCTTTCTTTCAGGGATAATTCCAGTTTCAGAAATACAAATGTGTTCCTGAGGTAGCAGAGGATAAAGACACAGAGCTTTTTATTCTATTAAAGGACAATTATCTATTTTAGACTGTTTTTATGTTTATAAAGGAATCATTGAACGGTAACCACACCTTTGATAAAACAAGCAGCACTGATGATTGCAGTAATTTCAGTCCGCAACAACACATTTTCAGGATTCATACTATCAGAAGGGATTGCAGAAATATAACTGACCACACTAATGTAGAAATGTTACTGCTTCAGATGTTACATTTCTACTGACTTCAGTGGTGTAGAAATGTAACTGCTTCAGGGAATACATTTCTACTGACTTCAGTGGTGTAGAAATTTAACTGCTTCAGGTGTTACATTTCTACTGACTTCAATGGTGTAGAAATGTAACTGCTTCAGGGAATAATTTTCTACTGACTTCAGTGGTGTAGAAATTTAACTGTTTCAGATGTTACATTTCTACTGACTTCAGTGGTGTAGAAATTTAACTGCTTCAGGTATTACATTTCTACAGACTTCAGTGGTATAGAAATTTAACTGCTTCAAGTGTTACATTTCTACTGACTTAAGTGGTGTAGAAATTTAACTGCTTCAGGGAATACATTTCTACCAACTACAGATCAACTGTGAAAATTAAAACTGTAAAGACAATTGCAAACTGTACAAATTGATAATGACTAAAATCAGTATCTGTTAAATAATTTATAATCCTATGTTGAATTGTGACTTAAATTATAATTACCTGCCAGTGCAATATCTAGATCCTTCTTCCAGTACAGTAAATCCCAGGTATCTCTAATCTTCGTGTTTGATGAAGTGTTTATAGTCCCCATTAACATATCATCATGTGTTCAGCAAAAGTTTGGCAGTTAAGAATTTATCACCATATCCCTGTTATGTCCCATGAAATTTAGAAAAATACCCTTCAAAGTCAAAATGAAGCCCACCACAGAATTAAGTGAACCTATAAAAAAAGCCCTCCGATTCTACAGGATTTTGCTCTGAAAAGTATCATTTTATGCTCACATCTAAGTCAAGAAATAACACATACACTGAACTGCTATTTCACATTGCACTGGCACATTAGAGTCAGTGTTGTTAGCTGTTCTGATTACTCCTTACAAATTACATTGACCCAGATCTCTGAGCACATTATGTTGTGTCAGATGAAGATCTTTCACAGTATGTAGTTGGATCAGAGATATATTGTTGTTGTATGGTTTAATGCCATTTTTTAGCACAACATAGAGATATATTGTAAAGTTTGATTTTATAAATATTTAATACACACATGCATATAAAATAATGAACGGAGATGAAAAACTACTGTTTTCTAAGACATATTCTAAATTATATGTAAGAAAAATATAAGTGTAAAATCATGTGTCAATGAATTTAGGAATTAACATCGTGTATTGTATAGTGTATATTTAAAAATTCTTTCACATTGTTGTATCATATATTAGTAATGTTAGATGCACAGAACATAATCCATTTTCTTATTGTCTTCTGGCATGTTTGCATGAAATTCAATCAACCTTGAATCAAAGAAATCCTTATATTTAAACCAAGCAAAGTTACTGATCAATATCAGCTGTTACAAGAAATCTCCTTTAAACTACAACGGGAGAGTTGACTCGTGTATTTTTAGTAAGAACTGAACTGTCATGAACTGGAGATCATAAAACTGTATTGGCATTGTGATTAATTGATGTAAAGTCTCAAGCACAAAATTCAAGACTGTCAGTTTCACATTTTCCCAGCCAGAGGAAGTTTTTGATGCAGGGCAGACACTTCAGAAAACTCAGACCATATCCTGTATCTGAAATATTATGTGCTCATTGGGTTCACATATAGTAAGGTACATTTAAAAAATAATTACAAATACAATATATAAAATGATTTGTAACAGAATTACATGAAATCTCGTGAAGGGTATGCTTTATGAATTACTGGTAATGTGTTCTTTACATATATAGGATTTTTTTGATTAACATTTGTATTGAATTATGGGTACTTCATACATGCCAACCATTACGCTTTTGGCGTAATCATTACGCTTTTTCCCACTAAATTCCGCGTTACGCGTTAACGTTTATAGATTACGCTTTTTCGATATATCCATCTTGCAAAAAAAAAAATTTTTTTCGTTTTTATTATCATTACTTTTTTTTTACATACTGTTTTATTTTTAATTAAAAAATACCCCGCTTCTACATAACTACAATATACGAGTATACTTGTCCGTGGACTTTCCTAATATTCATGTTCTATTTATAGCAACTATTATGTTACTAAGATACTTTCAAACTTTCGACCTCATATTCTATTTATAGCGGCTTAGTGAGGAGAGAACAGACTGGTTTCTATTTTGTTTAAATCATTATGCACATACTCTTTGTTCTAATTTTGTATAGTGCAGAACCAGTCTAAAAGTTTTTTTGCGCTAAAAAGTATTAAAAAATTCTCAATGCGTTTATGAGTGCAAAAAATATCTCTTAAATAATTTCACAGATGGGTTAGAAAAAGTCAATAATAAACAAAGCAAAATGTAATCAATCCTCCAAACACGACGAGGGCATCATCACGTGACGTCTAATCGTTGGCGCTAAATGGCTTCAGATGTTAAGATGGATTCTAGTCTTTGTGTATGTTAGAGCACATTTTTTCCCCAAAAAATTTCGCAGATGGATCAGAAAAAAGCAAAACAACGAGTCCTCCAAAAATTCAAAGATGAATATATGAATGGCATAATACAGCGTTCCATTCTAGGACAGCATAATGCTCATTGCAGACTGCGGAAACGATTTTAGCATTGGTCATGGTGGTAAATTTGATGTGGAAAAACACGTGAAAACAAGGAAACACATCGAATTAGCTCGCCTTACGAACTCTAATACTAAGGTAACTTCTTATTTACCGAGGTTTTAATAGAACACGGACTACCATTAGCGGTAGCAGACGACGTTGGTCCCTTGTTGAAGCGGATGTTTCCTGATTCGAAAATTGCGGGAAAATATGCTTGTGCAAGAACAAAATCATCTCATATTGTTCGGTGCCTAGCAGAAGATACTTCACTTAAAATTGCAGAAGCAATGAAAATTGGGCCGTTTAGTATTGCCACAGACGGGAGTTGTGATTATGATGTTAAAAAGTTGTACCCAGTATGTGTTAGATACTTTGACAGTGAAAAAGGCAAAGTCATGAGTGTTCTTCTTTCTTTACCAGAATTAACAGTAGATTCCACTGGACAAAACATTTTTGATTTGCTTGACAATGTTTTGAAGAAACATGACATAAGTTGGCAGAACTGTATGGGGTTTGCAGCTGATAATGCATCAGTGATGACTGGAATTCATAAAGGAGTTGCATCCTATATTTTGAAAATGTCTCCATCAGTGTTCATAACAGGTTGCCCCTGTCATTTGATGCACCTTGCTGCTGGTAAGGCTGCTGATAAATTAGAAGTAGATATTGGCCATTTATTAATAGATATCTACTATTATTTGGAGAAAAATAGTAAAAGGAAACAGGCTCTAAAGTTGTTACAAGATCAGTTTGATCTTGAAGACTATAAAGTTATAAAGCATGTGTGTACAAGATGGTTATCCCTTGGCAAATGTGTTAGCCATTTACTTGAGCTTTGGGATGCATTACAAGCATTCTTTCAAACTGAAAGTGAATCTGCACAGAGAAAACATGGTGGAAAAGTGAAGAAGAGTGGTACAAAAGCAGAATCTGTTATTGCAAGTCAGAAGAGAACAAGAGATGAAAGTATAGACAGACATACTAACAATAAAGAGATTGGTGTAGCAGAAAGAAAGAAATTTAAATCCATGGAATTTTTATTTGAGAGGCCTCTATCTATCCAGCTAGAGGGCCTCCAGGCTCAGACCATGACTGTGAAAGATAAATCTTTTGACATAAAATTTCATCAGCCATCTGGATCAGGTTCTTCAGAGTATGAATCTGTTAAAAAGCATACTGGATCTTCTCATACTTCCAAGGGCAAAACTAGCATGTGAGATGGCTTACAAAAAGCTTAATGATCCAGTTACAAAACTGTACTGCTTGTTTATGAAGAGTGCCATTCCATTGTTTGATGCAGCAAATGTCTTGCAGAAAGAAGAACCATGCATTCATATTATGCACAAGATTCTGTCAAACCAGTTGTCAGATTTGCTAATAAGGTTTATTAAGCCAGAAATCATCGCATCAGCCAAACTTTTAACTGATATTGACTTTCATGACCATGCAAACCAGAAAGATAATGAAGATCTAGCTATTGGTGCAGAAGCAAGAGAATTCATAGAACACAATTCTACTCTTCCTGTGATTACATGCTCCATAAATTCCCATATGGAGATGAACTGCTTTTAAATGCTTCAGTTGCTTATGTAAATGAGAGACAGTCAAAAAGCTTCAAAAGTGTTAGATTCTTTGTCAAGAGATATCCCTTTCTATTGCCACCCTTGTCTAACTTGGATCATCTGGAAGAAGAATTCCTGAAGTATCAAGTTGGGATTCTACCGGACAATATACTTAATGCAGATAGAGTTGATGTGCAATGGCACCTTATTTCCCAGCTAAAAGACTCAATCACTGGAAGAAATAAATTTCCTCTTCTTTGTCAGGTTATGAAAGGAATATTGGTTCTTTACCATTCTAATGCTGACTGTGAGAGATTGTTCAGTGTTGTTAACAAAAATAAAACTGAATTCAGGTCCAGGCTAAGTAACCCGGTACTGAGTGCTCTACTGGTATGCAAAACATTCATGGCCTCAGCTGGTACAAAATGTTTTGAAATGCAACATGACAATCTGTTGCTTTCTAAAGCGAAAAGTGCTACATATGAACACTTGAACCATTAATGAATGATAAAAGACGAGAAAAGCAAATAAATCATTGTTAATTGTAATTGTAGTATGTTATATGTGGATTACTCTTTTTCTGCTTGGATTCCTCTTTTTGACCACTTGGATTACACTTTTTCCTCGTCAGGGGTTGGCATGTATGGTACTTGTATATCTTTAGCATGTGTAGAGTTACATATGTTAAACATGTGGCAGCTTTGTAAATTATAATATAGAACTGTTCCATTAAACATTACCCACAGGGATAAAGTTCTTACACATTCAATATCCCACAGGGATAAAGTTCTTACACATTCAATATCCCACAGGGATAAAGTTCTTACACATTCAATATCCCACAGCATATAATAATAATCAATACTTTCAGTATGTCTTGTTTAATTTTTCACAAAAATTATAGTAAATCAGTCATTTCTGTATGTCTCATTACTCATTTCATTTTCTGCTGTTATAAAAAATCAAACTTTGCAAATGTCTCATTTTGTTTTCCTCTGTAATAGTAAATAATGTTTTGGATGGTTTGTGTATAGAAAAGTTCAGAACCAATAGCATGCTGATTTGTTTAACTGCTTAGAATCAGGTTATATAAGATCACATTGTTTGAAATCTTCACAGTTAAACAATAAATATTTCCCAGTGTATGTTTTTGTTTTATTTATCTCACTGGTAAGATGTATAACAAATAAAATAAATCTCTCTCTGTTTGTATTATTTATTTCATATGTGAAGCTCTGAATGCAAATAAACAACTAATAGCCTACAAAACTTACTTGTAGACTGTGTGAACATACATTGGAAAGAAAACCATTTTCAATTACTTTTGCTTTTTTCTTACACACAAGTTATTTTGGATCTTATGCATTGTACAGCCATTCAATTTATGATTTCATGTCCCATAATAATAAACTAAACTATGTCACTGTAGCTTGAATCTTGTGAATTAATTGGTCAGTACAATATTGTGCAGTCTTTATTGTTCTGTTTAAATGATGGCACTGACCTACTTTTGGATATTTATGTTTTTATGTTTATTTATACACCTCAAGCTTAAAGAGTATATGCAGCTATGTTAAGACGTCATCACCTTAAAAAAAGTAGACCATTTTGACCAGCTTTTAGTGGATTTCTTAACCATGTTGTAAAATTGAGAGCAAATTATATTTTATGACATTCAAATTCTGTCCTACTATTTTGTGATGACGCATCCTCATAAGTTTAATATCACATTGGTAAATTATTACAACCATCCTAATAATGTACATGTTATGAAATAATGTCTAGAAGAAAGATAATATGAAACTTTGCAACATGGAAAGCACATATGTATCTACTGAAATGGATTCCGCTGTTCAGGTAATTATTTCGATTCTTACATGAAAAATAAAAACTGTGTAGCTTCCTTTATACAATTAAATCAATTGCTCACAATAGCATTACTAAGAACTTTAGAATAAGTATCATGCACCCACCTGCTTGTAAAAAGAGGTGTGTAATGGAGACAGAAGCCACAGTGGCATAGTGGCATACCATGTTCCTGACAGAAAGGATGGTGGTTAATGCTTTTCATGGGTTGTCCTAGGTAGCTTAATGGGATGTGACCTTGTGCAAGATACTTTGCCCCAGTTGTCTCACCTACATTGTGATGCTGTCCCACCCAAAAAAAAAGCAATGAACTGTGTTGACCTAGTATTAGAGTGCAAATGTGATGGTTTATAATCTTAGCAAACCATTTCTTGTATGTCACGTTTACTAGGATGAAATCAATACAGCTTTTTGAAGCTGATATTGGCATAAAACAATATCTTGCCATTTTTTAATTTGTATATTACCATCCCCCCATGGCATATCAAGTACAGCCATTACTTATCCTACCTTGAAATATTTCATTCACCTAAACTCATAGGTTTGATTAAATTCCAGAAATTTGTTAGTTCTATAACCCTACTGCATTTGCCTTGAAATCTTCAAATATCGTAGCAATGACTGGAAAATTCTCAAAGCTTTGCTAAAACTGAATCACACACATTTCAGGATCACAGTCCCCGTGTGTGTTCTGTTTAGGAAGAGAGAGAAAGAGTAATAAAAATAATGACATGCATTTTAGAAAGGAGAAAAGTTTATATATATATATATATATATATATATATATATATATATATATATATATAAGAAGGTTGTAGTCAAACCAAAACTATTTTCTATTCACTGTTTTCAATTTATGTTTTAGACACGTTTGTGATATCTTGGATATTATAAGAATGGTAAAAGAATAGAGCAAGAAACGATTTCCTTTAACAATCTTGATTAATGTCAATATTATATTCTTCCTGCAATTTGTTTGAGCTGTCATTATAATCTTTTGATTGAATTTGCAAACCTCCTGTTCATTGTGATTAACATTATACAGTATATACATATAATTCATCATTGCTAATACAATTTATCAATTGTTGCTATTTATCATAAAATTACTGCTTCAATAATATTCTCTATCTCTCTTTCTCTCTCTCTCTCTCTCTCTCTCTCTCTCTCTCTCTCTCTCTCTCTCTCTCTCTCTCTCTCTCATCTACAGTTCTTAGTAGAAATACAATATTTGACACTTTGGGTTTGGAAATCAGAATAAAAGTTTGATAAACTGTCTTTGTCCAAGAATTCTGTATGAGCACATCAGATATTTCCAGAGAAACTAATTAGTCGTTTTTTTATAACCCAAATGATCTGAAGCAAATTAACATAACTCGAAACTAGTTACAACAGACGCTTTTCAGTGTAAAGTAAAAGCCCTAAACTAAGAATATTTCTCTAAAACAACGAAATCGAGAGGGAGAGTCATGTGATCGTGCTTATATCACGTACACCGAACCTGACACTTACGAAAACCAATCATTTTACTCTAAGGATACAATTTATAAAAAGGTTGCTAACTTCTTAAATAACGTAGTCACATATTGACCTTGACAACAACCAATCATTTCAAAATAAAAATAGAACTTATTTACGTGGCTGCTAATAACCCCTCATCAAGGTCAGGATCTTGGTCAATATTTGGTATTTGAGAAAGAATTATTCAGGTCAACTGATTTTCTGGAAAAATATTTATAGTGAATAAATTTTCATTACAATAGCATGTAATGAAAACTATATAATAAAAATATAACAAACAGACAATTAAGTTAAATATATATTAAATCAGATTAATGATATCATACAAAATTATAATAGTATCCTAGCTATCAAATGACCATCCCAATAATTTCACATCTGAACGTGATATTAGCATGGAAACGTCCATATCTAAGTTCAAATCAGATGACGATGACTGGCAGATTCCGAAACTTTTCCGCTGCTCATTGTGGTCATTCAGGAACAATGTTTTAAATTACGTCAATTGTTCGAACAGACATACCACCTAGTTGACAAAGATGACACAAATCGCAAAGGACCTCGCACTGGAATCAGTAAAGAAGAACAAAGTCGGTTGGGACAATGGTTCTGTTACAAAAAATGAATTACCATAAATAGTTGAGAATTCTGGTGAGGATAAGCCTTACAGTGAGGTTTTGAAGAATGAGAAGTTTATGGACATGACAGGAACATTGAGACTTTTCAAACTAAATGAATATCGCAGTGCACTACCACGTGTACCGTCGGGCATAAGGTAAAGCAAGTTCTTTATAATTGACAGTTCACTGAATAACAAAAGAACGAAAACTGGTAAAAGCCTAGAGGAGAGACTTTTGGGATGGCTGTGGCACGTGGGTGAAAGGTTCTTCTTTCACAAATAACATTGTTACACTGAACGAGAAACTGGTCAACGTTATAAAGAGAGACGGACAATAGTATACTGTAAATTAATTAAAGGGCGTCTACCTTCCATTTCAACCACAACCATGTGCATCGGATGTATATGTGGTGCATAGAGCATATAGAAAAGCACAATAACTAACTAAAATACAAATGACGTGTAAATTGAATTAGGAATGTACCATACTCTATGATATTGTCTACGTCTTCCTCGATTATGGAGTACGTTGGTTTTATTTCCCTGGAGGACAATTCATGGAAATACATTAGAACAAGAAGTCCACGAAGAATACATAAGAACAACACAACGCGTAAACGTTGTGGCTGCAAACATAGTAAATATGACTTTTTGCACACACACACACACACACACACACACCCCCACACACACACACAATAAAATACGTGTACGACAAAATAAACTAAGGAGATGTTTATGACATTCCCAGAAATAGCAAGGTTCTCCAAAACATTAAATACAGACAAGAACGATAAACCGGCCAGAGACGTTTACAACATAAATCTTGCCGACCACATTCTAAATGTAGAAAGTAAAGTGTATACTCAGATACTCAGCACTCTTTCATTACAGTTGTCTGACTAATTGATTACGGGCAGTCCATCACACTGTACTGACACACATATATAGGATATTATACGAATTTCTTGTACGATGGAGAGAAAAGTTTTATGTGTGCACAAAACATATAATATTGGAGAAATGTATTTAAGATCAACGGTGTTAAAACACAGAGCACTTTTACGCACCGATTCCGGAGAGTCCCCTGTTTTGTTTCGTCCACTCTATTCTACATGGTAAATATTACTTTGAAACCTACAATGCTTTCTTCTCACAAATTGCCAATCATTTCACAGGTGAAAAAAAATAGAAAACGTGAGTATCGACTCAGATGACGAAATTGCGATTCGTAAAAGTTAAAGCAGTCATTCCCTGGAGCGACAAAGATTGTTTGTACACTTCACGAAGATTGGAACCAACTGGAAGCAAACCAATATATCCGATCTGATAGACATACTACAAAACGAGTGTCAATTCCCAGTATAAAGACGCTGAAAGATCATTGTTGAGAAGAGCACATTTCAAGTTGGTCTCCAAATATATGCACCACAGTTTCTTTTGACGTGTGGTGTCAATAAACAAAAACTGAACGAGAAGCATTATTTATCAAGTTTTTCTAAGAAAAGATAAATAAACAGTAAGGTCGACAAATGGTAAAATAACTATATCGAAGACACCTTCAGGATGGAAAAGCCCTCAGCAAAGAAGAGAGATTTGTTCCATTTTTTGGTATTATTTTCATTACAGCGTATTGTTAACACTCATAAAACAATATAGCAACCACATTTGTTGTTTATGATTTATATATTTCAGTCCATACAATAAAAATTATAATATTTTACGTACATTACTGTAATTTCTTTCGGATTATTTTATTTTGTCCCCATTATTGTTTATTACTCACCATTACAGTCCATTAATGTGTTTATGGAGACTGTTCTAAAGAGTTACGTCCCTTTTGATAATCTTCTATTGTAAACATTGTCGTAGCAATCAAGGTGAATTGATACTCTGACTTTATCCAGTGTTTATACGTTTTATCTGCTGACTATACAATGTTTATAATAAAGGAAAAGTATTTTAAACATCACAATACTTAATCTTATGAGTTGTTATGACGACGTGCGCCAAATAATCAACCGCTGAAAGTAAGGTGGGTGGGGGCTTTTTTAGTCGGTATCAGGCAGGGTATCTATATCTCGAGTTATATTTTACAACAGGAATATGAAATTTTTATGAATTTATCTAAACTGTGTATTATCAGTATAACAATATAGTTTGCCGTCTGCCTTTTAGACCAGGGTTTTATCCAGCTGGCCAGCTTTACTCGCCGATCTATTACTACTACTACTAGGTCAGATTAACCGTCAATGGTCAGTCACCATATTTGAACTTTCAAGAAGAGGGCTTTCTAGAGAGTGGTCGGATCTGGTATCAATTGTGTTTCCATAGACCTCAGTGCTAATGTTTTGTGAAATAAATATACTTGTTGTACTACTTCAACATGTCTGTCACACACTGTCATAGAGAACAATGTTAGATTGTCAATCTGACAAGGACAAAATCAGGTACTCCATTGCATTTAGGAGAGATAACTCTGCTGGATCTAGACAGGAGGAAAGTTATCTAGCCACAACAGACCCATTTTTACTCATGTGTGCCAAATTTTATAAAGCATCATAAAAAATACCAAATATGATATGAATTAACATAATCTCACATGTTGCCAAGAGACTAACTTTTTTTTAAAAAGCCTAACAGAAATACAACTCTTATAAATCCAAATCACACACATACACACACAAATAAATAAGGAAAGAATAATGGACAAGTTTTGTAGTATGGAACCCTATAATATTATTTATCTCCTTATTCACATTTATTCAGAGGCGTAGCAATGATATTTTGCGCCCGGGGACGAACTATAAAATTGGCACCCCAGCGATCTTGTGACGGATTTATTACCCTTGTTTACTTATTATAATGTAACGTTGTAAGCCTCATTTTGGCGCCCCTGTACCTTGGCGCCCAAGGACATATGTACCCCCCTGCCCCCCCCCCCCCAGCTACGCCTCTGCATTTATTGATATTAATTAGTATATTATGGTAATGCTATTTCTTATCATCATCATCATGAATGCTAATATTTTTATTATATGCCTATTTCATAGAATACAAAGCTAGTTATACTGAATTTTTCTTTCCAGATTGAACGAAAACTTGACCGTGGAATTCAATGAAAACATTCTAGAATGTTTTTTACTTAATCCCTAAGATAGAGCAGCAGAAGACTAGAAACATTATTCTTTTGTATGATGCTTATTTTCAGCACATTTTATTTTGTCCTATTTTGGATCTCTAACATTACTTATGGCACAAACCCAAGCAAAGTAACATTACCTGGGCTTCAATTTGTATCAGATGATGGCAGTTTCACATTTAGCAATTCCAAAGGATCATTTTTGTCAGGATCATTTAGTAACAAAATGATGCATGGCGGAGGCCAAACCTGCCAAGACAAACCAGATAATATCCAAATGTGTTTGGAATGG
Organism: Unio delphinus; assembly: GCA_029339505.1. NCBI lineage: Eukaryota > Metazoa > Mollusca > Bivalvia > Unionida > Unionidae > Unio > Unio delphinus. The sequence continues at coordinate 205,305 of JAQISU010000230.1, read as the reverse complement.
ACTAGAACTGGAAGACTGACAGTTTCAATTCCTCATGAAGACAACACAAATGGAGTAATGTGTAGAAATATAATTTTGTCATCTGCAAGTTTTGATTTTGTTCCAGAAGTCTGTATTAATCTGGAGATGTATAGATGGTATGGTGGAGCAGAACTTCATGACCAAACATGGCCAATATCAAATATTCAGCTGCCAAAGCAAGCATATGTGCCTTACGATCTTTACCCTTCCAACATAGTATTTGGAAATGTCCTGGAAAGATATTGGATTAATTCTAAAGATATAGGAATATATATAGGTATATATAAAGGTATAGGAATATATATAGGTATATATAAAGGTATAGGAATATATATAGGTATATATAAAGGTATAGGAATATATATAGGTATATATAAAGGTATAGGAATATATATAGGTATATATAAAGGTATAGGAATATATATAGGTATATATAAAGGTATAGGAATATATATAGGTATATATAAAGGTATAGGAATATATATAGGTATATATAAAGGTATAGGAATATATATAGGTATATATAAAGGTATAGGAATATATATAGAAGAAGATATTCCTTTATTTGTTAGTTTTAATGAATCAGGTTCAAACCAGATTTGCTTTAGCTCAAATTTTGTACCACCATATTTCAACCTTAGAAATGAAAATCCAGTGCTGAAAATAAAATTTTGTAAAGGAATTGACATAAAAGAGATCCATACGTATTTTCTAAAGACTACATTTCCTAGACCTGGTGGATTACCCGATGTTCGAATGTTTAAATCACCTATATGGTCCACCTGGGCAAGATATAAAGTTGGTGTGTCTCAAGAGAAAGTGCTGAAGTTTAGTGAAGAAATCATTGAACATGGGTTTAGTAATTCACAGATAGAGATAGATGATATGTTCTCTACCCATTATGGTGAATTTGATTTCACAGAAGAGAAATTTCCTGATGCAGAATCAATGATAAAGGATTTGAAGAGTAAAGGGTTTAGGGTGACAGTTTGGGTCACGCCTTTTGCCAATATAGGATCTCCATCATTCCAGCATGGCCTTGAGAAAGGTTACTGGTTAAAGGACCTCAGTGGAAAAGTGCCAGCTCTTGTAAAATGGTGGCAAGGCATTGCAGCAGTTCTTGATGTTTCCAATGAGGATGCCGTGAATTGGTATTTGATGCGTTTGAATAAAATGAAAGACGTATATGGAGTTGATTCTTTTAAGTTTGATGCAGGAGAGGTTTCATTTTTACCATCAGCATACATGCCCAAAATTCCATGGATAAACCCAGGAACTTATGCAAGGAAGTATGTTGAAGCGGTCAGCACCATGGGATCTATGATTGAAGTTCGTTGTGGTTTTGGTACCCAGAAATATCCAATATTTCTTCGCATGGGTGACAAAGATTCTAAATGGAATTATGATAATGGATTAAAAACAATCATTCCAGTAGTTCTCACACTCGGAATCTTGGGGTATCCATATATTTTGCCAGATATGATTGGTGGGAATGGTTATGGAGAAGACCCATTAAGAGCTTTCGCTCAGACTGTCTTGCCAAGCAAAGAATTATTTATTCGATGGATACAGATTACAGCTTATCTTCCGGCTATGCAGTTTTCCTTCGTTCCCTGGCAATATGATCAAGAGACAATTGATATTGCTGAAAAGTTTGTAAAAATTCATCAGGACATTGTTACACCAATCCTTCTTGAGGCCTCAAAGGATGCAGTAGAAAAAGGTATAATGAATGTTCTTTATTTAGCTTGAAAGAATTAACTTAATTTTCTTTGAATTTATTTATTTTTCAGGGTATCAATTTTCATAGTATCGCCAACATTGCTATTTTTGAGCAATTCATTTTATGGACTTGGACAGTAGTTAATTGCACAATTGATAAATCACTGTTTATTGAGTCTTTAGATTCATGATAGGGTTGTTAAACGAAAATCGGAAATCCGATTATCGGTTTTGAAAACGATTATCGGTTTTTGTTTTTATAAAAACGATAATCGAATTCAATATTTTTTTACCATTTTTGTAGTGAAAATTTAAAAAAATGCCAGAAAAAAATTCATTCATGCATTTGTTTAATGTTTACATTTTAATACAATATGGCCAGCAGATAAGAAGGTGTGTTTGTTTAAAATTTGTGAGCGCTCCATGCAGCGTCTTTGTAAATGAATACATTTATTGTTGAAGGATGTTAATAGTTAGTCGACTGACCGGTTGCTAAGTTCTTTGATGTCCGAAATTGACAACAATAGACTGTTAATAGCTACAGTCTCTGTTGTTGAGGACTGGTCTCTGCTGGTTGTGTCTTTTCAAGTTTACAATTATGGCTGGGCGTATAAATAAATCTGATGTATGGGAAAACTTTGAAAACATTTCATCTAGCATGGCTCGCTGTAAACTATGTTCACAACAAATAAGTCGGAGCGGTGGTACTGCTACTGGATTGCATGCACATTTGCATACAAACATCCCGGAATTGCGGCTCCTTCAAATGTTCAGCAGCGATTAATAACTTTATTGGAACACAAAGAAACTGTCCTGATAGTCATGAAGAAAAAGTTACTGCTGCTGTAGCTAAGTTTGTCGCTGAAAACATGCTACCAATTTCGATTGTTGAATCCAATTCCTTCCGTGATTTGATGGGTTTTGGTGGAGCCACAATATCGTCCTCCATGCCGTCAGACGATGCGCGTCTATACGTTATGGTATGTAATGAATATCTTTTATTCGCAAGAGGCATTCACTAACTTGCATTATAAGAATATATTTCTTGTAATTTCAATGTAGGACAAAAACCGATAATCGGTTTAAAATCGGATTTCTACAAACGATAATCGGTTTTGGAAAAAAAAACGATATTAACATCCCTAATTCATGAGTAATGAAAATATGAAATCCACAAAAACTTGTACTTGTACCCCACAAAAAATGTATATATATGTATTGTATTAATCTCAGTTTGTTTTCGAAGTAGTTTTTATTTTCTTTCATGCTGCGAGGAAATTAGCATTAGTAGATAAACATTCTGTTAAGAACAGATGTACAGACTTAACAGTCCTCAATAAATCTGATAGCCCAATACCCAGCACCTCTTTAATTTCAGACTGGGCATTTCCTTTATTCTAAGTCAGCAGCCCTTCAGAAAAAAAAATCTAATTTACTGAAATAAGCTTTGATCGTGCTGATGAAATGCATACATTTATTTTCAAGATGTTGTCCTGCCACAACATGGTGTGTTACGCTAAAAACACAAATTTTACTTCCAAAATCCCTGACATGGTCATATTTTGGAAAATACAGTTTTCATTAGTCTTCAGTATCAGAACTGAATATAAACCCTTCAGTATCTGCCCGTTAGATGTACGTCTAAACAGTAAGTGGTCATGATTGAAGCTGATGTAAAATTATGCTTCAATAAAGGCACTTAAAAGGCAAAGAGGTCAGTTATTAGAGGTCAAAGGAAAAAGGTCACTGTTAAACCACCATTGCATTGTTTAATTATTTTACTAACAATAGCTGGTGCAGTTGATGACTGCAGTGGGTGAGTCCATTGTGTTCATTTGCATAGGTAAAGAAGGTCATGAAGTGGAACAACCTAATATATGTAAATCAAAGATATTCTAGATGTGTGTAGGCAAATAAAAGTTATTGCCTATCATTGCCTTGAATTAGAATGCTTAAGACATCTGTATTAAACATTATTGAAATGTTTGTGAACTGTAATGTTTCTTTGAAGTCGGATTTTATATATCATCATCTGATACATTTTGAAACCCAGGTAATGTTACTTTGCTTGATCATGTCATCCACGATTTCACATCAGAAATGCACCTCTCTACTCGGATGGTAGCATCAACTTCATTTGGGTGGCTAGACTTGTATATTTGGGTGTCATCAGCATACCCCAAATACGCTGTATTGAACATTCTGATTAGTTAATTGTCCTATGTTTTTCAAATATGATTTTAGTCATGAAATAGATTGATTGATAACCAATAATAAGCACATGCTTACATTTTGCATAGTTGATTTGTTAATTTTAGTCCAGGCTTGTGGAATTTAAATTGGGGCTTGTGATTGTTTTTTTGTTGTCACCAGCCCTGGGCCTGCATCTGAAAATTAATGTTTTTCTTTGAGTGTTAATTTCCATAGATTTAAAGCATGCTTTTTTTGTAATTTCATGTTGCTTGTTTTTTGTAATCTTATCGTTGTATATGTTTTTCTTTGTTATCTGATATACATATTGCAAAGCACTTACAGCTTCTAAAGATCAGGCACTAAGTCCACATTATTATTATTATTATTATTATTATTATTATTATTATTATTATTATTATTATTATTATCACTAGTACCATTAAATCATTTTCAAAAAGTTGGTTTTTGTTCTAGATTTACATATATTTTGAATGTTATTAATCTAAGAATATCATTGTTGTGACAAGACATGGTAAGAAACACATTTATGATAAATTAATTTATTATTTGATTTAGAATTTTTAATGTTATTCATATAAGATCATCATTGTTGTTGCAAGATATGTTAATAAACACAGTTTTGATAAATTAAATTAATATTTGATTAAGAATTTTGCAGATTAGTGAGATTAAAATTTTGTATTACTTGTAATGTTTTGCCATAAATGTTTACATCCAGCTTTGAAAATTTAATTAATTTAAATTATTATTAAATAGTTACCAAGTTTTTCAGATATGTACTTAAACAAGAATTTCTTCAAATGTTAGACTTGCCTATGTGTAGATGTTAGCTACACTATACAAAAGACTTAGTGACTAACAGCATTCTTGACACCTGTAGTGGCATGTCATGTGATCTTGGGGGTAAAAGTTTTGCTTTTTTTTAAAAAGCACTGACAAAAACTGTGACAGCTGATCATTGTACAAGCTGAAACTTGGTATCAAGCCTAGATCTGTAGAGTATCTCACCATCCACTATTCCATCCATAACTCTTTATTTGTTCAAACAGTGGTAGCCAATAGAGTGAACATTAAAAATTACTGCTACAATTGCTTGATTATTTCAGGTACTCCATTGATTCGACCATTGTGGTGGTTGTTTCCAGAAGACCCATTTGCCCTAGAAACAGATTCAGAATTCCTTGTTGGTGACAGACTTCTTGTGGCCCCTGTTCTGGAAAAAGAGACGAGGATGAGGGACATCTATCTACCACCAGGGCGCTGGGAGGATGAGTTACATGATGAGACTCTGGGGCCTTTAGAGGACGGAATATGGCTCCGGAATTATATAGTAGAGCTAAGTCAAGTTGCTACCTTCAAGAGATTGTGAACATGTATAAGTTATCAGTGAATGAAATTTGTACTTGTATGGTGAAAAAGACATCAATATTCATATTTAGAATGAGAAGAAATTGAATATGGTAGTCCAGCTTCTGTTCTTCTCAGAGAATGCACTGTTATATAAAACTCATAACAGTAGGACCATTACTTTTCCTTGTAATGGATTAGATAATATTTATTCTGCTTAGTTTTAAAAACTAGAAATATATATTTGTGCTTTAAATTGCATCTATTCTTTACTATTACAAGAATCATATGATCTGATTCCATGATGAGAATTAACTTACTTTCTACAACACAGCTATTTGCCAAATTTCATTCATTCCTACTTCATTACCATCTTGCATATAATTTAAATGCTGTTCTTACTGAAATTATTCAACATTCATGATTAGCAGATATGGACCACAACTACCATGTTATAATGGGGCAGAGATGTATGTACAATGTTTGGGGTTCATAATCGCCAATGGTGTAGTGTACTGAAATATGGTATTGCAAGACCAATGGCATGCTTACCAGCAGTCTAGTGATAACTGCATTGTGTACAGTATCACAATACAGCAGAAATAAAAAAAAAATTGATCTCAGAATATATGCACGTCAAGGTTGGGAAAAGTGAATATATTAAAAAGGAAGAAATAACACAATATTGGCCTTTGTATATTTTTCTTTCAACAGATGTTGCCTCGCATTTGATAGACTGATTCCATTACAGTAGTTATACATTGCCGTTTGATAGACCAATTCAAGTACGATAGTTACATATTGATTTGCATTTGATAGACTGATTCCATTACAGTAGTTATACATTGCCGTTTGATAGACCAATTCAAGTACAATAGTTACTTTTTGAATTGCATTTGATAGGCTGATTCCATTACAGTAGTTATACATTGCCGTTTGATAGACCAATTCAGATACAATAGTTACATATTGATTTGCATTTGATAGACTGATTCCATTATGGTAGTTATACATTGCCATTTGATAGACCAATTCAAGTACAGTAGTTACATATTGATTTGCATTTGATAGACTGATTCCATTATGGTAGTTATACATTGCCATTTGATAACCAATTCAAGTACAGTAGTTATATATTGACTTGCATTTAATAAAAGTAATTACTTAGAATGGTTACATTTTTGGTCCTGGGCTTCATAGCACTACTGCATTTTATCTGGATTCAATTTATAGTGAAATGCATGATTTATCCCACAGGGCTATCCAGGTCTGACATCTGGAAGCCCTGAACGAGAATTATGTTAGCCCATGGATATAGAGAATAAGGTTTGTCAGATTTTACTGGACTCTGAACACAAAGTTTTTAGACTCTAAGGTTGGTTTTGCAATAATAATTAAAGATTGTTTGAATGTGTCTCAGGAGGTAAGTTCAAATAGCTGCATAATGGAGGAAACTTGAAGACCACTGACTATTGATGGTTGGTCACAAAATGTCTGCCATCTCCATTGAATAAATCATGAAAGGGTGGTAATGTGTCAAATCAAAATTTGTTCAGTGGTACTGATAAGTATAGGGATTTGCGGCACCCTTCCAATGTGAGTAGTTTCTGCATGGTTCTTTAATTTCCTTAACTTCAAAGGCTATTTTAAGTCACCACATGTACAGATATTAGAATTATTTCTTGAAGCTCAAGTGCTAATTAAATGCTATTTTAATTACTATATGGCACTACAGCTCACAGTTGACTGATTTTTAGAGAGAACCCAGTGAATAACATGTTAATAAAGTAAAATGTTACACACAAATATTTGTCAGAAGTGATCTAGTGTCACGTTGTAAGGATTAACCAGATTTAAACATGTATATGTAATAATTTTGCGCTGTAAATATGTATGAAGGTCAATTCGGCAAACAATGTGGTGTCAGCCAGTTCCATAATAATTGTCACCACATGTTTCTTAGGTAAGTGGTGGAACTATGTGCTTGGATCAAAGGAACATCAAGTGGGGGTCATAAGTCCATTCTAGACAGACTGTTGGTAGGGGGCAGTGTCTGATAATTATATGAATCAAAATCTACTCAGAATTGAGCAAGGCATGGCCAGCATTAGAATCACAAGCTTAAATCTATTATCATGAGAACTAAATGTCAGTAGTCGCTAAACCAGCTTTTGGAAATTGTAAGGGAAGATAAGCTACTCTGATGTCATTTGAAATTGGCAGGAAACTTGTTATTCTGGGAATTACAGGGAGTTTTATTACAGGTCAGTGACTATTTGGTAGATTGTTGTGAAATATGAAGGCAAAGTAATGGTACTTTAATTATTGCAGTTTGTATACATTAGTACATAGAATTACCATTTGTAGGGTTTGATTCATTTATAGTGTTTGATCTACATGCATATTTGAGATATGAGCAATGTTTATGTAAAGAAATAATATTGTAATTCACCATTTGGTTATTTTGCAGTAACCTTGTGCAAGTGATCATGTGATATTCTAGATTTGCAAATGTTGAATTATAACTTTGTATAATGGTTGCAGTGTGCAACATTAGTTAATAGGGATTTGTCTATTTGTGTATACTTTGTAGTAGTATCATGTATAAGGGTATATCAGTGCATGGATATGTGGATATGTGTACACTTTGTAGAAGTCCAGTGTATAGAAATGCATTTGATTATGTGATATTATTCTGGATAATAAGATTGAGAATTTATGTATACCATGTACATAGAGAGAATGGGTATTTCAATGGGCATGAATGCATGACCAAAGAAGGTAATGGCTTATCTGATGATATTGTTGTTTAGTGTGAGATAGCATGGGGAATATGCTATGCTAATGTCATTATGTGTTAATACATGAAAGTTCTAGGGACCAGAGGAACTGTAGCAGACAGAGGGAATTATGCCAGTGCAGTTGGTCTGACTTGGTCTCACTTGCTTAGGTCACAAGGCTATGATTCAGTGTTAATTTCATGATAAAAGTGGTGCTTTACCTGCATAGATGACAACACTGTTTCAGTGTTAATTGCATGATAAAAGTGTTGCCTCACCTGCAAAATGACAACATTATGATTCATTGTTAATTTAATAACTTAAGTATCATTTCACTTGCATAGTTGACTGTACTATGATTTTGTGTTAAGTTCATGATAAAAGTGTCACCTCACCTGCATAGGTGACAATATTATGATTCTGTCTTAATTTAATAACATAAGCATTGTCTCAATTAAATTGGTGACAACACTCCGATTCTCTATTATTCATGAGATAAAGCATGGTCTCACCTGCATAGGTACAGTGCTATGATTGTGTTAATGTCATAATGTAATTATTATCTGACTTGCATGGGAGACAACACTATGATTCTGTGTTAAAGGTTTAATGTGTAAGAGTTTAAATTTTAAAAGAAATGGAGTATATATGTACTAAGGTATTCATTGTGTAGTTCTAGTGGTTAAATCATAATGGATTGTTTACTACAGAATGATGGCATTTTTATATATCTTATTCTCTATTTTCATACATATATATTTGGTCCTGAGTGGCTAAGTGGTCTAAAGTGCATGTCTTAAACAATATCCCCATTTCAGCTCAGTCTGCATGGGTTCAGGTGTTGGGCTCAGCCAATGCATGTATGTAAGAAAGCTGCTACTAGTTTCCCAAGGGTTGCTGGTTCTTCCCTGGGTTTTCCCATGGTTTTCCTGCACCAGATATACTGGTTGCCATGTAAAGACAATCTTGCACTGAGAAATGGCTTTAAACCCAAAATGATGATAACAAAGGAATTAATATAGAAAGGCATTTGTTTTTCATTTGCTTTACTAACATTGATTTGAACAGATGAAACGTATACTGGTAAACTGTCAGCAAAGATTTTGATGGGTTGATTAGTATTAAGGATATCAAATGATGTAATTAAGATTTGGGAAAATTATTTATGTTTTCTGTGATTTCCTTATCATAATAACAACATAAATACAGTATATCATGTGCAACTGACTTGGCACAATTTGACAACATTCATCAGTTGCTTGTAGATTTGAAATTGGTTGCAAATCTGTATTTGTAATGCCATATAATCTTTAAAAAAGTATGTTGCACTGACAGTATTTCAAGATACAAATATCCTTTTTGCAAATAAACACGATAAAAGTATATTTTCCCATCAGTTTTGCGTAAGACTTTGAGATAATCATGAAGGAAATAAAACATGTAGCAATCATAAATGTATGATTCTCTCTCTCTCTCTCTCTCTCTCTCTCTCTCTCTCTCTCTCTCTCTCTCTCTTTCTTGTATTTTCTTATTTGCATGGAAATTAACCAAGGCATGACACCCATCTTTAACATCACCTTATTAACGAGAACTCCACCAAGGACGGTCTCAAGCCCGGCTGAAAAAGGAGAAGGGTTGGGCGTAGGGCTAGCGACCCCACCCCGTTAAAACAACTCTTGCTACGGAACAGTGGAGAGAGACCTTAAGACCAGAGGCCTCACCTATCAGACCGCCCCTGCAATAGCTGCCGACAGACGGAAATGGTGCTCCCTTGCTGTTGCCTCAAGCACCAGACAGCGCAGAGAGGATTGATTGATTGATTGATTGATTATTAACGAGAACTGTCATCTCCAATGGAAATACAAATGCAAAGCAATATAATTGTGTGTGGATGGGTGGGTATGTATGTGTGTGTACAACTATTGATTTTTCTGCCTATATTTCTGACTGTCTTGTGTTAAAATTCACAAAAGTAACTTTCAAGACTAAACAAACCCATAAATGCCTAGAATATATATAATCAATGGCAGTATCCTTGTCCAAATAGGTTTTTGATTATACAGTAGAACCTGTCTTGAAAGACCACCCCTTGTACCAAAAAGTAATGGTCTCTCATAACAGGTCATAACACTATAAAATGAATAAATCTGTACTTGGAGGTTCTGTTCTCTCAAAACAGGTGGTCTCATAGCAGTGGTCTCTCAAGACAGGTTTTACTATATAACTGAATGCAAGACAGGTTAGAGTAATACTCTACATGATGTAATACTGAAATGCAATACCAGTATACAAAATTATAAACATAATGGCTTTAGTTTATGGACATTTTAGTAAAGTATATAATGAAAGTATGTGAATATAAATTGACATAATCAGCATCTAAATACATGTAATATAAATTATCATAATGAACTCAGAACACAATGAACATAAATATGACCAACATATATGCAATATACACTGTCATAACGAAATCAAGACTTTCACAGTATGATATAATCAAAATTGTAAATGTAAATTGTCATAATGAACTGAAAACAGTAGAAATTAACATAATCAACAGATATGTTGTCACAGATGTTATAATTAGCTGGTGCTATAATCAACTTAAGAATATAAATTGACATTACACAGTATATATTAGGTCTATATTTAATGCTTGGTTTCGACAAGAAAGTGGAGGTAATATTTATCTGCAGTTGGCATAATTAAATGGCAATTCAACCCAATCTCAAAGAAACTTCTTACTCATATGATATAATATAAAAAGCATTAAATCATGATATATAAGCCTTAATGTGAACATCTTTTCAGATATAATATGAAAGCAAGTGAAACATACTTTTAAAAAGTAAATTTTGTGTATAGACAAATAAAGAAAGAGCACTGTTCTATACATGGCGGCCAGTATTAATGGTGGAGGAAGAACCATGGAAACCTCTTTGGAAAAAAATCCTGACCCACGAGAAGCTACTGGCAAGCTTTCTCACGAGCACATGTTATTGCCTAAAGAATATTTAAGAAAAATAAAAACCAAACAGAAAAAGAAACTTAAAAGTCTAGGTAACTTAAATTGTTTATTAAACTTTAAATTAATTTAAAATAAATGGAAGCATTGATGGAATTTAAACACATGCTGAGATGCGGGTTGACCTTACTTACAAAGAAAAAGGGGAAGTAACTTTTGGTACTTAAACTTTACAGTACATATGACAAAATTAAACAAAAGGTGAAAGTTTTTGTCATTATAACAGGAGACTGTGGTGGTGGATCGGTTATTGTTTGCAGATATTACATTTACAGTCTTTACCATTCCAGGCTAGAATCAAAGATCTAAATAAATTTAAATTCGATTCCACTTTTTGACATGATTTGGTACTGCATTTCATACAATGGCAGCTGCATGTCAGAACAGACTTTTTGCCATGTAATCAAGCTTTTAATGCTTGGAAAATGTAAAGATATTTTAATATCTAAACATTGGAGTTGAAATATCTTTTGAGCTTTTCTATGTTTCCAGATCCAAGTCTAGGTACCTTTAGAGCTGATATTTATGCCATAAGAGTTTTGTGGAAACTGCAGTTATAATCATTATATACAAATCTCAGGGCACGCTCTTGTATTCAGTAAAGCTGCTATTTGTGCTGCAGAAGTGTCAGGCTAAGATACAGAATTTGAATTTTGGACAGCATAAAGGGCAAATCAGATTGTCAGTGTGTGTGTGTGTGTGTGTGTGTGTGTGTGTGTATTTTTAACGTAGCTTCAACAACTTGAGTCATATCAGAAGAAGTGTCTTGGTTATTATAAAAGGTAATTTATTATACCGTTGTCTTTTAAACACCGTCTGAATGCATATATGGCACCATTCTTTCTCCTTTCTGAATTTTTTTTTTTTTTTTTGGGGGGGGGGGGAAGGAGGCAGGAGCAACGTTTTTTTTATTAAATTTAACTTGATCAGGGTCTGATAGAGAGATAGGAAACGAGTAAAGAATGTTTTCACCTATAAATATAAAGCCATCATATTCGTCCGTAGACATTGTGATGTCATAGTCACAGCACACTGATTTGAATGGTATTTTGCACTTTTTGAAAGTTGATAAACAGAATAAATATTAGAAAACTTGTTGAAAGCAATATTTTAATGAAATAAAATTAAAAAAATTGAAAGAACGTGGAAGCTAGATATGAACCGATTCAGTAGGATGAGTTTTGACGTCATCCTTAACAGCATAAACGGCTACAATGCTGCTTGTAGACAATTTAGTAAATATGAAACACACCCACGCAAATGCAAGGAATTGTAATACTGCAAATATTGGTGCAAATATCCTGATAAAAGTATAGATGAAAGAAAGTTGTTCTCTTGACACAGCTAGACATGACCTTTGATAGATACTGCCATATGTTCGTACATTATGGCACAGTGGCCCGTTTTCATTACACGCACAACTTTCAAGTAAAGAACTCTCTCTCGCATCAAAAGTCATCTTCGTTTGTGATCCATATGTAGACGTTTGATGCAGAGACACATTTAACCAGTTTGTATAATCTGTAATTCCACAACACTTATATTTCTCTTGAATCATTTTCCAACACGTATCCCAGCTATCTCCTACAGAATTCTGTCCAAGATTGCTAAATTTTTCCATTTCGCTTTGGAATTTAGAGGTTTGGACTATATCTTGATGAACTGCTGCCACAACGGCAGCAGCTAGCTCGACCACCAAGGCCAAAGCCAGACTGAGGATGAAACCACGATAGAAATCCCTAATTTTTTGACGGCGTAGCAACAGGCAGATAATACATAGGCTCAGGACCATCGTAAAACATCCATAGGCCAAAAGAACATGCACTGAGGCGAAGTATGATGCCATAAAGTGGCAACTGCTTACTCTCATCGTTTCCATCCATGTTGAAACAGCAACACAAACAATTCCGTGAACCAGATACGAAAGAACTAGCAGCACAGCCAACCATTTGGCGGTTTTCGATCGCTGGATAAAATCAAATTTAGAAATTTTGGGTGCAAAAGCTCCCATTATTTTCAAAGAGAAACTACGCTCCTAAAATGCAGTGTTACCCAGAGCATTGTGGATGAGACATCTTTCGTTTCCACAGTTAACTCAATGTTCTCGAGTTGGAGTTTTCAGTTCTGGTTGTTTCCTTGGATAGGTAATATTACCTTGATCATTCCAATACAACCCTAATAAAAATGAAATACGAAATTGTTACTAGACACAATCCGAATGAGTGATGACGTTACAGTGCCTTTTCAGAAACGATGAAGAAGGAAATATACATTATGTGAAAATTAGAAAAGAATGTCGACGATTTTTCATGTTATAGATATTAAATGAGTCGAAACGCTTTATAACATACCTAACGAAAACAACTCTTCTCCTTTTTTGGTTCAGCTTTAAATGAAATATGGCACTCTATACAACTTCTAGAAAAAAAAATTATATTTAGAACTTGTCTCAGTGTTAACACTGATCTGATATATTGACGCATGAAAGACGTGTGTGGAGCAAATAAAAGTGAAGTGGCTTGACCCAAAATCAAATGGTCTGGATAGGATACCTACCAACACCTCAGTGATTGCTATCTATCTATCTATCTATCTATCTATCTATCTATCTATCTATCTATCTATCTATCTATCTATCTATCTATCTATCTATCTATCATACATAGAAACACACACACACGTACGTACGTACGTACATACATACATACATACATACATACATACATACATACATACATACATACATACATACATACATACATACGCTGTTTTAAAATGCGACCAGGTGTACAAGTTCGAAACCCTCCTCTCATGACAGTAAAAATGGCCAAAGCAATCAGATGGTAATAACTCTCTCTCTCTCTCTCTCTCTCTCTCTCTCTCTCTCTCTCTCTCTCTCTCTCTCTCTCTCTCTCTCTCTCTCTCTCCATTTTGGTAAATCTGACTGGCCAAGAAATGAGAGAATTAAGGACAGAGAGATAGACATAGATGGAGATCATACACATAATTTGTATCAATGTCTTTGTGCACTGAAACAAACTGAAAATGGCACAGTTCAAAATGCATAAGTGGAGGGGTCAGCATGTCCATGATACAGGTAAATTTGGTTTGAACTCGTCCTTACTGCAAAGGTAGTGAAGAGTGTCCATATCGTTTTATAATACATTTTACCAAAGTAAATAAAAATTCCATTACCTATAATCTGGGACATGATGAAAGTATCTCCTGCTTCGGATAGCTGCCTGTATTTCCTTTTATCTGTACTGCACATTATACGCACCGTTTATTCCGTCGTTAATAGCAACCATGCGATAATACTACAGCTACATTGAGCTTTATAAGTACACCTTTGTATTGATCGGTCAGTCGCCATATCATGCAGGATTTTGTTCTGTTATTGATAATGCTTTATTATTAAAACCGCTTTTTACACGTCATGCTTTAGACCTTGTCTTTGCGCTGATAATACACCGAAATAAGGCCATCCTTGTTGCTGAATCTTTCTATGAAAAATGTCCTTTTTGTTTGTCAAAAGTTGGGTTTTTACAAGGAAAATAATTTCTTAGTCTTTTTTTTTGGTATGCAAGGCCATGCTTCTTAAATGAAATTTAAATATGATTATCAATCACATCATTCAGCCCTTGTGAGTTGTGATACATCATGTCTTTGATTAACATTCTTAATCTTCATTACTTGTCACTGTGTATGTACGCTCGTCTGTCTGCTAGTGTATTATAGTTTAATCTCTTTCCGTGTCATGCTTTTCTTTATGTAAGTTTTCTTTCTCATTAATACACACGTTTATTACTTGAATGAGCATATATAGCCAGTATTTTCGCCCGATGCACATGTTTTTTATTCCTCTCAAATTACGAGAAGTCCTTGACAATATGCCTGCTTTTGTTTACCCTGGTTTTCTTTGCTTGTCGACTGAGAGAGAGAGAGAGAGAGAGAGAGAGAGAGAGAGAGAGAGAGAGAGAGAGAGAGAGAGAGAGAGAGTAAATAAATCATTTGTCTTAACAACCATATTACATAATATATCTTTATTTGTTTAATAGTTCTCACTCCTCTTGAATTAGCGCATGAGATCTTTCCACCTCTCTAAACAAAATGCAGCAACAACACTTTTCTTTAGAGATACATATTTTTATCAATCATCCATGCGATTTAAATGGCCACGTTTGCCGTCACCTACATGTTCATTAACTGAAGTGGAACATCAATTGTGGACTTAGTGGTCAGCGTTCTCAGCTCACGACCACAAGTGCTTAGTTTCGAATCCTACCAAATTGCTTTAACAGGATATAACCTTAACGTTCTTATATGCAGTAAAACTCCCAAGAAAGAAATACTATCGGACAAAACGTGAAAAGAAATCTAGCTGATACGCTTAACAGGATTTGATAGTGCAGCGGTAGAATGCTGAATAAGTCCAATTTCGGTCACGGGTTCGATACAGGGTTTTATCATATATGGTCGGTCGCCCATCCCGTGTCGGTTTTTCACCTACCGCGAAAGACAATATTAGCTGGAGACATATTTTTGCACAAGTTGAAAAGAAACTTATGCAATCAACGTAAAAAGAGACGTTTAATTTATATTTAGTATCTTAAATAAGACAAGATGTTTATTGTTTACCTGCATCCCTGTATATGTATCCAGTACAGATTCGTCATCTTCAAATTCTTACCTCATCACCAAACATAAAGATACTTTTGTGAACTGTGCGCCTACATCCATATCAGTTCTCAAGTGCGCCGTTCTAGTTCTATATTAAAATTATTATGTTCTTTACAATAACGGTTGACCTAGTTTATACCCGTGTCACATACTAGTGAGTCACAGGAAAAATTGATTTTTACATGCGATAAAGAGGGAACAGCGTCGGTAGGCTTGCATATATTGTATATGCGGTAGATACTGTGCCAATATTTGATCGAAAAAGATAGTATCGATTGAGCGGAATATTATACGAATTGATCATATTTACAACTATTTTCAATGGAAGAGGGATAGTTTATGATTCTCGTGGTTTGTCCGTCCTTGGTTGGAAAACTTAATGCAGTACAAAGGTAATGTCATATCTATTGCTCGGCTTCCAGGAGACAGACACATGAGGTTGTTTATATATACAACATAATATTATGTTAGTAAAATGATCATTCATGGACGGATAACTCCAACAAGCATTTGCTATACCTCTGTAAATAATATAACTATAGCCGTTTGTCAGTCAAGGTCTTTGTTTACTTCATGTGTTTAATGAATCAAATCATGGAGTTTCCATGCCCGTTTAGGCCGTTGTAATCGAATGTATTGACCTCAGATGCATTGGATATCATACTTTACCCTTGACTATCCTTGCAGGAACAATAACAGACTGGCAAAATTAATTCTCTCTCTCTCTCTCTCTCTCTCTCTCTCTCTCTCTCTCTGATACAGATAAATCCTTTGATGTTGATTTAAATTTACGTTTTGTCTTGTATTATAGTCTGAGTCTGTAATCCCGTTTGTACCCCCCCTCCCGCCGATTTCAGTAACCAAAAGCATAAACAAGATAAATTGTCAATAAATCTTACTCAGTTCACTCATTGATTTATAATTTCTAACCCGATTGCGTCTAGGGTGTCCACAAAACCTTTATTTTCTGCGCGTCTGATGCTTAACGGAAGTTTTCATTACAACCATGGCCATCCTCGAGATCAACTTCCAGTTAATGGACAAGTCCATTTTCAGCGAAGGGGAGGATGAATAAATACGAATGTATGTACATAGAAGGTAGATGGTATAGGTGGCAAAGGGATATAACTCTTAACCTTACCGTAATTGACGGAAGTATCCGGGAATAGCCGAATAGGAGCAATGATATGACTATATTTGCGGAAAAAAAGACTTGCCCATATTGTACATAAGTATGAATACATCCGTTGAGCATGAGACGCGCAGACGATAAAGGTTTTATAGACACCCTGGTCGCATTCGGGTAAGAGATTATAAATCAATGAATGAACTGAGTAAGATTTATTGACTTTTTATCTTGTTTATGCTTTTCATTACTGAAATTGGCAGGGGGGGGGGTACAAACAAACGGGGATATATACTCAGACTATAGAACTATAGAATGCTTGCATTTAGTCTTTAGTGCCTGTGATATATATATATATATATATATATATATATATATATATATATATATATATATATATATATATATATATATATATATATATATATATATATATATACCTAATGTCATAGTTGGAATAGACTGTACACGCAAAAAAGGACTTAGATGAGTTTGTAAACTCGAGTTCAGTTAAACTATTGACAAAAATATGTTTAACGGAAACAATCATTCGCATTCAATTCAAGCGAATACAGCTGCAATAGCTAAATAATGACCCTATAATAGTAAAATTGTTATAAGGTTTGGAGCTAAGGACATAGTGTCCATCGGTCCATGAACATTTGGTATTCCACAGTTGTCTATCGCAATTAAACTGTAGACCGTTATCCAGTTAAGAATAATTATCCATACCTATCATGCTCCGAAATACGGAGTCAATGTCTCATTGCTGAAAGAATTGTGAGCACGTACAATTGCAAGCAACCGCTCCAGTGGTCTAGTGGTTAGAGCGTTCGCCTCGAATGTGGAAGGTCGATGTCTAGTCTAGTCATACCAAAAACTAAAAAGATACTAGGCGCTCAGCATTAATCGAATATGACTGGTCGGCCTAGTGTCAGAGGATAATGCGAATGAGTGAGACATGCTATAAGTCTGCAACATGATGCCCCAATGCTAGTCATCACTATAAACTGTCACACTGTAGATATCTAGGCGATATGACTGAATTTTTTAAAAAAAATCTACGTTAAAAGCCCGAGTCACACACACACACACACACATTTCCAAGCGCTAACACGCAACACGCAAGTAGGTACAGGCTGTATCATATGTTTTCTTCGCAAAGCAGAGTACGACAGTGACGATGGCAAAATATGATGCACTTTCATATCTGTCTATAATTTGTCACACAAGGATAGCGCAATTATAGAGCGAGTTACCAGCGGTCGAACTTTTTTGAACTTGTAAAGAAGCATGTCTTCGACATTTCCCAGTAACCAATAGATCGTATCTCCACCCATAAACTCCTCTCTCCAAGTCAGCCGTAACAGCCACTAAATTTCTGAAACAGATGTATACATCTATATGCATAATGCACGTGTTTGCACGTTTTTCTCGAAAAGCAGTCTCATACTGAAATGCTGGCTCCTCAATTGGCTCTATATTTGAATACTGTTATTTGTCTCTTTCTTCTTTATAAATTGATATGGTCGTTCAGTAATATATGAATAGATTCGTAGTCAGATGAAATGATAAATTAAACAAAAATGTTAAAGGCTTATACTCACTGCGTGGTCAAATGGAATACATGTCACTGATGATTTATATTTCATCTTGTAGGCTCGCAATATGTTGTTTTGACCTTTACAATGAACACTGTACGCTTTGGATGCCTTTTCTCAAAATGTGTTTCTTCTTCCGTAATATGAGCTATATGTTTTATACATACCTAACTATAAATGTGAATAATATTGAATACATAAAACTGGACATATGACGATGTTCTACTACTACTACTATTAATAATTTTAATAATAATACTGCATAACGCCGATCTAATTTTACATGCTTTGGACTGTTTGTGTTACATGTAAAACTATCTGTTCTTGGCACAAATGAAAGTGATGCGTACGGTATATATATATATATATATATATATATATATATATATATATAAATATAGATATATATATATATAAATATATATATATATATATATAAATATATATATATATATATATATATATATATATATATATATATATATATATATATATATATATATATATATATATATATATATTCTATTTGAACGTGTATGTGTTGAAAAATCATGAGGTTAGATGCATGAGGAAACCTATATAGTTTCTTGCGTATAACATGCTTTGGTCGCTCAGAAATTCACCCCGCTCTTTGTTCAATATAAATGAAAGATAAATTATAAAAAAAAATGCTCTTTCTATAGCACATTACTCCAAGTGCCCCACGTATACATAAGCGATAGAACCTTAATAATCTGGACACAGTTTATGACGAATCTCTGCTAATTGCAGCTATTCATATATGATGTCTTAACAATTTTGAGTTAGGTCCAGCACTGTATACTCCGATTCACTGCCCAACGTGACCTACATTCCATGTCAGACAATTTGTCCGTCTGTTCATCCGTTCGTCCTTATTTTGACTTGCATAACTCTGCAACTCTAAGATAGAATTATAGGCCATTTCGCAGGTTATGCGCCAATTTTATCTTGAGTTCATTTAAAGGCTTCGTCGTTTTAGGTCCAATGTGACAGAGATTTTGGTCTTTTGATGGCCATACTACTTATCTTGCATAACGTATTTTTGATCTAGCATATTTCACAAACCAATCATCTCGCATATTCTAATCAAATCCTAAATATGGCGTTTCTGCATTTGCTCTAATCAAGACTATTTTTCGGGCCATGAGCCTTGAGAGTTAACTTCATACTTATATCTTTAGAGGATACGCTTTTGGTTGGTTGTTGTCAGCTGGTTTCAAACGGCATTTGTCCATGCACTATTGATCATGTATCATGATCAATAAGCGATCGCTAAAAGTCTCTTGTTCAAATGTATACCGATAGAGCCGACCCATGAAAGCAGCAACGTTTAAATTATGAATTCTAAGCTCTGCTGGTAGAATGTCCGGCTAATAATCCAAGGGTCGCTTTTCTAAATCGATCCTTGCCTGCCCTGGTCATCTGTTTAGGTGTTTCCTTTGGAAAGATACTTAGTTCCCATTTCGTCTTCACAGGCCAAGTTTGAAAGGAGGTGTAATCATCTCTCCATCAATGTTATATCTTGCATAACATCTCTTACCCACCGATCTTTTGGTCTATTTTTTTTTGCGTCCGCCGCGGAAGCGGGAGGCCGTGGGTTCGATCTCCGACCGAGTCATACCAAAGACTTACAAAAGTGTTATAAATAGCTGCCTCGCGTGGCGCTCAGCATTAATAGTTTAGTGCTAGGACTGGTCGGCCTTGTGTCAGGATAGTGTGACTGGGGGGGATATCATGCTACATGTCTGCGGCATGATGCCCAAGTGCTAGACATCAATATAAACTGCCTTACTGCAGACATCGTAGCGATATGACTGAAAAATTGTTAAAAGCTACGTTAAAAATCCTAATCATACACAGCTCTTACCCTCCAGCGTTACGAGAAAATCTGAAATTACATACGATGTAAACACGTTAAACCAGGTTGTCACATAGCTCTGTGTGAAACTTCTGTTATATGTTTCTGTGAAGGTCTGAGAAAGTTCCCGTTAGGCTTGTGTTGTTTTAGTGAACAATACTTTGTCCGGCATTTAACCTTTAGGACATAATAACTTATTTTCAATACAAATGACATTCTTTGGAAAATAACTGGTTCAAAGGTTACGGTTGCCGACGATGACAGCCAAACTAATGTACAGTTTTAGATGAATGCGTACTGTTGTTTACCTTAAAAACACGTCTCCAAAACTCAAATGACTTCGGGATTATCGCAACTATTTTCTCAGTTTATAGGAGTAAGAAAGACTGAATTAAACTGCGCTCCTGGATTTTCAGAGCATGGTTTATTGTGGAGAAAACACGCGGCAAAGTTCTTGTTCTGCAAGTTACAATATGTAGAGAAAATTGATATACATTTATATACCTTACACACACACTTAGTTTTAATCATCATGAAGTAAACTTTATAGTGATGAAGGATATAGCTGATACAACGTCTGTCTTTATGGGTTGATGAAATGTATTGAAATAGCCCAAGGTACACTAACTTTGCCAATCCTTGAAAACAAAACCAATTGTCATCTTACAGAAAGTGCTTCTTTTTCTGAAAGTACATTTTCACACTTAAAAATAAAAAACAAAAACGTTTTAAAAATATTGCTTGCTTCTTTTCTTACAATTGGTCTCTGAAGTTCAGAAAGTAAAAATAGTCATGAAAAACGAGCAAACTGTCATATGATGCACGTGGTAAAAAAAGACATAGCTTGGTACACTCAAACCGCTAGGCATTTCTCATCTTACAAAACTGTAAAGTCCCATGTAGAACATATGAACATATTACACAATCCTTACATGTGACACTTGTATCATGATATTTATAAGAATACAATTTAACACTATTCTTGGTAGAATTTTAATTTGATAATTGTGTGAAGAGAAAATATTGACTGTAGTACGCCAAGTAGATTGAATGGATCAGTCTCTAAGATACTTGTATTATAAATGATACTGTCACGTCAAATGCACCAGGTATACCTACCTGTACGTATCTATAGGTTTAATGCTACCTGAAATAAATGTCATATATAGATATATCCTTATTAAAAGAAAAAATTATGCGACGGAATTTCCTTCCTTGTTTGAGAATTGTTTGATAACGAGACTTCCACGAATACTACGGTCATTGACATGCGCAAATATGTGACACTTGATAAGAGAATTCTGCTCCGCTGGATAATGACGTTTAGTGTAGGCACTCCGTAAGTCGCCGAAAGTTTGATTGGGAAATATGCTTTTGGGTTTCTTATGTATCAATTGATAATACTATGACTTCCTCATATCTTCAATGCTTGTCAGACAATGACATTTTGCACTGAAAGACTGAATTTAAAATTACTAGTTCAAACGCTATGGTCCCCAATGATCTCAGAGCCAAACTAATGTACTATCTACACTGTATGTGTTGTGTTGTTGACCTTACCGATATTTCTCCATATATCCAGCGACTTCGAAATTAAACATGCTATTATCTGACTTCCAACGAGAAAGAAACACTGATTATTTTGTGCATTCTTCTGGACACCGTTTTGTTCATCAACAGGTGCATTTTTCAATTTGATTTTATGTTTTAATTTCAGTAACACATTTTATGAAATAACACAAGTAAATAACCACGTCCTTGTCGCTGAAAATGTGACCATAGGCAGGCAAAACAGACGGGTGAACAATACTATTCTGCACCAATGCAGACAAGTACATGCCGTTACTGTCTCGCGATTGATAATATAATTTTGTATACCATTCCTTCATCAGTAAGCTCGGGGACACATGTGAATGTTAAGACTGTATCAAAATATCTCCAAATATTTTGCCCCTACATCTTGTTTGCTGTGATAACGTACTGAAGTCAGTTTAATATAGAATTGTATAATTAATATTTAATATAATTGTATTTTTAAGAATATTGCGCATGCATTTGGTCATCAAAAGGAAATCATGGACGTTGAACAGGGTCATTAAAATAACTTTCATTTGTACAATATGACATCGTGAAATTCGTGTGTGCATTTTTCATGTAACTACTTGTTACTTTTGTTGCACTTCTTCGTCTTCACAATATGCATCTCATGTATATCGTCGAACATGATTTATGTGAACAACAAAAGAATGCAAGACGCATTAACGCCAGTCGTTATTTGAGAAATGGATCTGGAGTCTGCTGTACGCCTGCAAGAGACGTATCATCGGTGTGGTGACTTGTTGAACTTCGTCTAGTTAAATTTAAGGTATAATCGGATCTATCAATCCAGCTGTTGCAGAAAATGTTCTATGAGATTAAGTTCAGAATTAATATAAAATCAACTGTAACCGGATTGTGGTCGGTTGGGAAGAACGATTGTAAACGAAAGTGGAATGTTTGTTCCCTTTACTTTTCGTTGTTAAATATAGATAGTTTAGCTTGTTCACCCACAAGCTATAAAATATGGCATTGTTTTCTTTGTGGTATGTTTGACATTCGAGTATAACTACTGGTTTTGAAGCTATCCACCAGAATACGCATGCTTTATGAATCGTAGGGTATTCTAATTCAATGTTATAAACCCAGAGAAGTGGAACGAATTGATGGATACTGGTTTTGACCAAATAAAAACAATAAAGCTGCCTAGGAAAGATGCTCATAAAATAGCACAATTATGTCTTTTATTGGGAGTTTTTTAATAATAAGAAAAGGTTAGATATATAAGTGACCTTGAGAACATTTACTAATATATGATGTCATCTAGATGAAGCTATCAAATATGGATGTGTCCACTAAGGCATGTTGTATTATACTCAACCACTGTTTAAGGAAATAGTTCTTGGTCTATTTCGTTTGTGTGATGCTTCATACTACCTGTAGATCTTCATCTTAACAATATACTCTCATATATCTCTTCGATTATGGTGTAAGTGAACCAGAAAGGCAAACAAGCATTAACGACATTCGTTATTTGATAAATGGATCTTGAGTCAACTTTATGCCAATAGAAAACGTACGTTCAGTGAGATGATATGTTGGATTTTGTCTTGTTAAATTCAAGGCATAATCGAATCTGCCAATCTAGCTTATGCACAAAAGGTTACAGCAGATAAAGTTCAGATTTTTTTTATATAGAAATTAATCATTAACTGGGTCGTGTTGGGCGTAGGAAGAACGATTTTAAACGAAGGTAAAAAATATGTCACCTTGACTTTTCATAGTTAAATATATATCTCCCTTTTAACTTGTACACCCTCGGGCTCTAAAATCTGACATGTTTTCTTGTGTTATATTTGATATTCAATTACGACTACTAGTTTTGAAAAGATATCGAACACGAAATTCCATTTCAAAAGTCTAACATAAGCCGAATACATACACTTTATGAAGTTCAGAGTATAGTAATGTAATGTTATAAATCCTGACAAATGGAATGAGATGATAAAATCTGGCTTTCACCGAACAAATACAATAGAGATGTCCAGGAAAGATGCTCATTAAACAGCACAATTACGTCGTTTATTGAGAGGTGTATTTCATATATAAGTTAGATATACAAGTGACCTTGAGAAATTGTTATAATATATGCTGTTCTCTAGATGCAGCTATTGTATATGGATGTGTCCACTGAGTCATGAGTGAGACAATGCTATAAGTCTGCAACATGATGCCCCAATGCTAGTCATCACTATAAACTGTCACACTGTAGATATCTTAGCGATATGACTGAATTTTAAAAAGAATCTACGTTAAAAGCCCGAATCACACGCACACACACACACACACACACACACACACACACACACACACACACACGCACATTTCCAAGCGCTAACACGCACGCACGCAAGTAGGTACAGGCTGTATCATATGTTTTCTTCGCAAAGCAGAGTACGACAGTGACGATGGCAAAATATGATGCACTTTCATATCTGTCTATAATTTGTCACACAAGGATAGCGCAATTATAGAGCGAGTTACCAGCGGTCGAACTTTTTTGAACTTGTAAAGAAACATGTCTTCGACATTTCCCAGTAAAAAATAGATCGTATCTCCACCCATAAACTCCTCTCTCCAAGTCAGCCGTAACAGCCACTAAATTTCTGAAACAGATGTATACAACATCTATATGCATATATGCACGTGTTTGCACGTTTTTCTCGAAAAGCAGTCTCATACTGAAATGCTGGCTCCTCAATTGGCTCTACATTTGAATACTGTTATTTGTCTCTTTCTTCTTTATAAATTGATATGGTCGTTCAGTAATATATGAATAGATTCGTAGTCAGATGAAATGATAAATTAAACAAAAATGTTAAAGGCTTATACTCACTGCGTGGTCAAATGGAATACACGTCACTGATGATTTATATTTCATCTTGTAGGCTCGCAATATGTTGTTTTGACCTTTACAATGAACACTGTACGCTTTGGATGCCTTTTCTCAAAATGTGTTTCTTCTTCCGTAATATGAGCAATATGTTTTATACATACCTAACTATAAATGTGAATAATATTGAATATATAAAACTGGACATATGACGATGTTCTACTACTACTACTATTAATAATTTTAATAATAATACTGTACAACGCCGATCTAATTTTACATGCTTTGGACTGTTTGTGTTACATGTAAAACTATCTGTTCTTGGCACAAATGAAAGTGATGCGTACGGTATATATATATATATATATATATATATATATATATATATATATATATATATATATATATATATATATATATATATATATATATATATATATATATATATATATATATATATATATATATATATATATATATATATATATATTCTATTTGAACGTGTATGTGTTGAAAAATCATGAGGTTAGATGCATGAGGAAACCTTTATAGTTTCTTGCGTATAACATGCTTTGGTCGCTCAGAAATTCACCCCGCTCTTTGTTCAATATAAATGAAAGATAAATTATAAAAAAAATGCTCTTTCTATAGCACATTACTCCAAGTGCCCCACGTATACATAAGCGATAGAACCTTCATAATCTGGACACAGTTTATGACGAATCTCTGCTAATTGCAGCTGTTCATATATGATGTCTTAACAATTTTGAGTTAGGTCCGTATACTCCGATTCATTGCCCAACGTGACCTACATTCCATGTCAGACAATTTGTCCATCTGTTCATCCGTTCGTCCTTATTTTGACTTGCATAACTCTGCAACTCTAAGATAGAATTATAGGCCATTTCGCAGGTTATGCGCCAATTTTATCTTGATTTCATTTAAAGGCTTCGTCGTTTTAGGTCCAATGTGACAAAGATTTTGGTCTTTTGACGGCCATACTACTTATCTTGCATAACGTATTTTTGATCTAGCATATTTCATAAACCAATCATCTCGCATATTCTAATCAAATCCTAAATATGGCGTTTCTGCATTTGCTCTAATCAAGACTATTTTTCGGGCCATGAGACTTGAGAGTTAACTTCATACTTCATATCTTTATAGAGGATACGCTTTTGGTTGGTTGTTGTCAGCTGGTTTCAAACGGTATTTGTCCATGCACTATTGATCATGTATCATGATCAAGAAGCGATCGCTAAAAGTCTCTTGTTCAAATGTATACCGATAGAGCCGACCCATGAAAGCAGCAACTTTTAAATTATGAATTCAAAGCTCTGCTGGTAGAATGTCCGGCTAATAATCCAAGGGTCGCTTTTCTAAATCGATCCTTGCCTGCCCTGGTCATCTGTTTAGGTGTTTCCTTTGGAAAGATACTTAGTTCCCATTTCGTCTTCACAGGCCAGGTTTGAAAGGAGGTGTAATCATTTCTCCATCAATGTTATATCTTGCATAACATCTCTTACCCAATGCTCTGTTGGTCTAGTTGTTATTGCGTCCGCCGCGGAAGCGGGAGGCCGTGGGTTCGATCTCCGACCGAGTCATACCAAAGACTTACAAAAGTGTTACAAATAGCTGCCTCGCGTGGTGCTCAGCATTAATAGTTTAGTGCTAGGACTGGTCGGCCTTGTGTCAGGATAATGTGACTGGGTGGGATATCATGCTACATGTCTGCGGCATGATGCCCAAGTGCTAGACATCAATATAAACTGCCTTACTGCAGACATCGTAGCGATATGACTGAAAAATTGTTAAAAGCTACGTTAAAAATCCTAATCATACACACAGCTCTTACCCTCCAGCGTTACGATAAAATCTGAAATTACATACGATGTAAACACGTTAAACCAGGTTGTCACATAGCTCTGTGTGAAACGTCTGTTATATGTTTATGTGAAGGTCTGAGAAAGTTCCCGTTAGGCTTGTGTTGTTTTAGTGAACAATACTTTGTCGGGCATTTAACCTTTAGGACATAATGACTTATTTTCAATACAAATGACATTCTTTGGAAAATAACTGGTTCAAAGGTTACGGTTGCCGACGATGACAGCCAAACTAAAGTTCAGTTTTAGATGAATGCGTACTGTTGTTTACCTTAAGAACACGTCTCCAAAACTCAAATGACTTCGGGATTATCACAACTATTTTCTCAATTTATAGGAGTAAGAAAGACTGAATTAAACTGCGCTCCTGGATTTTCAGAGCATGGTTTATTGTGGAGAAAACACGAGGCAAAGTTCTTGTTCTGCAAGTTACAATATGTAGAGAATATTGATACACATTTATATACCTTACACACACTTAGTTTTAATCATCATGAAGTAAACTTTATAATGAAGGATACAGATGATATAACGTCTGTCATTATGGGTTAATGAAATGTATTGAAATAGCCCAAGGTACACTAACTTTGCCAATCCTTGAAAACAAAACCAATTGTCATCTTACAGAAAGTGCTTCTTTTTCTGAAAGTACATTTTCACACTTTAAAATAATAAACAAAAACGTTTTAAAAATATTGCTTGCTTCTTTTCTTACAATTGGTCTCTGAAGTTCAGAAAGTAAAAATAGTCATGAAAAACGAGCAAACTGTCATATGATGCACGTGTTAAAAAAAAGACATAGCTTGGTACACTCAAACCGCGAGGCATTTCTCATCTTACAAAACTGTAAAGTCCCATGTAGAACATATGAACATATTACACAATCCTTGCATGTGACACTTGTATCATGATATTTCTAAGAATACAATTTAACACTATTCTTGGTAGAATTTTAATTTGATAATTGTGTCAAGAGAAAATATTGACTGGAGTATGCCAAGTAGATTAAATGGATCAGTCTCTAAGATACTTGTATTATAAATGACACTGGTACGTCAAATGCACCAGGTATACCTACCTGTACGTATCAATAGGTTTAATGCTATCTGAAATAAATGTCATATATAGATATATCTTTATTAGAAGAAAAAAATATGCGACGGAATTTCCTTCCTTGTTTGAGTATTGTTTGATAACGAGACTTCCACGAATACTACGGTCATTGACATGCGCAAATATGTGACACTTGATAAGAGAATTCTGCTCCGCTGGATAATGACGTTTAGTGTAGGCACTCCGTAAGTCGCCGAAAGTTTGATTGGGAAATATGCTTTTGGGTTTCTTATGTATCAATTGATAATACTATGACTTCCTCATATCTTCAATGCTTGTCAGACAATGACATTTTGCACTGAAAGACTGAATTTAAAATTACTAGTTCAAACGCTATGGTCCCCAATGATCTCAGAGCCAAACTAATGTACTATCTACACTGTATGTGTTGTGTTGTTGACCTTACCAATATTTCTCCATATATCCAGCGACTTCGAAATTAAACATACTATTATCTGACTTCCAACGAGAAAGAAACACTGATTATTTTGTGCATTCTTCTGGACACCGTTTTGTTCATCAACAGGTGCATTTTTCAATTTGATTTTATGTTTTAATTTCAGTAACACATTTTATGAAATAACACAAGTAAATAACCACGTCCTTGTCGCTGAAAATGTGACCATAGGCAGGCAAAACAGACGGGTGAACAATACTATTCTGCACCAATGCAGACAAGTACATGCCGTTACTGTCTCGCGATTGATAATATAATTTTGTATACCATTCCTTCATCAGTAAGCTCGGGGACACATGTGAATGTTAAGACTGTATCAAAATATCTCCAAATATTTTGCCCCTACATCTTGTTTGCTGTGATAACGTACTGAAGTCAGTTTAATATAGAATTGTATAATTAATATTTAATATAATTGTATTTTTAAGAATATTGCGCATGCATTTGGTCATCAAAAGGAAATCATGGACGTTGAACAGGGTCATTAAAATAACTTTCATTTGTACAATATGACATCGTGAAATTCGTGTGTGCATTTTTCATGTAACTACTTGTTACTTTTGTTGCACTTCTTCGTCTTCACAATATGCATCTCATGTATATCGTCGAACATGATTTATGTGAACAACAAAAGAATGCAAGACGCATTAACGCCAGTCGTTATTTGAGAAATGGATCTGGAGTCTGCTGTACGCCTGCAAGAGACGTATCATCGGTGTGGTGACTTGTTGAACTTCGTCTAGTTAAATTTAAGGTATAATCGGATCTATCAATCCAGCTGTTGCAGAAAATGTTCTATGAGATTAAGTTCAGAATTAATATAAAATCAACTGTAACCGGATTGTGGTCGGTTGGGAAGAACGATTGTAAACGAAAGTGGAATGTTTGTTCCCTTTACTTTTCGTTGTTAAATATAGATAGTTTAGCTTGTTCACCCACAAGCTATAAAATATGGCATTGTTTTCTTTGTGGTATGTTTGACATTCGAGTATAACTACTGGTTTTGAAGCTATCCACCAGAATACGCATGCTTTATGAATCGTAGGGTATTCTAATTCAATGTTATAAACCCAGAGAAGTGGAACGAATTGATGGATACTGGTTTTGACCAAATAAAAACAATAAAGCTGCCTAGGAAAGATGCTCATAAAATAGCACAATTATGTCTTTTATTGGGAGTTTTTTAATAATAAGAAAAGGTTAGATATATAAGTGACCTTGAGAACATTTACTAATATATGATGTCATCTAGATGAAGCTATCAAATATGGATGTGTCCACTAAGGCATGTTGTATTATACTCAACCACTGTTTAAGGAAATAGTTCTTGGTCTATTTCGTTTGTGTGATGCTTCATACTACCTGTAGATCTTCATCTTAACAATATACTCTCATATATCTCTTCGATTATGGTGTAAGTGAACCAGAAAGGCAAACAAGCATTAACGACATTCGTTATTTGATAAATGGATCTTGAGTCAACTTTATGCCAATAGAAAACGTACGTTCAGTGAGATGATATGTTGGATTTTGTCTTGTTAAATTCAAGGCATAATCGAATCTGCCAATCTAGCTTATGCACAAAAGGTTACAGCAGATAAAGTTCAGATTTTTTTTATATAAAAATTAATCATTAACTGGGTCGTGTTGGGCGTAGGAAGAACGATTTTAAACGAAGGTAAAAAATGTGTCACCTTGACTTTTCATA
The DNA here is from genome assembly GCA_029339505.1 of Unio delphinus. Classification (NCBI taxonomy): domain Eukaryota; kingdom Metazoa; phylum Mollusca; class Bivalvia; order Unionida; family Unionidae; genus Unio; species Unio delphinus. The sequence continues at coordinate 175,317 of JAQISU010000230.1, read as the reverse complement.
GTTAAATATATATCTCCCTTTTAACTTGTACACCCTCGGGCTCTAAAATCTGACATGTTTTCTTGTGTTATATTTGATATTCAATTACGACTACTAGTTTTGAAAAGATATCGAACACGAAATTCCATTTCAAAAGTCTAACATAAGCCGAATACATACACTTTATGAAGTTCAGAGTATAGTAATGTAATGTTATAAATCCTGACAAATGGAATGAGATGATAAAATCTGGCTTTCACCGAACAAATACAATAGAGATGTCCAGGAAAGATGCTCATTAAACAGCACAATTACGTCGTTTATTGAGAGGTGTATTTCATATATAAGTTAGATATACAAGTGACCTTGAGAAATTGTTATAATATATGCTGTTCTCTAGATGCAGCTATTGTATATGGATGTGTCCACTGAGTCATGAGTGAGACAATGCTATAAGTCTGCAACATGATGCCCCAATGCTAGTCATCACTATAAACTGTCACACTGTAGATATCTTAGCGATATGACTGAATTTTAAAAAGAATCTACGTTAAAAGCCCGAATCACACGCACACACACACACACACACACACACACACACACACACACACACACACACGCACATTTCCAAGCGCTAACACGCACGCACGCAAGTAGGTACAGGCTGTATCATATGTTTTCTTCGCAAAGCAGAGTACGACAGTGACGATGGCAAAATATGATGCACTTTCATATCTGTCTATAATTTGTCACACAAGGATAGCGCAATTATAGAGCGAGTTACCAGCGGTCGAACTTTTTTGAACTTGTAAAGAAACATGTCTTCGACATTTCCCAGTAAAAAATAGATCGTATCTTCACCCATAAACTCCTCTCTCCAAGTCAGCCGTAACAGCCACTAAATTTCTGAAACAGATGTATACAACATCTATATGCATATATGCACGTGTTTGCACGTTTTTCTCGAAAAGCAGTCTCATACTGAAATGCTGGCTCCTCAATTGGCTCTACATTTGAATACTGTTATTTGTCTCTTTCTTCTTTATAAATTGATATGGTCGTTCAGTAATATATGAATAGATTCGTAGTCAGATGAAATGATAAATTAAACAAAAATGTTAAAGGCTTATACTCACTGCGTGGTCAAATGGAATACACGTCACTGATGATTTATATTTCATCTTGTAGGCTCGCAATATGTTGTTTTGACCTTTACAATGAACACTGTACGCTTTGGATGCCTTTTCTCAAAATGTGTTTCTTCTTCCGTAATATGAGCAATATGTTTTATACATACCTAACTATAAATGTGAATAATATTGAATATATAAAACTGGACATATGACGATGTTCTACTACTACTACTATTAATAATTTTAATAATAATACTGTACAACGCCGATCTAATTTTACATGCTTTGGACTGTTTGTGTTACATGTAAAACTATCTGTTCTTGGCACAAATGAAAGTGATGCGTACGGTATATATATATATATATATATATATATATATATATATATATATATATATATATATATATATATATATATATATATATATATATATATATATATATATATATATATATATATATATATATATATATATATATATATATATATATATATATATATATATATATATATATTCTATTTGAACGTGTATGTGTTGAAAAATCATGAGGTTAGATGCATGAGGAAACCTTTATAGTTTCTTGCGTATAACATGCTTTGGTCGCTCAGAAATTCACCCCGCTCTTTGTTCAATATAAATGAAAGATAAATTATAAAAAAAATGCTCTTTCTATAGCACATTACTCCAAGTGCCCCACGTATACATAAGCGATAGAACCTTCATAATCTGGACACAGTTTATGACGAATCTCTGCTAATTGCAGCTGTTCATATATGATGTCTTAACAATTTTGAGTTAGGTCCGTATACTCCGATTCATTGCCCAACGTGACCTACATTCCATGTCAGACAATTTGTCCATCTGTTCATCCGTTCGTCCTTATTTTGACTTGCATAACTCTGCAACTCTAAGATAGAATTATAGGCCATTTCGCAGGTTATGCGCCAATTTTATCTTGATTTCATTTAAAGGCTTCGTCGTTTTAGGTCCAATGTGACAAAGATTTTGGTCTTTTGACGGCCATACTACTTATCTTGCATAACGTATTTTTGATCTAGCATATTTCATAAACCAATCATCTCGCATATTCTAATCAAATCCTAAATATGGCGTTTCTGCATTTGCTCTAATCAAGACTATTTTTCGGGCCATGAGACTTGAGAGTTAACTTCATACTTCATATCTTTATAGAGGATACGCTTTTGGTTGGTTGTTGTCAGCTGGTTTCAAACGGTATTTGTCCATGCACTATTGATCATGTATCATGATCAAGAAGCGATCGCTAAAAGTCTCTTGTTCAAATGTATACCGATAGAGCCGACCCATGAAAGCAGCAACTTTTAAATTATGAATTCAAAGCTCTGCTGGTAGAATGTCCGGCTAATAATCCAAGGGTCGCTTTTCTAAATCGATCCTTGCCTGCCCTGGTCATCTGTTTAGGTGTTTCCTTTGGAAAGATACTTAGTTCCCATTTCGTCTTCACAGGCCAGGTTTGAAAGGAGGTGTAATCATTTCTCCATCAATGTTATATCTTGCATAACATCTCTTACCCAATGCTCTGTTGGTCTAGTTGTTATTGCGTCCGCCGCGGAAGCGGGAGGCCGTGGGTTCGATCTCCGACCGAGTCATACCAAAGACTTACAAAAGTGTTACAAATAGCTGCCTCGCGTGGTGCTCAGCATTAATAGTTTAGTGCTAGGACTGGTCGGCCTTGTGTCAGGATAATGTGACTGGGTGGGATATCATGCTACATGTCTGCGGCATGATGCCCAAGTGCTAGACATCAATATAAACTGCCTTACTGCAGACATCGTAGCGATATGACTGAAAAATTGTTAAAAGCTACGTTAAAAATCCTAATCATACACACAGCTCTTACCCTCCAGCGTTACGATAAAATCTGAAATTACATACGATGTAAACACGTTAAACCAGGTTGTCACATAGCTCTGTGTGAAACGTCTGTTATATGTTTATGTGAAGGTCTGAGAAAGTTCCCGTTAGGCTTGTGTTGTTTTAGTGAACAATACTTTGTCGGGCATTTAACCTTTAGGACATAATGACTTATTTTCAATACAAATGACATTCTTTGGAAAATAACTGGTTCAAAGGTTACGGTTGCCGACGATGACAGCCAAACTAAAGTTCAGTTTTAGATGAATGCGTACTGTTGTTTACCTTAAGAACACGTCTCCAAAACTCAAATGACTTCGGGATTATCACAACTATTTTCTCAATTTATAGGAGTAAGAAAGACTGAATTAAACTGCGCTCCTGGATTTTCAGAGCATGGTTTATTGTGGAGAAAACACGAGGCAAAGTTCTTGTTCTGCAAGTTACAATATGTAGAGAATATTGATACACATTTATATACCTTACACACACTTAGTTTTAATCATCATGAAGTAAACTTTATAATGAAGGATACAGATGATATAACGTCTGTCATTATGGGTTAATGAAATGTATTGAAATAGCCCAAGGTACACTAACTTTGCCAATCCTTGAAAACAAAACCAATTGTCATCTTACAGAAAGTGCTTCTTTTTCTGAAAGTACATTTTCACACTTTAAAATAATAAACAAAAACGTTTTAAAAATATTGCTTGCTTCTTTTCTTACAATTGGTCTCTGAAGTTCAGAAAGTAAAAATAGTCATGAAAAACGAGCAAACTGTCATATGATGCACGTGTTAAAAAAAAGACATAGCTTGGTACACTCAAACCGCGAGGCATTTCTCATCTTACAAAACTGTAAAGTCCCATGTAGAACATATGAACATATTACACAATCCTTGCATGTGACACTTGTATCATGATATTTCTAAGAATACAATTTAACACTATTCTTGGTAGAATTTTAATTTGATAATTGTGTCAAGAGAAAATATTGACTGGAGTATGCCAAGTAGATTAAATGGATCAGTCTCTAAGATACTTGTATTATAAATGACACTGGTACGTCAAATGCACCAGGTATACCTACCTGTACGTATCAATAGGTTTAATGCTATCTGAAATAAATGTCATATATAGATATATCTTTATTAGAAGAAAAAAATATGCGACGGAATTTCCTTCCTTGTTTGAGTATTGTTTGATAACGAGACTTCCACGAATACTACGGTCATTGACATGCGCAAATATGTGACACTTGATAAGAGAATTCTGCTCCGCTGGATAATGACGTTTAGTGTAGGCACTCCGTAAGTCGCCGAAAGTTTGATTGGGAAATATGCTTTTGGGTTTCTTATGTATCAATTGATAATACTATGACTTCCTCATATCTTCAATGCTTGTCAGACAATGACATTTTGCACTGAAAGACTGAATTTAAAATTACTAGCTCAAACGCTATGGTCCCCAATGATCTCAGAGCCAAACTAATGTACTATCTACACTGTATGTGTTGTGTTGTTGACCTTACCAATATTTCTCCATATATCCAGCGACTTCGAAATTAAACATACTATTATCTGACTTCCAACGAGAAAGAAACACGGATTATTTTGTGCATTCTTCTGGACACCGTTTTGTTCATCAACAGGTGCATTTTTCAATTTGATTTTATGTTTTAATTTCAGTAACACATTTTATGAAATAACACAAGTAAATAACCACGTCCTTGTCGCTGAAAATGTGACCATAGGCAGGCAAAAAAGACGGGTGAACAATACTATTCTGCACCAATGCAGACAAGTACATGCCGTTACTGTCTCGCGATTGATAATATAATTTTGTATACCATTCCTTCATCAGTAAGCTCGGGGACACATGTGAATGTTAAGACTGTATCAAAATATCTCCAAATATTTTGCCCCTACATCTTGTTTGCTGTGATAACGTACTGAAGTCAGTTTAATATAGAATTGTATAATTAATATTTAATATAATTGTATTTTTAAGAATATTGCGCATGCATTTGGTCATCAAAAGGAAATCATGGACGTTGAACAGGGTCATTAAAATAACTTTCTTTTGTACAATATGACATCGTGAAATTCGTGTGTGCATTTTTCATGTAACTACTTGTTACTTTTGTTGCACTTCTTCGTCTTCACAATATGCATCTCATGTATATCGTCGAACATGATTTATGTGAACAACAAAAGAATGCAAGACGCATTAACGCCAGTCGTTATTTGAGAAATGGATCAGGAGTCAGCTGTACTCCTGCAAGAAACGTATCATCGGTGTGGTGACTTGTTGAACTTCGTCTAGTTAAATTTAAGGTATAATCGGATCTATCAATCCAGCTGTTGCAGAAAATGTTCTATGAGATTAAGTTCAGAATTAATATAAAATCAACTGTCAACCGGATTGTGGTCGGCTGGGAAGAACGATTGTAAACGAAGGTGGAATGTTGGTTTCCTTGACTTTTCGTTGTTAAATATAGATAGTTTAGCTTGTTCACCCACAAGCTATAAAATATGGCATTGTTTTCTTTGTGGTATGTTTGACATTCGAGTATAACTACTGGTTTTGAAGCTATCCACCAGAATACGCATGCTTTATGAATCGTAGGGTATTTAATTCAATGTTATAAACCCAGAGAAGTGGAACGAATTGATGGATACTGGTTTTGACCAAATAAAAACAATAAAGCTGCCTAGGAAAGATGCTCATAAAATAGCACAATTATGTCTTTTATTGGGAGTTTTTTAATAATAAGAAAAGGTTAGATATATAAGTGACCTTGAGAACATTTAATAATATATGATGTCATCTAGATGAAGCTATCAAATATGGATGTCCACTAAGGCATGTTGTATTATACTCAACCACTGATTAAGGAAATAGTTCTCGGTCTATTTCGTTTGTGTGATGCTCCATACTATCTGTAGATCTTCATCTTCACAATATACTCTCGTATATCTCTTCGATTATGGTGTAAGTGAACCAGAAAGGCAAACAAGCATTAACGACAGTCGTTATTTGAGAAATGGATCTTAAGTCAACATTCACATTTAAAACAATTATTTGAATCATTTAATTTTATATATGTCTAGTGTGACTTAGCCACTTAAATAATTTAAAGTCGATATTGTCAACTTTCAAGTTATTATTAAATACAAATAATATTATCTAAAATTTCTCTTATTAGATCATCGAACATATTGTCGTCTGAGTTTTCTGATCTTCATAGTCGTATCTTATATATGAGTAAATTGTCCATAGGTTTCTTCCTTCATTTATTATCATATCATCCTCTCTGTTAGTTGTTTTTAAGGTAAAATAGTGCCTGTTATCGATTTGTATTTCTATGTATGAATCTTGACAGACATTTACAGAGATTTATGTGTTCAATCAATACTGACCACATCAACGATTCAGATCTTAGCATCCTCGCGCTCATCTCTCTCTCTCTCTCTCTCTCTCTCTCTCTCTCTCTCTCTCTCTCTCTCTCTCTCTCTCTCTCTCTCTCTCTCTCAACTTTCAGAATGCTTTTGTGATGAATTAATTTTTATTGCGAATCTAATTGTCATGAACCAACACGCAAATGGATTGGGAAATGGGTGGATGAATCTCATAAAACCAGCTGATTGAGGCACAACCTTGACAGGAGACATACATGAACCAGACATAACGTAGAGTTTAATACACCTCAGATCTCCTGGTAAACATTCAGTTTAACTCTACCGTTACATATTCGTTAAGTTTACAAGTGTTGTAAAGTTACAGGAGCCCACCAGACTACTACCTTTTCTATGATACAAAAGCCGGCATTACTGTCCCAAAAAATATAAGTATATAGGGTTAAACCACAACCAGCTGTTGCCTTATTACCTGTGGCAGATATCGTCCACATTTCAAGATTTATCATATATCAAAATAGCATTCTAAGAATAACCACATATCTTATCATTCTGAATATATCTACCAATCATTAATGTACATTATGTACACTACAAGGATATGTATTGACGTAAAGTGTATTACAAGAATTCAAGCGTGATCACTCACTCGATTTATTGCATCACGTACCCAGTTACCATCCCCATAACATGAATACAAGGCAGATGACATCAATCGCACATAATCTATTTCTTTGTCATTCTGTCTCTCCGTAAATGAAAGGATTGTTTGATCTGTATTATATCTCAATGTATATAGTGTTCCGCATTTATTTCGTTCACAGCTATATTTTTGTATTTAGAAGTTTCTCTTCCGTTTTTTCATCTCAAGCCTTCAGCACATTTGAACATTTACATTCTGAATATCTCTGCGAATGCTTGATTTATATTATGTACACTACAAAGAGACTTATTGACGTATGTCGGTCACTGTCCTTGTGTCCTATATTTTCATTATAACATACACATTGTAATTTCAGGGCACATTTTGGAGCATTATATCGGATTCCATGGTTCACAGCTATATTTTTGTATTTAAAACATTCTCTTCCGTTTTTCAATATCAAACTTTCTGTTCGCCTGAACAGTTACATTCATCCCACATCACTCCCTCCAAAGCCCAGCCATCATGTCCACGCCTTAGAGTGACAAAGAACAAACACGTAGAGCATTGATTGGCAGGTTGAAGTACACGCCCTTCTTCTCCCTTAAACATTTCAGTAGTTATAAATATGTGTGAGGGGCCCCGAGTGGCCGAGTGGTCTAAAGCGGTGTCCGTTATTGACCACTGCCATCTCACCTCTGCGTGGGTTCGAGTCTAAGATTTGGCTAATGTAGTTATGTGAGAACGCTTGCCAGTAGCTTCTCGTGGGTCGGTGGATCTTTCCGGGGGTTGTCCGGGTTATTATTCCATCATTAATATTGGACGCCATGTATAGCCTATATTGTGCTGAAAAATGGCGATAAACCATAAAAAATAAACAAACAAGCAAAACATAAATATGGGCAATTAACCTATAAAATGTCAGCTATTGAGATTCCGATGTAGTCGTGAACGACTTGGGAGGCCAAAGAACTTATAACCAGTTTGCAGTGAACACTCAATGGGTAGTTGACGAAGTTTGTCGATATGAAGAGAGGTGTAATTTACACAAAACCCTTTTAATTTATGTTTACCATGGTGAGCGGCTGTGTTAATTGGAAGAGTCGGAAGAATATTTGCGTTAAAGATCAAATCATCCCGCCTCACTCTTTGCACTGACGAACAAGGAGCGCGCCGACAAACCAATCCAGAGGCGTAGCTGGGGGGGGGGGGGGGGCAGGGGGTACATATGTCCCAGGCGCCATACTAGTGGGGGCGCCAAAGTGGGCTTTGAAATAGGTTGTAACGAATAATGGTGATTTTATTGATGAAAATAATGGGTTTCAGAGTTGGGGTGTGTGTGTGTGTGTGTGTGGGGGGAATGAATATTGTCCCCGGGCGCCAAACACTCTAGCTACGCCTCTGAACCAATCACCATGCTGTAGTAATTAAGGTGAGAATTTAAAACTCTGAAACCACTAATCAACATGGGTCACTATCCATGTTTGGAAATTCTATGTGAGAACACTGCTAGAATATGAAATGGCCCAATTTGGTGCAAGAGGAATGGTATACGTTTCTGTGGTCAGGATAATTATGGAGTTGCTATGGTCCTCTCGCAAATCGCAGCTAGACTTCTATGCACATGGTAGCTATTCAGAGGCAGTATAACGTGGTCACATTTTAGCATATATCTATGACAATATGACAGTGATTGTGGTGTATGCTTTAACGAACGAAGCCCATGATATTGACACTGAAGGTAACTATGCATCTGTAAATAATTTTACAGAACGTAGTTAGACAAAAATGGAAGTTGATGTAGTACATAATGACAACACTGAGACGCTGCTTGAATTATATTCGGGGAAGAGCATGATAATGTGTGTATCTCACTGTTCAGGCGTGCAGATATCGATAAAAATTCATTGATTTATATCGCTGGTCAGACATGCAAGAGCACTGATCAAATGCAAACAGTAGGTAGAAGGCAATCTCAAATTGTCTGGATTTGAATTCGACTTTGATCACTAAAATCTCATTCCTGCCATATCAAGGGATGTCAAAAGAATTTCAGGTGATTTATTTTCATTTTATTACTTGCCTCTGACGATCAGGATGTCAAAGTAACCACGCAAAACGTTTATGTCAGATGAATATAATAATTTGTTACGTGTTTACGCTGTAATAAGCATTAACGAAGAAGAAATGAAAACAACCCGCTTTGTTCAATTTAAGATATTTTCTTTTTTCTCTGAAAAAAGATTGTAAAAAAATGTTTTTAAAAATTTCAGTTTTAAGAATCAAAACCCAAAACTAATTCAACATTAATTCTTGAATTAAATTACAAACGTCTAGTAATGAGATGTTCTAATAGATTCACGTTTGAGTCATGTTGGAAAATCCAAGATGGAAGACGATGACCTATGTTGGAAATTCCAAGATGGAAGACGATGACGTATGTTGGATGATCCAAGACTGAAGGCATTGCCAAATGTTCTAAGAAATACGTATGATCACATCAGGTATTTCCAGCGAAAGGAATTAATCATTTTTAACATCGAACGGGTGTGAAAAAATATAGACTCGAAACTAGCTACAACAGTCACTTTCCCGTGTAAAAGTAAATGCCCAGATTGACGTAAAATCTCTATAAACAACGGATGAGAGTCACGTTCTCATGTTCTAGAATATTATCGAAATTATTTACTTGCTTAAACTCACGTATACACAGTATGACCTTGAAAATGACCAATGCTATACTTTAAGGATAAAATTAGAAAGGTCTTTTATTTCACCCAAAGCTATTTACAAGTCTCGTTTCACTTATCCAACACAGACTCGATCTCGCTGTCATTAATCCCACATTACCAATGAATATAAATGTTGTTTATATTCAACCTGCAAATCAAGGTCAGTAAAAATATCAACTTAGCTGAAACGTTCCTAATTTTAGCATTCCGAAAAACTAAACTGAATTTCTGAAAAAAATTGTCAAATCCCTAGAAAACAAAGTTATATTATTTTGAAATAAAATAAATTTAAATTAAAAAAGATATTAAAATAATCAAATAAATTAAAAAAATATTTCTTAAATGAATTATACGTAATTATATATATATATATATATATATATATATATATATATATATATATATATATATATATATATATATATATATATATGTATATAAGAGAAAATAATAATTGGCGTAGACCTAGCAGGCCAAACCTGGATATTTACACGTAATGCAAACAGAATATTACTAACATCTCAAATGTTCTAAATGCACGTTTATGAAGCATTAGTTTCACTGCATCCAAACTAAATGTCAGACAAAGACAAAGGCGAATTTGGAAATTCTTCAATATTAGAATAAAAGGAATTTCCTTCCAATGTTTTGCAATATTTAATGTCTTTTTTCAAGGAAACGGTTAGAGACATGTGTGACATTTGCAAATAACAGTTTGGTTCATTAGAATACCAATCGTTAGTGTAGACATCCTCTCAATTGCTGTTATGAGAAAATTTCGTCTATGTTGGGTTGTTTCTGTGAATAATAAATGGACTATCGTTCTAACATTTGGGAGATAATTACTTATTTTCGATTAAACAAACATTTATAGGATAATGACTGGTTCACAGGTTAAAAGTTGCCGACGATAATACAGCTAAACTATTAAACAAGTTTTCTATCCTTCAGAGATCTGTTATTTGATTGGAAATAACGTGTGGGATGAAAGTAGACTTTACGATAAACTTTGTTATTAACTCTTGCACCATTATTTCAAATGACAATTTCTTAAAACATTCATATTATACACTTTTCATGACGAAAATACAAGTGTACAATATCCCTGTAATTAAGGAGAATATAGTTTGCATTCCTATGCTTTCAAACACTCCGCAAACCATATGTCAATTAAATCAAGATTTACATCAAAAAGTTATCTACATTCACTATTTTGTACTGAGAGATAAATCTTGAGTTAAATGTATCCTATTAGGTACCCAATCATCTCATGTGCACCATTATATTTATATGAATAAATTTGAACAATATTCTTGGTAGAATTTTAACTTGATATTTGTGTCACGAGAAAATAATGATTAGCGTACGTCTGGTAGATTGAATAGAGCAGTATTTATGTTGCATGTATTATGAATTGACACTGTCACATGAAATGTACGAAGTGTACATGTAGGTGTCAATAGTTTTATATATATATATATATATATATATATATATATATATATATATATATATATATATATGAAACGAAGCTAAATATTAAGTAGATAAATCCCCATTAGATGAAAGATATTCGATGGATTTTCCATCCTTGTTTGTTTATTATTTGATATTGGTTTTTCCACGAAATGTACGGCGATAGACATGCGCAGATATGTTTCATTTTTATATTAATATCAGCTGTACTGGATAAAAGCTTTTAGTGTAGACACACCGTCATTCGACACAATTTGTACTGTAAAAGTTGCTGTTAGGATTTCGTGGTATGGATTGATATTATTCTAACTGTATCACAACTTGAACCTCTGTCGTACAATGGCATTTTTCAATAAAAAGGACATTGAGTTCGAAGTTACTGGTTCCACAGTTACAGTTCCCAATGATCCCAGAGCCAAATTAATGTACTATTTAGACTGCATGTGTTGTGTTGTGGACCTTGCCGATACTTCGCCAAATCTTCAGCGACTTCGAAATTATACGAACTATTATATCACATCTGACGAGAAAGAAAGACTGATAATTTTGTGCATCCTTTTGGAACCAAGTGTCTTCATCAACAAATGCATTTTTCAAAATGATGTTCTTTGTGAAGATTCCAACAACCAATTCTACAGAATTACCGAAGTTAACAACCACTTGCTCGTTGCTGGAAATGTGCTCATAGGCGGGCGGAATAGACGGGTGAACAAGATCATGACATTCAAAAGAAACTGGATCCAAAAAAACTACTACACTCCTCTGAATATCTTGCTTCAGCAGCGTCAAATGCGGCGACAGAATAATGCAATGGCCTGTGCTATCTCATAAGACGAAGATAAGAAACTAAAACAAAATGCAAGTCATGTTATCTCCTCTTGAGGAAAGATTTAAAATCGGATACTATATTATGTAGCAATGCTAGCAAGGAAACGCAGCTATAGTCAGGCAACTGACATTATGACTTTGTATAGCATTCTTAGATCAATAAGCTCGGGAACACATGCGCATGTTACGATTGTAGCAAAATTTCTCAAACATTTTACCCCAACATCTTGTTTGCTGTGATAACTTAGTTATTTATGTTAAATATGTATGATTATATTTATAAGAAAGTAGAATATTTTGTGCAAGAGTGTTGATGTATATTTTTAAACGTCATATTGCGCGTGCATTTGGGATCACATCGTCTACAACATTCTTTTGTTGGAGGTATGAACTCGTTGCATGGTGTCGAATTCTTCAATTTGACAGGAATTTAGTTCTTAAATTTAGTCCATAATTCTAAAAGCAAAAGTTGTTGAAATTTTTGTAATATTTCAACAGGTTTTCAGTTTTTCACAACATTCAGTGGACACAACTTCTGGTGACAAAAGTAGACTTAATCTTATAAATAGGAAATCATGGACGTGAAATTTGAGGGTCCATTTTACAAAAGCGGATTGTGTATACTATTAGTGAGGGTAATTGGTATGTATATTTTCCATGTGACTACGTTTACATCCTCCTCCCCTTCTTCATCCTCACAATATACGCTCATATATCTCTTCAATTATGGTGGAGGTGAACAAAAAGAAAAAAAGTATTAACGACAGCCATTTATTGAAAAATGGATCCTTAGACGACTTTATGCCTGTAGGAAACGTACGTTCAGTGAGGTGAATTGATTGACTTCGTCTAGTTCAATTCATCGCATAATCCTATCTGTCAATCTAGCTTTTGCACAAAAGGTTCCATGAGATTAAGTTCAGAATCTGTTTAAAATCAATCATTAACCGCGTCGTTTATGAACGTAGGAAGAACGATTGTAAACGAAGGTGAAATATTGGTTTCCTAGACTTTTCGTAGTTAAATATATATCTCCCTTTTAACTTGTACACCCACGGGCTGTAAAATATGACATGTGTTTTTCTGATATATTTGATATTCACTTATGACTACTAGTTTTAAAAACATATCGAACACTAAATTCCATTTCAAAAGTCCAAAATAAGCCGAATACATACACTTTATGAATCGTAGAGTCTACTAATGTCATGTAACAAATCCTGACAAATGGAATGAGATGATAAATACAGGCTTTCACTGAACAAATACAATAAAGCTGCCCAGGAAAAATGCTCATTAAACAGCAAAATAATGTATTTTATTGGGAGGTTTATTTCATATATAAGTTCGATATGTATGTGCCTTTGAGAAAACGTAGTAATATATGATGTCCTCTAGATGCAGCTATCGTATATGGATGAATCCACTAAGGCATGTTGTATTATACTCACCCACTGATTAAGGAAATAGTTCTCGGTCTATTTCGTTTGTGTCATGCTCTATACTATCTGTATAGTTCAGAACTAGCTCTTACTGGAAAAGAATTCAACATGAACTTAGGTTTGCTCTTTTGAAAAGGGCAATAATTATTTTTTTCAAGGTATGGTCTAGGTACACACTTCATGTGTCATTTGATTTCGCTCCTATAATATTTGGTATTTTGCCAGATTGCTTAGTTTTGAGAAAGTCGATCTATGTATGTATGTATGTATGTATGTATGTATGTATGTATGTATGTATGTATGTATGTATGTATGTATGTATGTATGTATGTATGTATGTAGGTAGGTAGGTAGGTAGGTAGGTAGGTAGGTAGGTAGGTAGGTAGGTAGGCAGGCAGGCAGGTAGGTAGGTAGGTAGGTATGTAGGTATGTATGCATGTATCTATCTATTCCTCGCTTGTCAGCTCAGCAGCATCGCACCCTTCGTGGTTCGCAAAGTCCGCAACTGACATGTAAGTTTAATAACATCAAATAATAAAATTATTAAAGTTCAGAAATTATTGCGAGGTAGAAATTATTGAACCGTGTAAAATATTCACATAAAAAACAAGTATTTTAATCATTGAATATTATATATTTCTAATGTGACTTAACTACTTAAATAATATTAACTCGATATTGTTGTTTACTTTCAAGTTATAATTGAGTACAAGTAATATTATCTAACGTTTCTCTAACTGCATTAAATAAACTATTGTCGCCTGAGTGGATTGTTTTCTGATCTTCATAATTATATCCAATGCATTTGTAAATTGTCCATATGTTTCTTCCTTCAATTATTACCATGGTATCCCCTTTGTCAGTGTTTTTAGGTATGGATAGCGCCTGTTATCAATACGTATTTCTATGTAGGCATCCTGACAGACATTTACAGATGTTTATCTGTTCAATCAGCAACAAAGATTCAGATCTTAGCATCTTATGTTTAATTTATACTCTGTCTCTGTCTCTCTGTCTCTGTCCCTCTCCATCTCTGTCTGTCTGTCTGTCTCTACCTACTTGCAGAATGCTTTTTTATGAATGAATTTTCATTGTGAATTTTTAATTATCATGAACCGATATACAACAGGTTTGGGAAATAGGTGGATGAATCGCCCAAAGCTAGCTAATTTAGACACAACCTTGACAGTAGACATATATGAACTAGACAAAACACAGAGTTTTAAACAACTCAGATCTCCAAGTAAGCATTCAGTTTAAATCTGCCGTTACATATCCGTTAAGTTTAGAATTGGCATAAAGTTACAGGTGCCCTACAGAGTACACCCATTTCTTGATACAAAAGCCTCAATCACTGTCCCAAAAATATATAACTATATAGGTTTAAACTACACCCATTTATTGCCTTATTACATGTGGCAGATATCGTCCACTTACGCGCGCGCGCGTGTGTGTGTGTATGTGTGTGTGTGTATACTTTATTTAAACTCCCAAAGAGATGAACAACTTCTGGTTAACAAGGCTACCAGCGGGAAAAATAGTGAATACATTTTATGCAAACGTGCAACAACCCTGAGAGAAACTGTTCATGAAAAATAACCGCATAATTGCTTGTCGTATTTTCTACAACAGATTTCTTGGAATCAAAAGAGTATATAGTATTCTTGGAAAACAAACAGTTTAAATTTATGATGGTCGTTATGTTCCTTTTGAAAGGATATTAAATTCTCGTCATTTATGTTAATAGAAAATAATAATTGGCGTAGACCCAGCAGACAAAACATGGACATTTACTAAGACACACGTACTGCAAGCAACACATTATTATCACCTATAATATACTAAAGCACCTTTATGGATCAGTAGTTTCACTGTATGTAAAATATATGTTTGACGAAGACAAAGACGAATTTGGATTGGCCTAGCATTGTACCTAAGAAGCCGGTAAATCCTAATCATCGAAAATTGCAACATGTACTCAAGAAGACATTTTAAATAGGTCACCAAATCCTCGCTTGCGATACTTCCAAGAAAAATCAATAACATTCTTGTTAGAATTTTAACTCGATATTTGTGTCACGAGAAAATATATTCATTTCCGTACGCCTGGTAGATTAAATGGAGTAGTCTTTTAGATATAAGTAATATAAATGACAATACCTTTACGTACGAAAACTTTTAAAGCTTTCTCACATAAATATTAGGTAGATAAATCCCCATTGGAAGAAAAATATCTAACGAATTTTCGTTCCTTGTTTGGTTATTGTTTTGGGATTTCCACGAATTTAACGGCCATATACATGCGCAGATATATCACATTTGCCTATAAAAGGCGGCTCTACTGGACCCTAGCGTTTAGTATAGGCACTTTCGAAGCAATCTTTACTGGAAACGTTGCCGTTAGGATTTCGTTGTATGGATTGTTAGTATTCTAACTGCATCACACGTTCAACCGTTGTCTCTCAATGGCATTTTTCAATAAAAGGGACATTGAGTTCAAAAAAACTGGTAACAAGGCTAAAGTTCCCGATGATCCCAGAGCCAAATTAATGTACTATCTGAACAGTATATGTAGTCTTGTTGACCTTACCGACACTTCTCCCAATCTTCAGCGACTTCGAAATTATGAATATTATTATCTCACTTCTGAAGAGACAGAAAGACTGCTAATTTTATGCCTCCTTCTGGAACCAAGTGTCTTCATCAACAAATGCATTTTTCAAAATGATGACCTTTGTGCAGATTCCAGCAACGAATTCTACGAAATTACCCAAGTTAATAACCACTTGCTCGTCGCTGGAAATGTGCTCATAGGCGGGCGGAACAGACGGGTGAACAAGATCATGACTTTCAAAAGGATCTGGATCCAAAACTACTACTACACTCCTCTGAATATCTTGCTCCAGCAGCGTCAAATGCGGCGACAGAATAATGCAATGGCCTGTGCTATCTCATAAGACGAAGATAAGAAACTAAAACAAAATGCAAGTCATGTTATCTCCTCTTGAGGAAAGATTTAAAATCGGATACTATATTATGTAGCAATGCTAGCAAGGAAACGCAGCTATAGTCAGGCAACTGACATTATGACTTTGTATAGCATTCTTAGATCAATAAGCTCGGGAACACATGCGCATGTTACGACTGTAGCAAAATTTCTCAAACATTTTACCCCAACATCTTGTTTGCTGTGATAACTTAGTTATTTATGTTAAATATGTATGATTATATTTATAAGAAAGTAGAATATTTTGTGCAAGAGTGTTGATGTATATTTTTAAACGTCATATTGCGCGTGCATTTGGGATCACATCGTCTACAACATTCTTTTGTTGGAGGTATGAACTCGTTGCATGGTGTCGAATTCTTCAATTTGACAGGAATTTAGTTCTTAAATTTAGTCCATAATTCTAAAAGCAAAAGTTGTTGAAATTTTTGTAATATTTCAACAGGTTTTCAGTTTTCATACTACCTGTAGATCTTCATCTTAACAATATACTCTCATATATCTCTTCGATTATGGTGTAAGTGAACCAGAAAGGCAAACAAGCATTAACGACATTCGTTATTTGATAAATGGATCTTGAGTCAACTTTATGCCAATAGAAAACGTACGTTCAGTGAGATGATATGTTGGATTTTGTCTTGTTAAATTCAAGGCATAATCGAATCTGTCAATCTAGCTTATGCACAAAAGGTTACAGCAGATAAAGTTCAGAGTTTTTTTATATAAAAATTAATCATTAACTGGGTCGTGTTGGGCGTAGGAAGAACGATTTTAAACGAAGGTAAAAAATGTGTCACCTTGACTTTTAATGGTTCAATATATATCTCCCTTTTAACTTGTACACCCTCGGGCTCTAAAATCTGACATGTGATCTTGTGTTATATTTGATATTCAATTATGACTACTAGTTTTGAAAACATATCGAACACGAAATTCCATTTCAAAAGTCTAACATAAGCCGAATACATGCACTTTATGAAGTTCAGAGTGTAGTAATGTAATGTTATAAATCCTGACAAATGGAATGAGATGATAAAATCTGGCTTTCACCGAACAAATACAATAGAGCTGTCCAGGAAAGATGCTCATTAATCAGCACAATTACGTCTTTTATTGAGAGGTGTATTTCATACATAAGTTAGATATACATGTGACCTTGAGAAATTGTTATAATATATGCTGTTCTCTTGATGCAGCTATTGTATATGGATGTGTCCACTGAGTCATGTTGTATTATACTCACACACTGATTACGGAAATAGTTCTCGGTGTATTTAGATTGTGTCGTGCTCCATACTATTTGTAGTTCAAAACTAGCTCTTAAAATAAAAATCAATATCAACTAAGTTTTGCTCTTTTGATAAAGACAAATTATTGTTTTCGCAAGGTATTATGAAGGTACTCGCTTCATGTGTCATTAGATTTCGCTCCTATAGTGCTTGGTATTTTGACAGATCGATAAGTTTTGAACAATAATCCTATCAATCATTCATCTTGATGTATTATATTACTTCTTAGTAGTTCTTAGTTATTTGTCAGAAATTTGTGCGTGATTTACTCTTTCTTGTTTGATCCCAAGTTTCTTTGCAAATATAAAAATTGATATCTTTGATATTAAACACTTATATGTTTAGCAGCGGTTTAGTGCCTAGGCGAAGACGATGGACTCTCAAAATCGAATTTCTAAAGAAATTCTATAAAATATTCATTGAAAGCTTCAGGATTGCTTTTCAAACTCAAATTTACTTTTATTGTTGTTGTTGTAGTGTTTAACGCCATTTTTCAGCACACGATAGGCTATACATGGCGGCCAGTTTTACTGGTGGAGGAAAAACCCGAGAAAATCAACAGAAAGAACCAATGACCCACGAGAAGCTACTGGTAAACTTTCTGACATAACTACATTAGCCGAATCTTGGACTCGAACCCACGCAGACAGAGGTGAGATGGCAGTGATCCGTAACGGAAAGCGCTTTAGACCACTAGGCCACTCGGAGCCCCAAATTTACTTTCAAATAATGGTTCTAATAATAATGCGTTTCAAACAAACTCCAACATTTTCTGCTACCCTCGTTTGCGGTATCAATGCCATTTTAATTATATAAAATATTAAAATAATCCAAATTCAGAAAATATTGCAAGTTAGAAATTAATGAACCGTGTAAAATATTCACATAGAAAACAAGTATTTGAATCATTTAATTTTATATATGTCTAGTGTGACTTAGCCACTTAAATAATTTAAAGTCGATATTGTCAACTTTCAAGTTATTATTAAATACAAATAATATTATCTAAAATTTCTCTTATTAGATCATTGAACATATTGTCGTCTGAGTGGATTGTTTTCTGATCTTCATTGTCGTATCTTATATATGAGTAAATTGTCCATATGTTTCTTCCTTCAATTATTACCATGGTATCCCCTTTGTCAGTGTTTTTAGGTATGGATAGCGCCTGTTATCAATACGTATTTCTATGTAGGCATCCTGACAGACATTTACAGATGTTTATCTGTTCAATCAGCAACAAAGATTCAGATCTTAGCATCTTATGTTTAATTTATACTCTGTCTCTGTCTCTCTGTCTCTGTCCCTCTCCATCTCTGTCTGTCTGTCTGTCTCTACCTACTTGCAGAATGCTTTTTTATGAATGAATTTTCATTGTGAATTTTTAATTATCATGAACCGATATACAACAGGTTTGGGAAATAGGTGGATGAATCGCCCAAAGCTAGCTAATTTAGACACAACCTTGACAGTAGACATATATGAACTAGACAAAACACAGAGTTTTAAACAACTCAGATCTCCAAGTAAGCATTCAGTTTAAATCTGCCGTTACATATCCGTTAAGTTTAGAATTGGCATAAAGTTACAGGTGCCCTACAGAGTACACCCATTTCTTGATACAAAAGCCTCAATCACTGTCCCAAAAATATATAACTATATAGGTTTAAACTACACCCATTTATTGCCTTATTACATGTGGCAGATATCGTCCACTTACGCGCGCGCGCGTGTGTGTGTGTATGTGTGTGTGTGTATACTTTATTTAAACTCCCAAAGAGATGAACAACTTCTGGTTAACAAGGCTACCAGCGGGAAAAATAGTGAATACATTTTATGCAAACGTGCAACAACCCTGAGAGAAACTGTTCATGAAAAATAACCGCATAATTGCTTGTCGTATTTTCTACAACAGATTTCTTGGAATCAAAAGAGTATATAGTATTCTTGGAAAACAAACAGTTTAAATTTATGATGGTCGTTATGTTCCTTTTGAAAGGATATTAAATTCTCGTCATTTATGTTAATAGAAAATAATAATTGGCGTAGACCCAGCAGACAAAACATGGACATTTACTAAGACACACGTACTGCAAGCAACACATTATTATCACCTATAATATACTAAAGCACCTTTATGGATCAGTAGTTTCACTGTATGTAAAATATATGTTTGACGAAGACAAAGACGAATTTGGATTGGCCTAGCATTGTACCTAAGAAGCCGGTAAATCCTAATCATCGAAAATTGCAACATGTACTCAAGAAGACATTTTAAATAGGTCACCAAATCCTCGCTTGCGATACTTCCAAGAAAAATCAATAACATTCTTGTTAGAATTTTAACTCGATATTTGTGTCACGAGAAAATATATTCATTTCCGTACGCCTGGTAGATTAAATGGAGTAGTCTTTTAGATATAAGTAATATAAATGACAATACCTTTACGTACGAAAACTTTTAAAGCTTTCTCACATAAATATTAGGTAGATAAATCCCCATTGGAAGAAAAATATCTAACGAATTTTCGTTCCTTGTTTGGTTATTGTTTTGGGATTTCCACGAATTTAACGGCCATATACATGCGCAGATATATCACATTTGCCTATAAAAGGCGGCTCTACTGGACCCTAGCGTTTAGTATAGGCACTTTCGAAGCAATCTTTACTGGAAACGTTGCCGTTAGGATTTCGTTGTATGGATTGTTAGTATTCTAACTGCATCACACGTTCAACCGTTGTCTCTCAATGGCATTTTTCAATAAAAGGGACATTGAGTTCAAAAAAACTGGTAACAAGGCTAAAGTTCCCGATGATCCCAGAGCCAAATTAATGTACTATCTGAACAGTATATGTAGTCTTGTTGACCTTACCGACACTTCTCCCAATCTTCAGCGACTTCGAAATTATGAATATTATTATCTCACTTCTGAAGAGACAGAAAGACTGCTAATTTTATGCCTCCTTCTGGAACCAAGTGTCTTCATCAACAAATGCATTTTTCAAAATGATGACCTTTGTGCAGATTCCAGCAACGAATTCTACGAAATTACCCAAGTTAATAACCACTTGCTCGTCGCTGGAAATGTGCTCATAGGCGGGCGGAACAGACGGGTGAACAAGATCATGACTTTCAAAAGGATCTGGATCCAAAACTACTACTACACTCCTCTGAATATCTTGCTCCAGCAGCGTCAAATGCGGCGACAGAATAATGCAATGGCCTGTGCTATCTCATAAGACGAAGATAAGAAACTAAAACAAAATGCAAGTCATGTTATCTCCTCTTGAGGAAAGATTTAAAATCGGATACTATATTATGTAGCAATGCTAGCAAGGAAACGCAGCTATAGTCAGGCAACTGACATTATGACTTTGTATAGCATTCTTAGATCAATAAGCTCGGGAACACATGCGCATGTTACGACTGTAGCAAAATTTCTCAAACATTTTACCCCAACATCTTGTTTGCTGTGATAACTTAGTTATTTATGTTAAATATGTATGATTATATTTATAAGAAAGTAGAATATTTTGTGCAAGAGTGTTGATGTATATTTTTAAACGTCATATTGCGCGTGCATTTGGGATCACATCGTCTACAACATTCTTTTGTTGGAGGTATGAACTCGTTGCATGGTGTCGAATTCTTCAATTTGACAGGAATTTAGTTCTTAAATTTAGTCCATAATTCTAAAAGCAAAAGTTGTTGAAATTTTTGTAATATTTCAACAGGTTTTCAGTTTTCATACTACCTGTAGATCTTCATCTTAACAATATACTCTCATATATCTCTTCGATTATGGTGTAAGTGAACCAGAAAGGCAAACAAGCATTAACGACATTCGTTATTTGATAAATGGATCTTGAGTCAACTTTATGCCAATAGAAAACGTACGTTCAGTGAGATGATATGTTGGATTTTGTCTTGTTAAATTCAAGGCATAATCGAATCTGTCAATCTAGCTTATGCACAAAAGGTTACAGCAGATAAAGTTCAGAGTTTTTTTATATAAAAATTAATCATTAACTGGGTCGTGTTGGGCGTAGGAAGAACGATTTTAAACGAAGGTAAAAAATGTGTCACCTTGACTTTTAATGGTTCAATATATATCTCCCTTTTAACTTGTACACCCTCGGGCTCTAAAATCTGACATGTGATCTTGTGTTATATTTGATATTCAATTATGACTACTAGTTTTGAAAACATATCGAACACGAAATTCCATTTCAAAAGTCTAACATAAGCCGAATACATGCACTTTATGAAGTTCAGAGTGTAGTAATGTAATGTTATAAATCCTGACAAATGGAATGAGATGATAAAATCTGGCTTTCACCGAACAAATACAATAGAGCTGTCCAGGAAAGATGCTCATTAATCAGCACAATTACGTCTTTTATTGAGAGGTGTATTTCATACATAAGTTAGATATACATGTGACCTTGAGAAATTGTTATAATATATGCTGTTCTCTTGATGCAGCTATTGTATATGGATGTGTCCACTGAGTCATGTTGTATTATACTCACACACTGATTACGGAAATAGTTCTCGGTGTATTTAGATTGTGT
Organism: Unio delphinus; assembly: GCA_029339505.1. NCBI lineage: Eukaryota > Metazoa > Mollusca > Bivalvia > Unionida > Unionidae > Unio > Unio delphinus. Next base: position 152,897 of record JAQISU010000230.1, on the reverse strand, counting down.
CGTGCTCCATACTATTTGTAGTTCAAAACTAGCTCTTAAAATAAAAATCAATATCAACTAAGTTTTGCTCTTTTGATAAAGACAAATTATTGTTTTCGCAAGGTATTATGAAGGTACTCGCTTCATGTGTCATTAGATTTCGCTCCTATAGTGCTTGGTATTTTGACAGATCGATAAGTTTTGAACAATAATCCTATCAATCATTCATCTTGATGTATTATATTACTTCTTAGTAGTTCTTAGTTATTTGTCAGAAATTTGTGCGTGATTTACTCTTTCTTGTTTGATCCCAAGTTTCTTTGCAAATATAAAAATTGATATCTTTGATATTAAACACTTATATGTTTAGCAGCGGTTTAGTGCCTAGGCGAAGACGATGGACTCTCAAAATCGAATTTCTAAAGAAATTCTATAAAATATTCATTGAAAGCTTCAGGATTGCTTTTCAAACTCAAATTTACTTTTATTGTTGTTGTTGTAGTGTTTAACGCCATTTTTCAGCACACGATAGGCTATACATGGCGGCCAGTTTTACTGGTGGAGGAAAAACCCGAGAAAATCAACAGAAAGAACCAATGACCCACGAGAAGCTACTGGTAAACTTTCTGACATAACTACATTAGCCGAATCTTGGACTCGAACCCACGCAGACAGAGGTGAGATGGCAGTGATCCGTAACGGAAAGCGCTTTAGACCACTAGGCCACTCGGAGCCCCAAATTTACTTTCAAATAATGGTTCTAATAATAATGCGTTTCAAACAAACTCCAACATTTTCTGCTACCCTCGTTTGCGGTATCAATGCCATTTTAATTATATAAAATATTAAAATAATCCAAATTCAGAAAATATTGCAAGTTAGAAATTAATGAACCGTGTAAAATATTCACATAGAAAACAAGTATTTGAATCATTTAATTTTATATATGTCTAGTGTGACTTAGCCACTTAAATAATTTAAAGTCGATATTGTCAACTTTCAAGTTATTATTAAATACAAATAATATTATCTAAAATTTCTCTTATTAGATCATTGAACATATTGTCGTCTGAGTGGATTGTTTTCTGATCTTCATTGTCGTATCTTATATATGAGTAAATTGTCCATATGTTTCTTCCTTCAATTATTACCATGGTATCCCCTTTGTCAGTGTTTTTAGGTATGGATAGCGCCTGTTATCAATACGTATTTCTATGTAGGCATCCTGACAGACATTTACAGATGTTTATCTGTTCAATCAGCAACAAAGATTCAGATCTTAGCATCTTATGTTTAATTTATACTCTGTCTCTGTCTCTCTGTCTCTGTCCCTCTCCATCTCTGTCTGTCTGTCTGTCTCTACCTACTTGCAGAATGCTTTTTTATGAATGAATTTTCATTGTGAATTTTTAATTATCATGAACCGATATACAACAGGTTTGGGAAATAGGTGGATGAATCGCCCAAAGCTAGCTAATTTAGACACAACCTTGACAGTAGACATATATGAACTAGACAAAACACAGAGTTTTAAACAACTCAGATCTCCAAGTAAGCATTCAGTTTAAATCTGCCGTTACATATCCGTTAAGTTTAGAATTGGCATAAAGTTACAGGTGCCCTACAGAGTACACCCATTTCTTGATACAAAAGCCTCAATCACTGTCCCAAAAATATATAACTATATAGGTTTAAACTACACCCATTTATTGCCTTATTACATGTGGCAGATATCGTCCACTTACGCGCGCGCGCGTGTGTGTGTGTATGTGTGTGTGTGTATACTTTATTTAAACTCCCAAAGAGATGAACAACTTCTGGTTAACAAGGCTACCAGCGGGAAAAATAGTGAATACATTTTATGCAAACGTGCAACAACCCTGAGAGAAACTGTTCATGAAAAATAACCGCATAATTGCTTGTCGTATTTTCTACAACAGATTTCTTGGAATCAAAAGAGTATATAGTATTCTTGGAAAACAAACAGTTTAAATTTATGATGGTCGTTATGTTCCTTTTGAAAGGATATTAAATTCTCGTCATTTATGTTAATAGAAAATAATAATTGGCGTAGACCCAGCAGACAAAACATGGACATTTACTAAGACACACGTACTGCAAGCAACACATTATTATCACCTATAATATACTAAAGCACCTTTATGGATCAGTAGTTTCACTGTATGTAAAATATATGTTTGACGAAGACAAAGACGAATTTGGATTGGCCTAGCATTGTACCTAAGAAGCCGGTAAATCCTAATCATCGAAAATTGCAACATGTACTCAAGAAGACATTTTAAATAGGTCACCAAATCCTCGCTTGCGATACTTCCAAGAAAAATCAATAACATTCTTGTTAGAATTTTAACTCGATATTTGTGTCACGAGAAAATATATTCATTTCCGTACGCCTGGTAGATTAAATGGAGTAGTCTTTTAGATATAAGTAATATAAATGACAATACCTTTACGTACGAAAACTTTTAAAGCTTTCTCACATAAATATTAGGTAGATAAATCCCCATTGGAAGAAAAATATCTAACGAATTTTCGTTCCTTGTTTGGTTATTGTTTTGGGATTTCCACGAATTTAACGGCCATATACATGCGCAGATATATCACATTTGCCTATAAAAGGCGGCTCTACTGGACCCTAGCGTTTAGTATAGGCACTTTCGAAGCAATCTTTACTGGAAACGTTGCCGTTAGGATTTCGTTGTATGGATTGTTAGTATTCTAACTGCATCACACGTTCAACCGTTGTCTCTCAATGGCATTTTTCAATAAAAGGGACATTGAGTTCAAAAAAACTGGTAACAAGGCTAAAGTTCCCGATGATCCCAGAGCCAAATTAATGTACTATCTGAACAGTATATGTAGTCTTGTTGACCTTACCGACACTTCTCCCAATCTTCAGCGACTTCGAAATTATGAATATTATTATCTCACTTCTGAAGAGACAGAAAGACTGCTAATTTTATGCCTCCTTCTGGAACCAAGTGTCTTCATCAACAAATGCATTTTTCAAAATGATGACCTTTGTGCAGATTCCAGCAACGAATTCTACGAAATTACCCAAGTTAATAACCACTTGCTCGTCGCTGGAAATGTGCTCATAGGCGGGCGGAACAGACGGGTGAACAAGATCATGACTTTCAAAAGGATCTGGATCCAAAACTACTACTACACTCCTCTGAATATCTTGCTCCAGCAGCGTCAAATGCGGCGACAGAATAATGCAATGGCCTGTGCTATCTCATAAGACGAAGATAAGAAACTAAAACAAAATGCAAGTCATGTTATCTCCTCTTGAGGAAAGATTTAAAATCGGATACTATATTATGTAGCAATGCTAGCAAGGAAACGCAGCTATAGTCAGGCAACTGACATTATGACTTTGTATAGCATTCTTAGATCAATAAGCTCGGGAACACATGCGCATGTTACGACTGTAGCAAAATTTCTCAAACATTTTACCCCAACATCTTGTTTGCTGTGATAACTTAGTTATTTATGTTAAATATGTATGATTATATTTATAAGAAAGTAGAATATTTTGTGCAAGAGTGTTGATGTATATTTTTAAACGTCATATTGCGCGTGCATTTGGGATCACATCGTCTACAACATTCTTTTGTTGGAGGTATGAACTCGTTGCATGGTGTCGAATTCTTCAATTTGACAGGAATTTAGTTCTTAAATTTAGTCCATAATTCTAAAAGCAAAAGTTGTTGAAATTTTTGTAATATTTCAACAGGTTTTCAGTTTTCATACTACCTGTAGATCTTCATCTTAACAATATACTCTCATATATCTCTTCGATTATGGTGTAAGTGAACCAGAAAGGCAAACAAGCATTAACGACATTCGTTATTTGATAAATGGATCTTGAGTCAACTTTATGCCAATAGAAAACGTACGTTCAGTGAGATGATATGTTGGATTTTGTCTTGTTAAATTCAAGGCATAATCGAATCTGTCAATCTAGCTTATGCACAAAAGGTTACAGCAGATAAAGTTCAGAGTTTTTTTATATAAAAATTAATCATTAACTGGGTCGTGTTGGGCGTAGGAAGAACGATTTTAAACGAAGGTAAAAAATGTGTCACCTTGACTTTTAATGGTTCAATATATATCTCCCTTTTAACTTGTACACCCTCGGGCTCTAAAATCTGACATGTGATCTTGTGTTATATTTGATATTCAATTATGACTACTAGTTTTGAAAACATATCGAACACGAAATTCCATTTCAAAAGTCTAACATAAGCCGAATACATGCACTTTATGAAGTTCAGAGTGTAGTAATGTAATGTTATAAATCCTGACAAATGGAATGAGATGATAAAATCTGGCTTTCACCGAACAAATACAATAGAGCTGTCCAGGAAAGATGCTCATTAATCAGCACAATTACGTCTTTTATTGAGAGGTGTATTTCATACATAAGTTAGATATACATGTGACCTTGAGAAATTGTTATAATATATGCTGTTCTCTTGATGCAGCTATTGTATATGGATGTGTCCACTGAGTCATGTTGTATTATACTCACACACTGATTACGGAAATAGTTCTCGGTGTATTTAGATTGTGTCGTGCTCCATACTATTTGTAGTTCAAAACTAGCTCTTAAAATAAAAATCAATATCAACTAAGTTTTGCTCTTTTGATAAAGACAAATTATTGTTTTCGCAAGGTATTATGAAGGTACTCGCTTCATGTGTCATTAGATTTCGCTCCTATAGTGCTTGGCATTTTGACAGATCGATAAGTTTTGAACAATAATCCTATCAATCATTCATCTTGATGTATTATATTACTTCTTAGTAGTTCTTAGTTATTTGTCAGAAATTTGTGCGTGATTTACTCTTTCTTGTTTGATCCCAAGTTTCTTTGCAAATATAAAAATTTATATCTTTGATATTAAACACTTATATGTTTAGCAGCGGTTTAGTGCCTAGGCGAAGACGATGGACTCTCAAAATCGAATTTCTAAAGAAATTCTATCAAATATTCATTGAAAGCTTCAGGATTGCTTTTCAAACTCAAATTTACTTTTATTGTTGTTGTTGTAGTGTTTAACACCATTTTTCAGCACACGATAGGCTATACATGGCGGCCAGTTTTACTGGTGGAGGGAAAACCCGAGAAAATCACCAGAAAGAACCAACGACCCACGAGAAACTACTGGTAAACTTTCTGACATAACTACATTAGCCGAATCTTGGACTCGAACCCACGCAGACAGAGGTGAGATGGCAGTGATCCGTAACGGAAAGCGCTTTAGACCACTCGGCCACTCGGAGCCCCAATTTTACTTTCAAATAATGGTTCTAATAATAATGCGTTTCAAACAAACTCCAACATTTTCTGCTACCCTCGTTTGCGGGATCAATGCCATTTTAATTATATAAAATATTAAAATAATCCAAATTCAGAAAATATTGCAAGTTAGAAATTAATGAACCGTGTAAAATATTCACATAGAAAACAAGTATTTGAATCATTTAATTTTATATATGTCTAGTGTGACTTAGCCACTTAAATAATTTAAAGTCGATATTGTCAACTTTCAAGTTATAATTAAATACAAATAATATTATCTAAAATTTCTCTTATTAGATCATCGAACATATTGTCGCCTGAGTGGATTGTTTTCTGATCTTCATTGTCGTATCTTATATATGAGTAAATTGTCCACAGGTTTCTTCCTTTATTTATTACCATAGTATCGTCTCTGTTGTTTTTAAGGTAAAATAGCGCCTGTTATCGATTTGTATTTCTATGTATGAATCTTGACAGACATTTACAGAGATTTATGTGTCCAATCAATACGTACAACAGCAACGATTCAGATCTTAGCATCCTTGCGCTCATCTATACTCTCTCTCTCTCTCTCTCTCTCTCTCTCTCTCTCTCTCTCTCTCTCTCTCTCTTCTCTCTCTCAACATTCAGAATGCTTTTGTGATGAATTAATTTTTATTGCGAATGTAATTGTCATGAAGCGACACGCAAATGGATTGGGAAATCGGTGGATGAATCTCATATCACCAGCTGATTGAGGCACAACCTTGACAGGAGACACACATGAACCAGACATAACGTAGAGTTTAATACACCTCAGATCTCCTGGTAAACATTCAGTTTAAATTTACTGTTACATATCCGTTAAGTTTACAAGTGTGGTAAAGTTACAAGAGCCCACCAGACTACTACCCTTTCTATGATACAAAAGCCGGCATTACTGTCCCAAAAATATAAGTATATTGGGTTAAGCCCCACCCATTTGTTGCCTTATTACCTGTGGCAGATATCGTCCACATTTCAAGATTTATCATATATCAAAGTGGCATTCTAAGAATAATCATATATGGTATCATTCTGAATATATCTACCAATCATTGATGTACATTATGTACACTACAAGGATATGTATTGACGTAAAGTGTATTACAAGAATTCAAGCGTGATCACTCACTCGATTTATCACATCAAGTACCCAGTTACCATCCCCATAACATGAATACAAGGCAGATGACATCAATGACACATAATCTATTTCTTTGTCATTCTGTCTCTCCGTAAATGAAAGGATTGTTTGATCTGTATTATATGGCAATGTATAGTGTTCCGCATTTATTTCGTTCACAGCTATACTTTTGTATTTAGAAGTTTCTCTTCCGTTTTTTCATCTCAAGCCTTCAGCACATTTGAACATTTACATTCTGAATATCTCTACGAATCCCTGATTTATATTATGTACACTACAAAGAGACTTATTGACGTATGTCGGTCACTGTCCTTGTGCCCTATATTTTCATTATAACATACACATTGTAATTTCAGGGCACATTTTGGAGTTTTATATCGGATTCCATGGTTCACAGCTATAATTTTGTATTTAAAACATTCTCTTCCGTTTTTCAATATCAAACTTTCTGTTCGCCTGAACAGTTACATTCATCCCGCATCACTCCCTCCAAAGCATAGCCATCATGTCCACGCCTTAGAGTGACAAAGAACAACCACGTATAGGATTGATTGGCAGGTTGAAGTACATGCCCTTCTTCTCCCTTAACCATTTCAGTAGTTATAAACATGTGTGAGGGGCCCCGAGTGGCCGAGTGGTCTAAAGCGCTGTCCGTTATGGACTACTGCCATCTCACCTCTGTCTGCATGGGTTCGAGTCTAAGATTCGGCTAATGTAGTTATGTGAGAACGCTTGCAAGTAGCTTCTCGTGGGTCGGTGGTTCTTTCCGGGGTTTTTCCGGGTTCTTCTTCCATCATTAATACTGGCCGCCATGTATAGCCTATATTGTGCTGAAAAATGGCGTTAAACCATAAAAAACAAACAAACAAAACATAAATATGTACAATTAACCTATAAACTGTCAGCTATTGAGATTCTGATGTAGTCGTGAACGACTTGGGAGACCAAAGAATGCGTAACCCGCTTGCAGTGAACGCTCAATGGGTAGATGACGAAGTTTGTCGATACAAAGAGAGGTGTAATTTACACAAAACACTTTCAATTTATGTTTACCATGCTGAACGGCTGTGGGAATTGGAAGAGTCGGAAGAATATATGCGTTTCGTTAAAGATCAAATCATCCCGCTTCACTCTTTGCACTGACGAACAAGGAGCGCGCCGACAAACCAATCACCATGTTATAGTGATTAAGGTGAGAATTGAAAACTCTGAAACCACTAGTCAACATTGGTCACTGTATCCATGTTTGGAAATTCTATGTGAGAACACTGCTAAAATATGAAATGGCCCAATTTGGTGCAAGAGGAATGTATACGTTTTTGTGGTCAGGGTAATTCTGGGGTTTGCTATGGTCCTCTCGCAAATAGCAGCTAGACTTCTATGCACATGGTAGCTATTCAGCGGCAGTATAACGTGGTCACATTTTAGCATATATCTATGACAATATGACAGTGATTGTGGTGTATGCTTTAACAAACGAAGCCAATGATATTGACACTGAAGGTAACTATACATATGTAAATGATTTTACAGAACGTAGTTAGACAATATGGAAGTGTGGTACACAATGACAACACTGACACACTGCTTGAATTATATACGGGGAAGAGCCTGATAGTGTGTGTATCTCATTGTTCAGGCGTGCAGATATCGATAACAATTCAATTATTTATATCGCTGGTCAAACATGCAATAGCACTGATCAAATGCAAACAGTAGGTAGAAGGCAATCTCAAATTGTCTGGATTTGAATTCGACTTTGATCACTAAAAACTCATTTCTGCCATATCAAGGGATTTCAAAGAATTTCAGGTGATTTATTTTCATTTTATTACTTGCCTCTGACGATCAGGAAGTCAAAGTAACCATGCAAAACGTTTATGTCAGATGCATATAATAATTTGTTACGTGTTTACGCTGTAATAAGCATTAACGAAAAAGAAATGAAAACAACCCGCTTTGTACAATTTAAGATATTTTCGTTTTTCTCTGAAAAAAGATTGTACAAAAATGTTTTAAAAAAATTCAGTTTTAAGAATCAAAACCCAAAACTAATTCAACATTAATTCTTGAATTAAATTACAAACGTCTAGTAATGAAATGTTCTAATAGATTCACGTTTGAGTCATGTTGGAAAATCCAAGATGGAAGACGATGACCTATGTTGGAAATTCCAAAATGGAAGACGATGACGTATGTTGGAAAATCCAAGATTGAAGGCATTGCCAAATGTTCTAAGAAATACGTATGGGCACATCAGGTATTTTCAGCGAAAGGAATTAATCATTTTTAACATCCAACGGGTCTGAAAAAAATATAGACTCGAAACTAGCTACACCAGTCACTTTCCCGTGTAAAAGTAAATGCACGGTTTGACATAATATCTCTATAAACAACGGATGAGGGTCACGTTCTCACGTTCTAGAATATTATCGAAATTATTTACTTGCTTAAACTCACGTATACCCAGTATAACCTTGAAAATGACCAATGATATACTTTAAGGATAACATTAGAAAGGTCTTTTATTTCACCCAAAGCTATTTACAAGTCTCGTGTCACTTCTCCAATACAGACTCGATCTCGCTGTCATTAATCCCACATTACCAATGAATATAAATGTTGTTTATATTCAACCTGCAAATCAAGGTCAGTAAAAATATCAACTTAGCTGAAACGTTCCTAATTTTAACTTTCCGAAAAACTAAACTGAATTTCTGAAAAATTGTCAAATCCCTAGAAAACAAAGTTATATTATTTTGAAATAACATAAATTTAAATTAAAAAAGATATTAGAATAATCAACTAAAAATAAATTAAAAAAAATATTTCTTAAATGAATTATACGTAACTATATATATATATATATATATATATATATATATATATATATATATATATATATATATATATATATATATATATATATATATATATATATATATGTATGTATATATATATATATGTATGTATATATATATATATATATATATATATATATATATATATATATATATATATATATATATATATATATGTATGTGTGTGTGTGTGTGTGTGTGTGTGTGTGTCCTTGCTGACTTTATTTAAACTCTCAAAAATGTATTTTTCGTATATGACAAGGCTACCAGCGGGACAAATAGTGAATACATTTTATATCAATGATGAACCCTATTAAAATGTGCACCAACCCTGAGAGGAAGTAATAATGAAAATTACCCCAATAAATGCTTGTCATATTTTCTACAACGGATTTTTTGGAATGAAAGTGAATCAGCGGCGTCGTTAGGGTTGGTATCACCCAGTGCGGTAAACTCATGGTGTCACCCCTCCAGACATTCCATTGATTTCTTCTTCTTAAAATGCAATTTTTAAGTTTGATGTCACCTGTCTGTGATGGTGTCACCCGGTGCGGTCCGCACCCCCCCCCACCTTAGCGACGCCACTGAATTGAATAGTATTCTTCAAAGTAACTAGCTTAAATTTACGATGACTGTTACGTCCCTATTCAACGCATATACAGTTCTTGTTACGTATGTTAAGAGAAAATAATAATTGGCGTAGACCTAGCAGACCAAACCTGGATATTTACACGTAATGCAAACAGCATATTACTAACATCTCAAATGTTCTAAATGCACGTTTATGAAGCATTAGTTTCACTGCATGCAAACTAAATGTCAGACAAAGACAAAGGCGAATTTGGAAATTCTTCAATATTAGAATAAAAGGAATTTCCTTCCAATGTTTGCAATATATAATGTCTTTTTTCAAGGAAACGGTTAGAGATATGTGTGACATTTACAAATAACAGTTTGGTTCATTAAATACCAATCGTTAGTGTAGACATCCTCTCAATTGCTGTTATGAGAAAATTTCGTCTATGTTGGGTTGTTTCAGTGAATAATAAATGGACAAACGTTTTAACATTTGAGAGATAATTACTTATTTTCGATTAAACAAACATTTATAGGATAATGACTGGTTCACAGGTTAAAAGTTGCCGACGATAATACAGCTAAACTATTAAACAAGTTTTCTGTCCTTCAGAGATCTGATATTTGATTGGAAATAACGTGTGGGGATGAAAGTAGACCTTACGATTAACTTTGTTATTAACTATTGCACCATTATTTCAAATGACAATTTCTGTGTAAATTGTCCATATGTTTCTTCCTTCAATTATTACCTTGGTATCCCCTCTGTGAGTGGTTTTAGGTATGGATAGCGCCTGTTATTGATACGTATTTCTATGTAGGCATCCTGACAGACATTTACAGAGGTTTATCTGTTCAATCAGCAACGAAGATTTAGATCTTAGCATCCAGTGGGTAATTTATACTCTCTCTCTGTCTCTGTCTGTCTGTCTGTCTGTCTGTCTGTCTCTCTCTCTCTCCATATTTGTCTCTGTGTCTCTCTATCTCTCGCTCTCTCTGCCAACTAGCAGAATGCTTTTTGATGAATGAATTTTCATTGTTAATGCAATTATCATGAATCTACACACAACAGGTTTTTGAAATGGGTGGATGAATCGCCCAAAGCAAGCTGATTTAAACACAACCTTGACGGTAGACATATATGAACTAGACACAACAATGAGTTTTATACAACTCAGATCTCCAAGTAAACATTCAGTTTAAATCTACCGTTACATATCCACATAGAAAAGCGCAACATTTACTCAAGAAGACATTTTAAATAGGTCACCAAATCCTCGCTTTCGATACTTCTAAGAAAAAATCAATAATATTCTTGTCAGAATTTTAACTCGATATTTGTGTCACGAGAAAATATTGATTGCCGTACGCCTGGTAGATTAAATGGAGCAGTCTTTAAGATACAAGTAATATAAATGACAATACCTTTACGTATCAAAACTTTTAAAGCTTTCTCACATAAATATTAAGTAGAAAAATTCCCATTAGAAGAAAAATATCTAACGAATTTTCATTCTTTGTTTGATTATTGTTTTGGGATTTCCACGAATTTAACGGCTATATACATGCGCAGATATGTCACATTTGTCTATAAAAGTGGGCTCTACTGGGCAATAGCATTTAGTGTAGGCACCTTCGAAGCAATCTTTACTGGAAACGTTGCCGTTAGGATTTCGTTGTATGGATTGTTAGTATTCTAACTGCATCACACGTTCAACCGTTGTACCTCAATGGCATTTTTCAATAAAAGGGACATTGAGTTCAAAAAAACTGGTTCCAATGTTACAGTTCCCGATGATCCCAGAGCCAAATTAATGTACTATCTGAACAGTATATGTGGTCTTGTTGACCTTACCGACACTTCTCCAAATCTTCAGCGACTTCGAAATTATGAATATTATTATCTCACTTCTGAAGAGACAGAAAGACTGCTAATTTTGTGCCTCCTTCTGGAACCAAGTGTCTTCATCAACAAATGCATTTTTCAAAATGATGACCTTTGTCCAGATGCCACCAATGAATTCTACGAAATTACCCAAGTTAACAACCACTTGCTCGTCGCTGGAAATGTGCTCATAGGCGGGCGGAACAGACGGGTGAACAAGATCATGACATTCAAAAGGAGCTGGATTCAAAACAACTACTACACTCCTCTGAATATCTTGCTCCAGCAGCGTCAAATGCGGAGACAGAATAATGCAATTGCCTGTGCTATCTCATAAGACGAAGATAAGAAACTAAAACAAAATGCTAGTCATGTTATCTCTCCTTGAGGAAAGATTTAAAATCGGATTCTATATTATGTAGCAATGCTAGCAAGCAAACGCCGCTATAGTCAGGCGAGTGGCAATATGACTTTGTATATCATTTTTAGATCAATCAGCTCGGAAACACATGTGCATGTTACAACTGTAGCAAAATGTCTCAAACATTTTACCCCAACAGCTTGTTTGCTGTGATAACTTAGTTATTTCTGTTAAATATGTATGATTATATTTATAGGAAAGTAGAATACTTTGTGCAAGAGTGTTGATGTATATTTTAAAATGTCATATTGCGCGTGCATTTGGGATAACATAGTCTGCAACATTCTTTTGTTGGAGGTGTGAACTCGTTGCATGTTGACGACTTGTTTAATTTGACAGGTTTATAGTTCTTATATTTAGATCGTAATTCTAAAACGTAAGAGTTGTTGAAGTTTTTGTAAGATTTCAACAGGTCTTCAGTTTTCACAACTTTCAGTATACACAACCTCCGGAGACGAATGTAGACTTAATGTCATAAATAGGAAATCATGGAAGTGTAATTCGAGGGTCCATTTTACAAAAGCGGATTTTGTATACTATTAGTGAGGGTAATTGGTATGTGTATTTTCCATGTGACTACGTTTAAGTCCCATTGCATTTCTTCATCTTCACAATATACACTCATATGTCTCTTCTATTATGGTTTAAGTGAACCAAAAAGGGAAACAAGCGTTAAGGAGAGTAATTATTTGATAAATGGATTTTGAACTTTATGTCTGTAGGAAACGTACCGTCATTGAGATGATATGTTGGATTTAGTCTAGATAAATACAAAGAATAATCGAATGTGTCAATCTAGATTTTGCACAAAAGGTTCCAGTAGATTAAGTTCAGAATTTATTTAAAATAAATCATTAATTGGGTCGTATATGGCGTAGGAAGAACGATTGTAAACGAAGTTAAAACAGTGGTTTCCTAGACTTTTCGTAGTTAAATATATCTTTCTCGTTTAGCTTGTACACCCAAGGGCTTTTAAATCTGACTGTTTTTGGCGATATATTTAACTAGTAGTTTTGAAAACATATCGAATACGAAATTCCATTTGAAAAGTCTAATATAAATCGAATACATATGCTTTATCCATTTTTGAGAGTACTAAGGTATTGTTATAAATCCTGGTAACAAGTGGAATGAGATGATAAATACTGGCGTTGATCGAACAAATACAATAAAGCTGCCCAAACAAGATTCTCATTAAACAGCACAATTATGTCTATTGTTGGGAGATTTATTTCATGTATAAGTTAGATATATAAGCATATTTGAGCAAATATAGTAATATACGATGTCCTCAAGATGCAGCTATCGAATATGGATGTGTCCACTAAGGCATGTTGTATTATACTCAACCATTGATTAAGGAAATAGTTCTCGGTATATTTCGTTTGTGTCGTGCTCTATACTATCTGTATAGTTCAGAACTAGCTCTTACTGGAAAAGAATTCAACACCAACTTAGGTTTGCTCTTTTGAAAAGGGCAATAATAGTTTTTTCAAGGTATGATCTAGGTACACACTTCATGTGTCATTTGATTTCGCTCCTATAATATTTGGTATTTTGCCAGATCGATTAGTTTTGAACAGAAAGTCGATGTATGTATGTATGTATGTATGTATGTATGTATGTATGTATGTATGTATGTATGTATGTATGTATGTATGCATGCATGCATGTATGTATGTATGTATGTATGTATGTATGTATGTATGTATGTATGTATGTATGTATGTATGTATGTATGTATCCCTCGCTTGTGAGCTCAGTATGATCGCACCCTTCGTGGTTCGCAAAGTCCGCAAATGACATGTAAGTTTAATTACATCAAATAATAAAATAATGAAAGTTCAGAAATTATTGCGAGGTAGATATTAATGAACCGTGTATAATAGTCACATACGAAACAAGTGTTTTAATCATTAAATATTATATATTTCTAATGTGACTTAGCTACTTAAATAATATTAACTCGATATTGTTGTCTACTTTCAAGTTATAATTGAATACAAGTAATATTATCTAACGTTTCTCTAACTGCATTAAATAAAATATTGTCGCCTGGGTGGAATTTATTTCTAATCTTCATAATTATATCCGATGTATGTGTAAATTGTCCATATGTTTCTTCCTTCAATGATTACCACGGCATCCCCTCTGTCACTGTTTTTAGATATGGATAGCGCCTGTTATCGATACGTATTTCTATGTAGGCATCCTGACAGACATTTGCAGAGGGTTATCTGTTCAATCAGCAACAAAGATTTAGATCTTAGCATCCAATGGGTAATTTATACTTACTCACTCTCTCTCTCTCTCTCTCTCTCTCTCTCTCTCTCTCTCTCTCTCTCTCTCTCTCTCTCTCTCTCTCTCTCTCTCTCTCTCTCTCTCTGTCTCTATCCATATTAGTCTCTGTCTCTCTCTGTCTCTCGCTCTCTCTGCCAACTTGCAGAATGCTTTTTTAGGAATGAATTTTCATTGTGAATGCAATTATCATGAACCTACAAACAACTGGTGTGGGAAATGAGTGGATGAATCGCACAAAGCTAGCTGATTTAAACACAACCTTGACAGTAGACATATATAAACTAGACAGAACACAGAGTTTTATACAACTCAGATCTGCAAGTAAACATTCAGTTTAAATCTACCGTTACATATCCGTTAAGTTTAGATTGTCATAAAGTTACAGGTGCCCTACAGAGTACACCTGTTTCTTGATACAAAAGCCGGAATTACTGTCCCAAAAATATAATATTATATAGGTTTAAACTACACCCATTTATTGCCTTATTACATGTGGCAGATATCGTCCACATACGCGCGTGTGTGTGTATGTGTGTGTGTGTGTGTGTGTGTGTGTGTGTGTGTGTGCAGACTTTATTTAAACTCCCAAAGACATGAACATCTTTTGGTAGTTAACAATGCTACCAGCGGGAAAAATAGTGAATACATTTTATGCAAAAGTGCAACAACCCTGACAGAAACTGTTCATGAAAAATAACCGCATAATTGCTTGTCGTATTTTTTACAACAGATTTCTGGGAATCAAAGTGTGTAGTAATCTTGGAAAACAAATAGTTTAAATTTAGGATAATCATTATGTTCCTTTTGAAAGGATATTAAATTCTCGTCATTAATGTTAATAGAAAACCATAATTGGCGTAGACCCAGCAGACCAAACATGGACATTTACTAAGACACACGTATTGCAAGCTACACATTATTATCACCTCTAATGTACTAGATCACCTTTATGGATCAGTAGTTTCACTGTATGTAAAATATATGTTTGACGCAGACAATGACGAATTTGGAATGGCCTAGCATTTTATCTAAGAAGTCGATGAATCCTAAACATAGAAAACCACAACATTTACTCAAGAAGACATTTTAAATAGGTCACCAAATCCTCGCTTTCGATACTTCTAAGAAAAAATCAATAATATTCTTGTCAGAATTTTAACTCGATATTTGTGTCACGAGAAAATATTGATTGCCGTACGCCTGGTAGATTAAATGGAGCAGTCTTTAAGATACAAGTAATATAAATGACAATACCTTTACGTATCAAAACTTTTAAAGCTTTCTCACATAAATATTAAGTAGAAAAATCCCCATTAGAAGAAAAAATATCTAACGAATTTTCGTTCCTTTTTGGTTATTGTTTTGAGATTTCCTCGAATTTAACGGCCATATACATGCGCAGATATGTCTCATTTGTCTATAAAAGTGGGCTCTACTTGACAATAGCGTTTAGTGTAGGCACCTTCGAAGCAATTTTTACTGGAAACGTTGCCGTTAGGATTTCGTTGTATGGATTGTTAGTATTCTAACTGCATCACACGTTCAACTGCTGTCCCTCAATGGCATTTTTCAATAAAAGGGACATTGAGTTCAAAAACACCAGTTCCAAGGCTACAGTTCCCGATGATCCCAGAGCCAAATTAATGTACTATCTGAACAGTATATGTAGTCTAGTCGACCTTACGACACTTCTCCAAATCTTCAGCGACTTCGAAATTATAAAGATTATTATCTCACTGCTGAAGAGACAGAAAGACTATTAATTTTGTGTCTCCTTCTGGAACCAAGTGTCTTCATCAACAAATGCATTTTTCAAAATGATGAGCTTTGTCCAGATGCCGGCAACGAATTCTACGAAATTACCGAAGTTAACAACCACTTGCTCGTCGCTGGAAATGTGCTCATAGGCGGACGGAACAGACGGGTGAACAAGATCATGACATTCAAAAGGAACTGGATTCAATACTACTACTTCACTCCTCTGAATATCTTGCTCCAGCAGCGTCAAATGCGTCGACAGAATAATGCAGCTTCCTGTGCTATCTTATAAGACAAATATAAGAAACAATAGAAAATGCAAGTCATGTTATCTCTCCTTGAGGAAAGATTTAAAATTGGATACTGTATTCTGCACCTATGCTGGCAAGCAAACGCCGCTATAGTCAGGCGATTGACAATATAACTTTGTATAGCATTCGTACATAAATCAGCTCGGAAATATATGTGCATGTTACGACTGTAGCAAACATTTTCAAACATTTTACCCCAACATCTTGTTTGCTGTGATAACTTGGTTATATCTGTTAAATGTGTATGATTATAGTTATAGGAAAGTAGAACACTTTGTGCAAACGTGTTGATGGATAATTTTAAAACGTCATATTGCGCGTGCATTTGAGATCACATCGTCTGCTACATTCTTTTGTTGGAGGTGTAAACTCGTTGCATGTTGACGAGTTGTTTAATTTGACAGGTTTATAGTTCTTATATTTAGACCGTAATTCTAAAACGTAAGAGTTTTTGTAATATTTCAACAGGTTTTCAGTTTTTCACAACTTTCAGTATACACAACCTCCGGAGACGAAATTAGACTTAATTTCATAAATAGGAAATCATGGACGTGTAATTCGAGGGGCCATTTTACAAAAGCGGATTTTGTCCACTATTAGTGAGGGTAATTGGTATGTGTATTTTCCATGTGACTACGTTTAAGTCCCATTGCATTTCTTCATCTTCACAATATTCACTCATATGTCTCTTCTATTATGCTTTATGTGAACCAAAAAGGGAAACAAGCATTAAGGAGAGTAATTATTTGAGAAATGGATTTTGAACTTTATGTCTGTAGGAAACGTACCGTCATTGAGATGATATGTTGGATTTTTTCTAGATAAATACAAGGCATAATCGAATGTCAATCTAGATTTTGCACAAAAGGTTCCAGCAGATTAAGTTCAGAATTTATTAAAAAAAAATCATTAATTGGGTCGTATATGGCGTAGGAAGAAGGAAGGTAAAGCATTGGTTTCCTAGACTTTTCGTAGTTAAATATATCTCTCTCTTTTAGCTTGTACACCCAAGGGCTTTTACATCTGACTGTTTTTGGCGATATATTTAACTAGTAGTTTGAAAACATATCGAATACGAAATTCCATTTGAAAAGTCTAATATAAATCGAATACATATGCTTTATTCATTTTTGAGAGTACTAAGGTATTGTTATAAATCCTGGTAACACGTGGATTGAGATGATACACACTGGCGTCGATCGAACAAATACAATAAAGCTGCCCAAACAAGATGCTCATTAAACAGCACAATTATGTCTATTGTTGGGAGATTTATTTCATGTATAAGTTACATATATAAGTAAACTTGAGCAAATATAGTAATATACGATGTCCTCTAGATGCAGCTATCAAATATGGATGTATCCACTAAGGCATGTTGTATTATACTCACCCATTGATTAAGGAAATAGTTCTCAGTCGATTTCGTTTGTGTCGTGCTCTATACTATCTACATAGTTCAGAACCAGCTCTTAGTGGAAAAGAATTCAACATCAGCTTAGGTTTGCTCTTTTGAAAAGGGCAATCATAGTTTTTTTCAAGGTATGATCTAGGTACACACTTCATGTGTCATTTGATTTCGCTCCTATAATATTTGGTATTTTGCCAGATCGATTATTTTTTAACAGAAAGTTGGTCTAAGTATGTATGTATGTATGTATGTATGTATGTATGTATGTATGTATGTATGTATGTATGTATGTATGTATGTATGTATGTATGTATGTATGTATGTATGCATGTATGTATGAATGTATGTATGTATGAAGGTATCTATGTATTTATCTATCTATCCCTCGCTTGTCAGCTGAGCATCATCGCACCCTTGGTGGTTCGCAAAGCCCGGAACTGACACGTAAGTTTAATTACATCAAATAATAAAAGAATTAAAGTTCAGAAATTATTGCGAGGTAGAAATTAATTAACTGTGTAAAATATTCACATAAAAAACAAGTATTTTAATCATTAGATATTATATATTTCTAATGTGACGTAACCACTTAAATAATATTAACTTGATATTGTTGTCTACTTTCAAGTTATAATTGAATACAAGTAATATTATCTAACGTTTCTCTAACTGCATTAAATAAAATATTGTCGCCTGAGTGGAATTTGTTTCTAATCTTCATAATTATATCCGATGCATGTGTAAATTGTCCATTTGTTTTTTCCGTCAATTATTACCGCGGCATCTCCTCTCTCAGTGTTTTTAGGTATGGATAGCGCCTGTTATCGATGCGTATTTTTATGTAGGCATCCTGACAGCCATTTACAGATGTTTATCTGTTCAATCAGCAACAAAGATTTAGATCTTTGCATCCAATGGGTAATTTATACTCTCTCTCTGTCTCTGTCTCTCTGTCTCTGTCTCTCTCCGTCTCTGTCTCTGTCTCTCGCTCTCTATCAACTTGCAGAATGCTTTTTTATGAACGAATTTTCATTGTGAATTTAATTATCATGAACCTATGTAACAGAATTGTTACCGAGAGGAGGGTGGATTAAATGAACAATACAAACACAATTTGTGAAAGAAAATATAAATTTATGTAATAAATTATAAATGAAAAAAATACAGATGTATTAACACAATAATTCATGCACTCAACCCACAATTAAACTCACAACCATTCACAATACATGAACAAATTAAATAACAATACAAAAGGAATCTCAGATGTAAAGGAATCTCTTGGATTATACACAGATCCAAGAATCCTTTACGAAAGTTAAATAAATGCAAGTATGATTTACGTAAAAAATAAACACAAACGACAAACTATCTATCGCACGATGGATTGCGATAACTAGCACGATCATATACTTGTATTCAATCAAGTTGCTAGCTTTTATTGATATCTATGTGATCACTTGAAATATTATTGCGATCTGACATAAACATGCAAATACAACAATGTATTAAATTATATCACAATTTCAATACACCTATGTGTCTCCCCTGTATAACCGCACGATTCAGCAACAGTTGAATCGTCTCCCAGTTTCCCCGAGAACCGAGGGTTGACCAATACTATTATCGGACGTTTCCCTACACGGATCCACCACAGTTATACGTTCAGACAGCATACAACATCTACCAGAACCAACGGTTCCTCACTACCCTAGATGTCGACCCGGACGTTTTACAACTCTAAGACAGCTCCGACACTCGGACTTCTAGCTTTCCGGATATTTACATGTTACACAGATGTTGACGAACAGACAGTTCGACACACAGACAGATACTTCAATTCCGTTTGCACAAATTAACGGCACAAGCACATTCAGATATTTATACAGAGATGTTCCAGAACAAACAATAGATGTCCCACAACAAATCAGACGATATCAAAGACGTTTATCAAAAGATGGTATCAGATGTGTTAACAGCTACGGTATCAACGATGTTATTAGCAGCTACGGTATCAACGATGTTATTAGCAGCTACGGTATCATATACATTGTAACAACTACGTTAGCAGCTACGGTATCAGAGACGGTATCAACGATGTTATTAGATGCGCTATCAGTGATGTACTTCTACGGTATCAACGACGGAATCAACGACGGAATCAACGACGGAATCAGACTGAATCAGCTATAATAAACAAAACCAGACTAATAATAGTTGTCTCAAAAATAATCTAAGCCGTAGATTACAATATTGTATTTATAGTCTAAAAGTGACTAGTAATTCCAAATATTCCACGTTTAATTGCAATAAAAGCATCATTATACGAAATGATAATCTGAATAAAATTCACAATAAAACGAAAATGTAAATTTAACACTCACCCCTTTGGCTGGAGATTTGCAAGACGAGGTTATCTATCCTTCGATTAGATATTTTGGTTCCCGTAAAAAATTATGATAAATAGTTCGCCTTATATACTCTCAATAGGTGAACATAAATCACATCGAGCTTGCCGTACACCACGTAAAACGAGTATTTCGGATTTCATGTAAATTACAAATTGGCACATGCAAATCGTTACACGCCACTTAATCACCCCAGGTAATGCGTGTACGACGAAATCAAGAAAATGGTGAGTTTCGTTTGCAATTCAAGAACAGAAATCAGTTCAATTTTCGCCTAATTCTGTGACAATACCTCCCCCCTAAGAATAAAAATGTACACATTTTTAAAACTAACACAGAATAGAAGAAAAAATAACTACTGATGATATCTTACAACATTTACACTGGTTATACTACAAACTGGATTTTATTACTGGGCAAATTCATACAAATTTCCCATCATGCCCTACACAAGTAGTCTGCGCCTATATTTTCAACTCCCCTTATTGACATTGTCGCTCTGTCTCTTGATGTATAACTTGAGCATGTTTGCATGGAATGTCTTTACATTACCGTCCATGTCAATTTTATAGTCCATGTCACCTTTTATTTCTTTAACTTCATATGGACCTTTCCACTGGACTAATAACTTATTCGAACTCGTTGGAAGAAGCAATAGCACCTGATCTCCCACAAGAAATTTCCTATTACGCGCTCTGCGGTTGTAATACTTGGCATATCTGCGCCCCGATTTAATCAATTCGTCACGTGCCATCTGGCATGTACTCTCAAGTTTGTTTCTTAGATCTAACACGTACTGGTAAGTCGTTTTTATTTCCTCGTTCGCGACATCACCAGTCCATAGTTCGCGTAGTATCCGCATCGGGCCTCGAACCGTTCTACCATACAACAGTTCAAAGGGTGAGAACCCTAAACTTTCCTGCGGTACTTCACGGTACGCGAACAGAACAGCGTTTAAATAACGGTCCCAGTCTTGCGGACGTTCCGCGCACATCTTTCGCAGCATGTTTTTCAGGGTACCATTAAACTTCTCTACCAGTCCATTGCACATCGGATGGTATGGGGTAGTGTTTAGCTGTTTGATGGACAACAGCCTACTTATTTCACCCATGAGGTCAGAGGTGAATTGGGCACCACAATCAGTGAGGATTTCCTCTGGCACCCCTACCCTACTGAAGATATCAACTAATGCTTCAGCTACCCTTTCCGTTTCAATAGTTGGTAACGCTACGGCTTCGGGGTATCTGGTTGCGTAATCAACCAGAGTAAGTATGTACCGATTCTTTCTTTCGGTAACCGGGTGTATTGGTCCTACAATATCTACTGCCACTCTTTTAAACGGTGTATCTATTAATGGCATTTGTCCTAAGGGCACCCTTGTGACCCTTCCCTTACAAACGGTTTTCTGACATACGTCGCACGACCTACAGAACCGTGTGACATCGCCATTAACACCGGGCCAGTAGAATTCAGCGACTACCCTGCTAGTGGTCTTAGCCTTACCTAGGTGTCCTGCCATGCTTGACTCATGCGCCACCCTAAGTACTTGAGATCTATATCTCTGGGGTACGACCACTTGCCAATACTTCTTACCCTCCCGAGCGCTAAACTCCCTATGAATTAATCCGTTCTTGCGTACGAATCTAGAGCTACCCCCACGCTTGCAATGTTTAATCGCGCCGGACGTGATTTTCTCAACAATTGTTCTGATGGATTCATCACGCTCTTGCTCTTGTTTGAAATCATCACGGGAAATTCCTGAGATCGATTCAGGGACTATTAATTTATGAAACGCGGATTTCTCTCGCCGTGTTTGCGCTCGCGTTTCGACTGCCTGAGCCAAAGGTATTTTAAAATCGGCCATGGTTGGAAGACGGGAACCTTCAACATTACCGATCGTCAGATCGTAAATAGGATTGTCCATACAAAGGGCATCAACAGTTCCCGTTAAGAAAGGTGTTTTTACTGTGATCCTTGCTACGGGAATGCGACCCATCGTCTGATCAAGTAACATACATGGGGATTCCCACCCGAGCATTTGGTTATCCTGCACGAGACTACGTTTGATCACTACGCCCGTACAACCAGTGTCACGCAATACCACGACTTCTCGACCGTTGACAAACCCTCTCGCGGTTGGTACACGCGCTTCAGGAAATATACACGTGCCAAGTGAATGAATACAAGGTTCTACATGTACGTTGTTATCGGATATACCTTTACTTTGTATAGCCACTGCTACCTTATGTATAAGTGCCTTTCTTTTAGGACAGTCTTTTTGAACATGACCCAATGCATTACACAAGAAACACCGCACACGCTGAAAAACTGGATTCCCAACTGACCTTTTTACCTCAGCTGATTTTACAGGCTCCCTAGGCATAGGTCTTACAGACTGGTTTCCAGACTTAAAATCTTTTAAAACCACGTTCTGGGTTCCCCCATGAGCTTCGGCAAATAAATCGGCTTGCTTAGCCATATCTTTTACGTTTGTGAAGACTTTCTCCTTCAGAAATTGATCTAATTCTCGCCCAACTGTGTTAAATAATTGATCTCTGAGCAAGAAATCAGTCAACCCTTCAAACGTTTTCACCGCTTTGCCGCATTCAATCCACCGCTCAAAATAGTTCGCAATTCTGACGGTGAACTGACCAAAGGTTTCTCCCTTATCGGGCTTGCTATACCTGAACTTTTTTCGAAAACCTTGTTCAGTGAGCTCGTACCTTTTGAGAAGTGCTTCCTTTAGGACGTCGTACTTAAACACATCGTCCCTAGGAAGTCGCGAGTATACATCCAGTGCTTTACCTTTTAATAAAGCACTCAGATGCAGCGCCCAGTCATTTTGACTCCACTTCTGGTTTTCGGCATACCGCTCAAACCGATGAAGATAACTATCTATGTTATCTTTTTCATCGTCAAAGGGAGGTAATTTGGGGCCCCTTAATTTGCTAAAGGCAGAATCGTGTTCTCTTCCAGATGTCGCTAACTCTACCTTACGCTCATGATCCCGTTGTTTTGCTTTTTCATCTAACTCTATTCGCTTTTGCTCCGCTTCCATTTCCCATCCTATCCTATCCTTTTCCGCCTGCTTCTCTAATTCTATCTTTTCCCTCTCGGCCTGCTTCTCTAATTCTATCTTTTCCCTCTCGGCCTGCTTCTCTAATTCTATCTTTTCCCTCTCGAATTCTATCTTTTCCCTCTCAAAGGCCCATTTCCTATCTTCGGATTCCCTTTCTAATTCCCGTTTCCTTTCATCAGATTCCCTTTCTAATTCCCGTTTCCTCTCTTCGGCCTCCCCCTTTTCCTTTTCTAATTCCCTATGTAATTCCCTTTTCCTTTCTTCGGCTTCCCTTTCTAATTCCCTTGCTCTTACCCTTTCGTCCCTTTCCCGGGCTTGTTCTTCTTGAATAAATTTCCTTAAGCTTTCACCTTCATATCCAAATTCTTTGCCTAAGGCAACCAAGTCCTTAAGGGATGACATGACAATTGTAATATGAATATAGATATATAACCAAACCAATACTTTAAACACGTTTATACTGGACACACGGACCTAGGTAAACTAAACAAAAATAAACTCCAACTAGAGTATTATCTTAACAGAAGGTCACGCTCAAATATAAACATTAAATGGATACCTTCACAAAAATGATTGACAGTTCACTTAATCCAACGATCCCACTTCTGACACCATTGTAACAGAATTGTTACCGAGAGGAGGGTGGATTAAATGAACAATACAAACACAATTTGTGAAAGAAAATATAAATTTATGTAATAAATTATAAATGAAAAAAATACAGATGTATTAACACAATAATTCATGCACTCAACCCACAATTAAACTCACAACCATTCACAATACATGAACAAATTAAATAACAATACAAAAGGAATCTCAGATGTAAAGGAATCTCTTGGATTATACACAGATCCAAGAATCCTTTACGAAAGTTAAATAAATGCAAGTATGATTTACGTAAAAAATAAACACAAACGACAAACTATCTATCGCACGATGGATTGCGATAACTAGCACGATCATATACTTGTATTCAATCAAGTTGCTAGCTTTTATTGATATCTATGTGATCACTTGAAATATTATTGCGATCTGACATAAACATGCAAATACAACAATGTATTAAATTATATCACAATTTCAATACACCTATGTGTCTCCCCTGTATAACCGCACGATTCAGCAACAGTTGAATCGTCTCCCAGTTTCCCCGAGAACCGAGGGTTGACCAATACTATTATCGGACGTTTCCCTACACGGATCCACCACAGTTATACGTTCAGACAGCATACAACATCTACCAGAACCAACGGTTCCTCACTACCCTAGATGTCGACCCGGACGTTTTACAACTCTAAGACAGCTCCGACACTCGGACTTCTAGCTTTCCGGATATTTACATGTTACACAGATGTTGACGAACAGACAGTTCGACACACAGACAGATACTTCAATTCCGTTTGCACAAATTAACGGCACAAGCACATTCAGATATTTATACAGAGATGTTCCAGAACAAACAATAGATGTCCCACAACAAATCAGACGATATCAAAGACGTTTATCAAAAGATGGTATCAGATGTGTTAACAGCTACGGTATCAACGATGTTATTAGCAGCTACGGTATCAACGATGTTATTAGCAGCTACGGTATCATATACATTGTAACAACTACGTTAGCAGCTACGGTATCAGAGACGGTATCAACGATGTTATTAGATGCGCTATCAGTGATGTACTTCTACGGTATCAACGACGGAATCAACGACGGAATCAACGACGGAATCAGACTGAATCAGCTATAATAAACAAAACCAGACTAATAATAGTTGTCTCAAAAATAATCTAAGCCGTAGATTACAATATTGTATTTATAGTCTAAAAGTGACTAGTAATTCCAAATATTCCACGTTTAATTGCAATAAAAGCATCATTATACGAAATGATAATCTGAATAAAATTCACAATAAAACGAAAATGTAAATTTAACACTCACCCCTTTGGCTGGAGATTTGCAAGACGAGGTTATCTATCCTTCGATTAGATATTTTGGTTCCCGTAAAAAATTATGATAAATAGTTCGCCTTATATACTCTCAATAGGTGAACATAAATCACATCGAGCTTGCCGTACACCACGTAAAACGAGTATTTCGGATTTCATGTAAATTACAAATTGGCACATGCAAATCGTTACACGCCACTTAATCACCCCAGGTAATGCGTGTACGACGAAATCAAGAAAATGGTGAGTTTCGTTTGCAATTCAAGAACAGAAATCAGTTCAATTTTCGCCTAATTCTGTGACAACCTACACACAACATGTTTGGGAAATGGGTGGATGAATCGCCCAAAGCTAGCTGATTTAAACACAACCTTGACGGTAGACATATATGAACTAGACACAACACAGAGTTTTTTACAACTCAGATCTGCAAGTAAACATTCAGTTTAAATCTACCGTTACTTATCCGTTAAGTTTAGAATTGTCATAAAATTACAGGTGCCCTACAGAACACACTAGTTTCTTGATACAAAAGCCGGCATCACTGTCTCAAAAATATATAACTATATAGGTTTAAACTACACCCATTTATTGCCTTATTACATGTGGCAGATATCGTCCACATACGTGTGTGTGTGTGTGTGTGTGTGTGTGTGTGTGTGTGTGTGTGTGTGTGTTTGTGCAGACTTTATTTAAACTCCCAAAGACATGAACATCTTTTCGTAGTCAACAAGGCTACCAGCGGGTAAAATAGTGAATACATTTTATGCAAACGTGCAACAACCCCGAGAGAAACTGTTCATGAAAAATAACCGCATAATTGCTTGTCGTATTTTCTACAAAAGATTTCTTGGAATCAAAGTATATATAGTATTCTTGGAAAACAAATAGTTTACATTTAGGATGGTCATTATGTTCCTTTTGATAGGATATTAAATTCTCGTCATTTATGTTAATAGAAAATCATAATTGGCGTAGACCCAGCAGACAAAACATGGACATTTACTAAGACACACTTACTGCAAGCAACACGTTATTATCACCTCTAATGTACTAAAGCACCTTTATGGATCAGTAGTTTCACAGTATTTAAAATATTTGTTTGACGCAGACAAGGACGAATTTGGAATGGCCTAGCATTGCATCTAAGAAGTCGGTGAATCCTAATCATAGAAAACCGCAACATTTACTCAAGAAGACATTTTAAATAGGTAACCAAATCCTCACTTGCGATACCTCTAAAAAAAAATCAATAATATTCTTGTTAGAATTTTAACTCGATATTTGTGTCACGAGAAAATATTGATTGCCGTACGCCTGGTAGATTAAATGGAGCAGTCTTTAAGATACAAGTAATATAAATGACAATACCTTTACGTATCAAAACTTTTAAAGCTTTCTCACATAAATATTAAGTAGAAAAATTCCCATTAGAAGAAAAATATCTAACGAATTTTCGTTCCTTGTTTGGTTATTGTTTTGGGATTTCCACGAATTTAACGGCCATATACATGCGCAGACGTGTCACATTTGTCTATAAAAGTCGGCTCTACTGGACAAAAGCGTTTAGTGTAGGCATTTTCAAAGCAATCTTTACTGGAAACGTTGCCGTTAGGATTTCGTTGTATGGATTGTTAATATTCTAACTGCATCACACGTTCAACCGGTGTCGCTCAATGGCATTTTTCAATAAAAGGGACATTGAGTTCAAAAGAACTGGTTCCACGGCTACAATTCCCGATGATCCCAGAGCCAGATTAATGCACTATCTGAACAGTATATGTGGTCTTGTTGACCTTACCGACACTTCTCCAAATCTTCAGCGACTTCGAAATTATAAAGATTATTATCTCACTTCTGAAGAGACAGAAAGGCTGCTAATTTTGTGCCTCCTTCTGGAACCAAGTGTCTTCATCAACAAATGCATTTTTCAAAATGATGAGCTTTGTCCAGATGCCGGCAACGAATTCTACGAAATTACCGAAGTTAACAACCACTTGCTCGTCGCTGGAAATGTGCTCATAGGCGGACGGAACAGACGGGTGAACAAGATCATGACATTCAAAAGGAACTGGATTCAATACTACTACTTCACTCCTCTGAATATCTTGCTCGAGCAGCGTCAAATGCGTCGACAGAATAATGCAGCTTCCTGTGCTATCTCATAAGACGAAGATACGAAACTAAAAGAAAATGCAAGTCATGTTATTTCTTCTTGATGAAAGATTTAAAATCGGATACTATATTATGTAGCAATGCTAGCTAGGAAAGGCCACTATAGTCAGGAGATTGACAATATGACTTTGTATAATATTCGTACATAAATCAGCTCGGAAACACATGTGTATGTTACGACTGTAGCAAATATTTTCAAACATTTTACCCCAACATGTTTGCTGTTAAATATGTATGATTATATTTATAGGAAAGTAGAACACTTTGTGCAAAAATGTTGATGTATATTCTAAAACGTTATATTGCGCGTGCATTTGAGATCACATCATCTGCTACATTCTTTTGTTGGAGGTGTGAACTCTTTGCATGTTGACGAGTTGTTTAATTTGACAGGTTTATAGTTCTTATATTTAGACCGTAATTCTAAAACGTAAAAGTTGTTGAAGATTTTGTAATATTTCAACAGGTTTTCAGTTTTTCACAACTTTCAGTATACACAACCTCCGGGGACGAAAGTAGACTTAATGTCATCAATAGGAAATCGTGGAAGTGTAATTCGAGGGGCCATTTTACAAAAGCGGATTTTGTCCACTATTAGTGAGGGTAATCGGTATGTGTATTTTCCATGTGACTACGTTTAAGTCCCATTGCATTTCTTCATCTTCACAATATACACTCATATGTCTCTTCTATTATGCTTTATGTGAACCAAAAAGGGAAACAAGCATTAAGGAGAGTAATTATTTGAGAAATGGATTTTGAACTTTATGTCTGTAGGAAACGTACCGTCATTGAGATGATATGTTGGATTTAGTCTAGATAAATACAAGGCATAATCGAATGTGTCAATCTAGATCTTGCACAAAAGGTTCCAGTAGATTAAGTTCAGAATTTATTTAAATAAATCATTAACCGGGTCGTATATGGTGTTGGAAGAACGATTGTAAACGGAGGTTAAACATTGATTTCCTAGACTTTTCGTAGTTAAATATATCTCTCTCTTTTAGCTTGTACACCCAAGGGCTTTTAAATCTGACGGTTTTTGCGATATATTTAATATTCAATTATAACTACTAGGTTTGAAAACATATCGAATACGAAACTCCATTTCAAAAGTCTAACATAAGCCGATTACATACGCTTTATACATGTTTGAGTGTACTAAGGTATTGTTATAAATCCTGGTAACAAGTGGAATGAGATGATAAATACTGGCGTTGATCGAACAAATACAATAAAGCTGCCCAAACAAGATGCTCATTAAACAGCACAATTATGTCTATTGTTGGGAGATTTATTTCATGTATAAGTTAGATATATAAGTAAACTTGAGCAAATATAGTAATATACGATGTCCTCTAGATGCAGCTATCAAATATGGATGTATCCACTAAGGCATGTTGTATTATACTCACCCATTGATTAAGGAAATAGTTCTCGGTATATTTCGTTTGTGTCGTGCTTTATACTATCTACATAGTTCAGAACCAGCTCTTAGTGGAAAAGAATTCAACATCAGCTTAGGTTTGCTCTTTTGAAAAGGGCAATCATAGTTTTTTTCAAGGTATGATCTAGGTACACACTTCATGTGTCATTTGATTTCGCTCCTATAATATTTGGTATTTTGCCAGATCGATTATTTTTTAACAGAAAGTTGGTCTAAGTATGTATGTATGTATGTATGTATGTATGTATGTATGTATGTATGTATGTATGTATGTATGTATGTATGTATGTATGTATGTATGTATGAATGTATGTATGTATGAAGGTATCTATGTATTTATCTATCTATCCCTCGCTTGTCAGCTGAGCATCATCGCACCCTTGGTGGTTCGCAAAGTCCGGAACTGACACGTAAGTTTAATTACATCAAATAATAAAAGAATTAAAGTTCAGAAATTATTGCGAGGTAGAAATTAATTAACTGTGTAAAATATTCACATAAAAAACAAGTATTTTAATCATTAGATATTATATATTTCTAATGTGACGTAACCACTTAAATAATATTAACTTGATATTGTTGTCTACTTTCAAGTTATAATTGAATACAAGTAATATTATCTAACGTTTCTCTAACTGCATTAAATAAAATATTGTCGCCTGAGTGGAATTTGTTTCTAATCTTCATAATTATATCCGATGTATGTGTAAATTGTCCATTTGTTTTTTCCTTCAATTATTACCGCGGCATCTCCTCTGTCAGTGTTTTTAGGTATGGATAGCGCCTGTTATCGATACGTATTTTTATGTAGGCATCCTGACAGCCATTTACAGATGTTTATCTATTCAATCAGCAACAAAATTTAGATCTTTGCATCCAATGGGTAATTTATACTCTCTCTCTGTCTCTGTCTCTCTCCGTCTCTGTCTCTGTCTCTCGCTCTCTATCAACTTGCAGAATGCTTTTTTATGAAAGAATTTTCATTGTGAATTTAATTACCATGAACCTACACACAACATGTTTGGGAAATGGGTGGATGAATCGCCCAAAGCTAGCTGATTTAAACACAACCTTGACGGTAGACATATATGAACTAGACACAACACAGAGTTTTTTACAACTCAGATCTGCAAGTAAACATTCAGTTTAAATCTACCGTTACTTATCCGTTAAGTTTAGAATTGTCATAAAATTACAGGTGCCCTACAGAACACACCAGTTTCTTGATACAAAAGCCGGCATCACTGTCTCAAAAATATATAACTATATAGGTTTAAACTACACCCATTTATTGCCTTATTACATGTGGCAGATATCGTCCACATACGTGTGTGTGTGTGTGTGTGTGTGTGTGTGTGTGTGTGTGTGTGTGTGTGTTTGTGCAGACTTTATTTAAACTCCCAAAGACATGAACATCTTTTCGTAGTCAACAAGGCTACCAGCGGGTAAAATAGTGAATACATTTTATGCAAACGTGCAACAACCCCGAGAGAAACTGTTCATGAAAAATAACCGCATAATTGCTTGTCGTATTTTCTACAAAAGATTTCTTGGAATCAAAGTATATATAGTATTCTTGGAAAACAAATAGTTTACATTTAGGATGGTCATTATGTTCCTTTTGATAGGATATTAAATTCTCGTCATTTATGTTAATAGAAAATCATAATTGGCGTAGACCCAGCAGACGAAACATGGACATTTACTAAGACACACTTACTGCAAGCAACACGTTATTATCACCTCTAATGTACTAAAGCACCTTTATGGATCAGTAGTTTCACAGTATGTAAAATATTTGTTTGACGCAGACAAGGACGAATTTGGAATGGCCTAGCATTGCATCTAAGAAGTCGGTGAATCCTAATCATAGAAAACCGCAACATTTACTCAAGAAGACATTTTAAATAGGTAACCAAATCCTCACTTGCGATACCTCTAAAAAAATCAATAATATTCTTGTTAGAATTTTAACTCGATATTTGTGTCACGAGAAAATATTGATTGCCGTACGCCTGGTAGATTAAATGGAGCAGTCTTTAAGATACAAGTAATATAAATGACAATACCTTTACGTATCAAAACTTTTAAAGCTTTCTCACATAAATATTAAGTAGAAAAATTCCCATTAGAAGAAAAATATCTAACGAATTTTCGTTCCTTGTTTGGTTATTGTTTTGGGATTTCCACGAATTTAACGGCCATATACATGCGCAGACGTGTCACATTTGTCTATAAAAGTCGGCTCTACTGGACAAAAGCGTTTAGTGTAGGCATTTTCAAAGCAATCTTTACTGGAAACGTTGCCGTTAGGATTTCGTTGTATGGATTGTTAATATTCTAACTGCATCACACGTTCAACCGGTTTCGCTCAATGACATTTTTCAATAAAAGGGACATTGAGTTCAAAAGAACTGGTTCCACGGCTACAATTCCCGATGATCCCAGAGCCAGATTAATGTACTATCTGAACAGTATATGTGGTCTTGTTGACCTTACCGACACTTCTCCAAATCTTCAGCGACTTCGAAATTATAAAGATTATTATCTCACTTCTGAAGAGACAGAAAGGCTGCTAATTTTGTGCCTCCTTCTGGAACCAAGTGTCTTCATCAACTAATGCATTTTTCAAAATGATGAGCTTTGTCCAGATGCCGGCAACGAATTCTACGAAATTACCGAAGTTAACAACCACTTGCTCGTCGCTGGAAATGTGCTCATAGGCGGACGGAACAGACGGGTGAACAAGATCATGACATTCAAAAGGAACTGGATTCAATACTACTACTTCACTCCTCTGAATATCTTGCTCGAGCAGCGTCAAATGCGTCGACAGAATAATGCAGCTTCCTGTGCTATCTCATAAGACGAAGATACGAAACTAAAAGAAAATGCAAGTCATGTTATTTCTTCTTGATGAAAGATTTAAAATCGGATACTATATTATGTAGCAATGCTAGCTAGGAAACGCCACTATAGTCAGGAGATTGACAATATGACTTTGTATAATATTCGTACATAAATCAGCTCGGAAACACATGTGTATGTTACGACTGTAGCAAATATTTTCAAACATTTTACCCCAACATGTTTGCTGTTAAATATGTATGATTATATTTATAGGAAAGTAGAACACTTTGTGCAAAAATGTTGATGTATATTCTAAAACGTTATATTGCGCGTGCATTTGAGATCACATCATCTGCTACATTCTTTTGTTGGAGGTGTGAACTCTGCATGTTGACGAGTTGTTTAATTTGACAGGTTTATAGTTCTTATATTTAGACCGTAATTCTAAAACGTAAAAGTTGTTGAAGATTTTGTAATATTTCAACAGGTTTTCAGTTTTTCACAACTTTCAGTATACACAACCTCCGGGGACGAAAGTAGACTTAATGTCATCAATAGGAAATCGTGGAAGTGTAATTCGAGGGGCCATTTTACAAAAGCGGATTTTGTCCACTATTAGTGAGGGTAATTGGTATGTGTATTTTCCATGTGACTACGTTTAAGTCCCATTGCATTTCTTCATCTTCACAATATACACTCATATGTCTCTTCTATTATGCTTTATGTGAACCAAAAAGGGAAACAAGCGTTAAGGAGAGTAATTATTTGAGAAATGGATTTTGAACTTTATGTCTGTAGGAAACGTACCGTCATTGAGATGATATGTTGGATTTAGTCTAGATAAATACAAGGCATAATCGAATGTGTCAATCTAGATCTTGAACAAAAGGTTCCAGTAGATTAAGTTCAGAATTTATTTAAATAAATCATTAACCGGGTCGTATATGGTGTTGGAAGAACGATTGTAAACGGAGGTTAAACATTGATTTCCTAGACTTTTCGTAGTTAAATATATCTCTCTCTTTTAGCTTGTACACCCAAGGGCTTTTAAATCTGACGGTTTTTGCGATATATTTAATATTCAATTATAACTACTAGGTTTGAAAACATATCGAATACGAAACTCCATTTCAAAAGTCTAACATAAGCCGATTACATACGCTTTATACATGTTTGAGTGTACTAAGGTATTGTTATAAATCCTGGTAACAAGTGGAATGAGATGATAAATACTGGCGTTGATCGAACAAATACAATAAAGCTGCCCAAACAAGATGCTCATTAAACAGCACAATTATGTCTATTGTTGGGAGATTTATTTCATGTATAAGTTAGATATATAAGTAAACTTGAGCAAATATAGTAATATACGATGTCCTCTAGATGCAGCTATCAAATATGGATGTATCCACTAAGGCATGTTGTATTATACTCACCCATTGATTAAGGAAATAGTTCTCGGTATATTTCGTTTGTGTCGTGCTCTATACTATCTACATAGTTCAGAACCAGCTCTTAGTGGAAAAGAATTCAACATCAGCTTAGGTTTGCTCTTTTGAAAAGGGCAATCATAGTTTTTTTCAAGGTATGATCTAGGTACACACTTCATGTGTCATTTGATTTCGCTCCTATAATATTTGGTATTTTGCCAGATCGATTATTTTTTAACAGAAAGTTGGTCTAAGTATGTATGTATGTATGTATGTATGTATGTATGTATGTATGTATGTATGTATGTATGTATGTATGTATGTATGTATGTATGTATGAAGGTATCTATGTATTTATCTATCTGTCCCTCGCTTGTCAGCTGAGCATCATCGCACCCTTGGTGGTTCGTAAAGTCCGGAACTGACACGTAAGTTTAATTACATCAAATAATAAAAGAATTAAAGTTCAGAAATTATTGCGAGGTAGAAATTAATTAACTGTGTAAAATATTCACATAAAAACAACTATTTTAATCATTAGATATTATATATTTCTAATGTGACGTAACCACTTAAATAATATTAACTTGATATTGTTGTCTACTTTCAAGTTATAATTGAATACAAGTAATATTATCTAACGTTTCTCTAACTGCATTAAATAAAATATTGTCGCCTGAGTGGAATTTGTTTCTAATCTTCATAATTATATCCGATGCATGTGTACATTGTCCATTTGTTTTTTCCTTCAATTATTACCGCGGCATCCCCTCTGTCAGTGTTTTTAGGTATGGATAGCTCCTGTTATCGATACGTATTTTTATGTAGGCATCCTGACAGCCATTTACAGATGTTTATCTGTTCAATCAGCAACAAAGATTTAGATCTTTGCATCCAATGGGTAATTTATACTCTCTCTCTGTCTCTGTCTCTCTGTCTCTGTCTCTCTCCGTCTCTGTCTCTGTCTCTCGCTCTCTATCAACTTGCAGAATGCTTTTTTATGAACGAATTTTCATTGTGAATTTAATTATCATGAACCTACACACAACATGTTTGGGAAATGGGTGGATGAATCGCCCAAAGCTAGCTGATTTAAACACAACCTTGACGGTAGACATATATGAACTAGACACAACACAGAGTTTTTTACAACTCAGATCTGCAAGTAAACATTCAGTTTAAATATACCGTTACTTATCCGTTAAGTTTAGAATTGTCATAAAATTACAGGTGCCCTACAGAACACACCAGTTTCTTGATACAAAAGCCGGCATCACTGTCTCAAAAATATATAACTATATAGGTTTAAACTACACCCATTTATTGCCTTATTACATGTGGCAGATATCATCCACATACGTGTGTGTGTGTGTGTGTGTGTGTGTGTGTGTTTGTGCAGACTTTATTTAAACTCCCAAAGACATGAACATCTTTTCGTAGTCAACAAGGCTACCAGCGGGTAAAATAGTGAATACATTTTATGCAAATGTGCAACAACCCTGAGAGAAACTGTTCATGAAAAATAACCGCATAATTGCTTGTCGTATTTTCTACAAAAGATTTCTTGGAATCAAAGTATATATAGTATTCTTGGAAAACAAATAGTTTACATTTAGGATGGTCATTATGTTCCTTTTGATAGGATATTAAATTCTCGTCATTTATGTTAATAGAAAATCATAATTGGCGTAGACCCAGCAGACAAAACATGGACATTTACTAAGACACACTTACTGCAAGCAACACGTTATTATCACCTCTAATGTACTAAAGCACCTTTATGGATCAGTAGTTTCACAGTATGTAAAATATTTGTTTGACGCAGACAAGGACGAATTTGGAATGGCCTAGCATTGCATCTAAGAAGTCGGTGAATCCTAATCATAGAAAACCGCAACATTTACTCAAGAAGACATTTTAAATAGGTAACCAAATCCTCACTTGCGATACCTCTAAAAAAAATCAATAATATTCTTGTCAGAATTTTAACTCGATATTTGTGTCACGAGAAAATATTGATTGCCGTACGCCTGGTAGATTAAATGGAGCAGTCTTTTAGATACCAGTAATATAAATGACAATACCTTTACGTATCAAAACTTTTAAAGCTTTCTCACATAAATATTAAGTAGAAAAATCCCCATTAGAAGAAAAATAT
The DNA here is from genome assembly GCA_029339505.1 of Unio delphinus. Taxonomy (NCBI): domain Eukaryota; kingdom Metazoa; phylum Mollusca; class Bivalvia; order Unionida; family Unionidae; genus Unio; species Unio delphinus. The sequence continues at coordinate 117,402 of JAQISU010000230.1, read as the reverse complement.
CTAACGAATTTTCGTTCCTTGTTTGGTTATTGTTTTGGGATTTCCACGAATTTAACGGCCATATACATGCGCAGACGTGTCACATTTGTCTATAAAAGTCGGCTCTACTGGACAAAAGCGTTTAGTGTAGGCATTTTCAAAGCAATCTTTACTGGAAACGTTGCCGTTAGGATTTCGTTGTATGGATTGTTAATATTCTAACTGCATCACACGTTCAACCGGTGTCGCTCAATGGCATTTTTCAATAAAAGGGACATTGAGTTCAAAAGAACTGGTTCCACGGCTACAATTCCCGATGATCCCAGAGCCAGATTAATGTACTATCTGAACAGTATATGTGGTCTTGTTGACCTTACCGACACTTCTCCAAATCTTCAGCGACTTCGAAATTATAATGATTATTATCTCACTTCTGAAGAGACAGAAAGACTGCTAATTTTGTGCCTCCTTCTGGAACCAAGTGTCTTCATCAACAAATGCATTTTTCAAAATGATGAGCTTTGTCCAGATGCCGGCAACGAATTCTACGAAATTACCGAAGTTAACAACCACTTGCTCGTCGCTGGAAATGTGCTCATAGGCGGACGGAACAGACGGGTGAACAAGATCATGACATTCAAAAGGAACTGGATCCAAAACAACTACTTCACTCCTCTGAATATCTTGCTCCAGCAGCGTCAAATGCGTCGACAGAATAATGCAGCTTCCTGTGCTATCTCATAAGACGAAGATACGAAACTAAAAGAAAATGCAAGTCATGTTATTTCTTCTTGATGAAAGATTTAAAATCGGATACTATATTATGTAGCAATGCTAGCTAGGAAACGCCACTATAGTCAGGAGATTGACAATATGACTTTGTATAATATTCGTACATAAATCAGCTCGGAAACACATGTGTATGTTACGACTGTAGCAAATATTTTCAAACATTTTACCACAACATGTTTGCTGTTAAATATGTATGATTATATTTATAGGAAAGTAGAACACTTTGTGCAAAAATGTTGATGTATATTCTAAAACGTTATATTGCGCGTGCATTTGAGATCACATCATCTGCTACATTCTTTTGTTGGAGGTGTGAACTCTTTGCATGTTGACGAGTTGTTTAATTTGACAGGTTTATAGTTCTTATATTTAGACCGTAATTCTAAAACGTAAAAGTTGTTGAAGATTTTGTAATATTTCAACAGGTTTTCAGTTTTTCACAACTTTCAGTATACACAACCTCCTGGGACGAAAGTAGACTTAATGTCATCAATAGGAAATCGTGGAAGTGTAATTCGAGGGGCCATTTTACAAAAGCGGATTTTGTACACTATTAGTGAGGGTAATCGGTATGTGTATTTTCCATGTGACTACGTTTAAGTCCCATTGCATTTCTTCATCTTCACAATATACACTCATATGTCTCTTCTATTATGCTTTATGTGAACCAAAAAGGGAAACAAGCATTAAGGAGAGTAATTATTTGAGAAATGGATTTTGAACTTTATGTCTGTAGGAAACGTACCGTCATTGAGATGATATGTTGGATTTAGTCTAGATAAATACAAGGCATAATCGAATGTGTCAATCTAGATCTTGCACAAAAGGTTCCAGTAGATTAAGTTCAGAATTTATTTAAATAAATCATTAACCGGGTCGTATATGGTGTTGGAAGAACGATTGTAAACGGAGGTTAAACATTAATTTCCTAGACTTTTCGTAGTTAAATATATCTCTCTCTTTTAGCTTGTACACCCAAGGGCTTTTAAATCTGACGGTTTTTGCGATATATTTGATATTCAATTATAACTACTAGGTTTGAAAACATATCGAATACGAAACTCCATTTGAAAAGTCTAATATAAATCGAATACATATGCTTTATTCATTTTTGAGAGTACTAAGGTATTGTTATAAATCCTGGTAACACGTGGATTGAGATGATACACACTGGCGTCGATCGAACAAATACAATAAAGCTGCCCAAACAAGATGCTCATTAAACAGCACAATTATGTCTATTGTTGGGAGATTTATTTCATGTATAAGTTAGATATATAAGTAAACTTGAGCAAATATAGTAATATACGATGTCCTCTAGATGGAGCTATCAAATATGGATGTATCCACTAAGGCATGTTGTATTATACTCACCCATTGATTAAGGAAATACTTCTCAGTCGATTTCGTTTGTGTCGTGCTCTATACTATCTATATAGTTCAGAACCAGCTCTTAGTGGAAAAGAATTCAACATCAGCTTAGGTTTGCTCTTTTGAAAAGGGCAATCATAGTTTTTTTCAAGGTATGATCTAGGTACACACTTCATGTGTCATTTGATTTCGCTCCTATAATATTTGGTATTTTGCCAGATCGATTAATTTTGAACAGAAAGTCGATGTATGTATGTATGTATTTATGTATCTGTCTGTCTGTTTGCTTGCCTGCCCGTCCGTCCATCCATCCATCCGTTTGTCCGTCCATCGATCTATCTATCTATCTATCTATCTATCTATCTATCTATCTATCTATCTATCTATCTATCTATCATATCTATCTATCTATCTATCTATCTATCTATCTATCTATCTATCTATCTATCTATCTATCTATCTATCTATCTATCTATCTGGGTTTATCGTAGTACTTGTTAGTAGTTCATAGTTATTCGTAAGTAATTTGTGCTTATCTGGCAATCAGAAATGTGATGTACCCCTTAGGAAAACTCTACAACACAAAGCCCCCATGAGAAAACTATTTTATGAATTAAAATGTCAATTTCCAATAGAATTATTCCAAGCATAAAGCAAAATTAACTATGATATAGAACCTTGGAGTAATGTAATACCAAAAGTAAATATCTCCCACTCAAATAAAGGAAACAAAGAAAACCAAGAAAACTATCTAAGAACATTAGCATTAGAAGAAATTAACACCAAATATCAAAAGTATACAAAAATCTAAACAGATGTCTCTTAAGTTAAAAAACGTTACAAAACAACTGCTGCAATGGTCATACCAGAGGTTAATATGCAAATGGGTCGTCATCTACCTGACTAGAGCTCCATATATATATACAGCTGAATTTTGTGCCATCTTAGAGGCATTACAATGGGTTGAGGAAAACAAACCAAATAAGACCGTTATTATCATTGACTCGCTTAGTGTCATAACCTTAATCCAAACTAATACCACAATATCAAGAGAAAATCTTCTAAATAAAATTGATCTATTAATCAAATATCTAAACTCAAACAAATTAGAAAGAGATTTCATGTGGATACCCTCCCACATATCAATCAAAAGAAATGATTTAGCAGACCAGCTAGCTAAACAAAAACTCAACGAACCAAATTAATGCCACTTGAATATAATAAATGGGAACTATATAGCTCAAAGAATACACTAATCAACGATAAATGGCAAACCGATTGGAACTTAAATAAACAAGGGAGAACATTACACAATACCATCAAGGTAGTAACTCGAAGGACTCGAAAACCACATAGGTGCACAGGCTATGAACAATTAATAATCAATAGGATAATAATTGGAAATTTCAAACTGGCAGACAGCTTTGGGAAATACATAGGACCCATCCCACATAATTTCAACTGTTACAATTAAACACCCAGGAAGATCTATACAATATCTTCACGATTGTAGAGAAACCAAAAAGGAAAGGGACACATTCAGATCTGAACAATACAACATAGCCGCCCCATGTACATACCCAGAAATAATTAAATTAACAAACACTAACCACCAAGGAACATACAAAAAATTAATTGAATTAATTGAATTGCTTAAAACAACAGGGCTTATAGAAAAATATAGAAAATAATACTAGCAAAATATAAGATGAAATGACATCAAAATAGGGAAATAACCTAGTGCTAGTTAAACCATAAGTAATTAACAAAAGTTTAAACGTCTTTAAGGAATGGAAGCACCACCAGAAATGGCAGCGAACAACTGCTTTTATGGACCCAACTACAGTACGTTGGGCACTGTGATCACCAAAGCTCGTACACTGAGCGACCATACCAAAATTTAACGATGCAAGTAACCCTATGAGCAAAATAGTGAGCATAAAGATTACATAAAAACTAGTACTAGCGTATTCTCGAAGTGTGAAGCCAAAAATAAAGCCTCTTTAAGCAACGGAAGCACCACCAGAAACGGGCAGTGGGCAACTGCCTTTATGGATCCAGCTACACTACGGATGGGCAATGTGATCACAAAAGCCCGTGCGCTGGGCAACCAAAACAAAATTAAAGAAGCGAGTAACTCTAGGGAAATAGGAAAAAATACTCAAAGCACACTGAGCAATCGACCCCTTCAGGAATAAGAACAAACAAAAACAAAAATAGGGGTATTACATCTCGAAAAAAAACATCAAATAGCATAAATATTGAAGCAAGGGAAATAACATCAAAAATGGATGTGTGGAATCCAGATGGCAACAATAAAGATAGGCATAAATGACAGGCAATAAATGTGTCTAGGTACTAATACACTCATATCTATCTATATCTGACTTTTCGTTATATATAGCCTCGTTGACAGCATTAACAGATAACCAATATGAATAAAATTTGAAGATCATTACCACAAAAGTAAATTACACCTCAGTGGTCTGAGACCAGACCATTTCAAATTTTCGACCAGATACTCTGGAGTATGGAAACACAACTGACAGACAAAAGTGCAAACCTGCCCGAGCCACCTTTCCACCTTTCCCTCCGCCGGACACCACATATAAACGACACGTGCAGTGCTCGCCGTCTTCCGCAGCGGTATCGAAATGGACGGAAGTGAATGCGTGCTAGGTCTATTCCCACGCAAAAAGACCTGCCATTCATGTTGATAGACGCCCTATAGCGACTCCGATCTGACGCCCAAATCAAATAGTGTTCTATGAACACATACATGCCCTTGGGAGTTGGCACAATTTCGCTTCCTTGGGATCAATTAAATAGCTAGCTATGCTAGCATTAAACAGTGCCACATGTACCATAGTGGACGAGGCACTATAATTCAAAGTTTGTTCGTTTGCAGCGAAGAAAGCAGTACGCACCACATCGAAAGAGAACAATGGAACTAGCGGCTAACCGAACAAGCAACAAAAATGGACATGCCAGCGAGCGAAATAATCCTCCCTCAGGCTCTGAGTGCAATTATGGGCATACGGCTTAACATTGCAACCGGCTTGAGCTTTAAAGCGGCTGACTTCGTGTAGTATGGGACAAGGGATAATCGACTAATAACAGGTGCAGGAGAAGTAGGGGCAACAGACAGCAGAGGAGAGAGAGAGACCCTTCCATTCTGGAACCACAACACCCCACCTCGAACTGGAAATAGGCAGCCGGCTTTGCAAGCCCTTACGAAGGCCAATGCACTTGAAGAAGACCCTGCAACGACTGCTACTGACCCGCTGATCGAAAAAGCCAGCATGTTCCAAACATTATTCGCTTAACGGAAGGAATTAAGAAACTAAATCACCCCAGACAGCGCAATATCATCATCACCACCACAACCATCACAAAGGCAGGAATTTCCATCTCCATGCCTGGTAGTCAATTTTAAAGAAGACTTGGAGGTATCTTCTGCATCTGGTAAAGAATAAAAAGAAACCGAGGAAGCAGAAGAACAAGAGTGTGAAACCGAGGAAGATGAAACAGAAATGAGTGATATGAAATGCCGCCAAACGGGCTTATGAACAGCTATCAACGACATAAAAAAGGCGAAAAACCTCATACACGCAGTAAAATTCATCGGATACCGGACCCTTTAAACCCATCTACCATCACGTGGGCAATGGGACTAAGGAAAAAGGATACTCACGACTTGTTACAAACATACCCTCCAGAACTGCTCCTTCGACCAGGTGATAGAAGTAACGCAACATGTGGCACTAAATCACGGCTACTACTTCCATAGTGCCCCAGAACCAAAACCACGGAGCGGAGCGTGGGACAAATCGCAGAGGCAAAATACCGCCGTGGGACCTACATGAAGCCTGCCAAAAAAGCCCTTCTAAAGGCTACTTTCACAATGCCTCATAAATGCTAGTTCTCATCTGGCTCGAGAACAAATCTTTATAGACGGAACCTAATTTGACCTTATTCGGACTCTCAATCAAACTCGAATTACTATTTATTTTTAAATTGCATGAAAAAAGGTTAGTTATTTTGAATTATTTGATTGGTATTTAATTTTAGACACATGTTAAGTACACTATATTCCAACTTTGATAAGAATTTGTCAAAATTGTACGACTTGATGGATTTGACTTAGTTCCACAGGTGGTTTACACACTATTGGTATATATCCTGTCCATTGGTACAACTAGACTGAATTATAAATAAGAATGGACCGGTGTTTCAAGTTATACAAAATCCATGGGCTGGCTTGCTGAGTACCTTTCCTTCCTTGCCACCAGACGGATAGTTTAAAATGGCGGATATGTGAAACCATTTTCACCCGCTATCAATAGCACACGTGTTATTGCACGCCAGTAGCAGTTCTCTGATTGGCTGTTAAGGTAGAGTGTGTGTTAGGTCTATTCCCGCTCACCCATGGTCTTACATTCAGGTCGAAAGGGCTTAATAGTTTCTCCATCCTGACGACCAAATTAAATAGTACTCTTTTGAGTACATTAAGGCTTGTAGATGTGGCTTCGATTCCTTCCCCCAGGAGAAATTAATTGCATAGCAGTACTAGGAATTAAACTGTTACATGGCTCTATTAGCCGCACAACACATTAATTCAACTGTCGTTGTCGTAGTCTGGCCATCATCATTCCAGTCTTGACCATCACGAAGATCAGACGCATAGGACAACTCCGGACCTCAATAGAAAATCATCAAGAGTCTATTTCCGTTCAAAGTAGCACAGCTTTTGGACGTAGTAAGTAGTACTGGGATATTGTCTTGTGAGAATCTTTTAACCGCTAAATCCGCATCCAACCCTGCCACCGCACTCAAGGCAGCCACCACAACCACCGCATCGTCACAAAGAAATCCATCCTAGCAGCCCGCCCAGCAGCTTGCCAACCAGCCCGCCCAGCAGCCTTCAATCACCTCATCTTCTAAATATTTAACGGTACAATTTATAAACCTTCGGCCACTCGAAACTCTGTTCTGTTTCATTCAACAAATCTACTTTTCTCAAACTGATCTCTCTCTTGTTACTAAAATTCCATTAGTCAGTTATTGTACTTAACGAGATCTAGGATATATACTAGACTATTCCTGAATTGCACCCGAACACGTTGTTTTCCAAACGACCTCTGAACGATTCTCAATTTGGTATTACTAATCACGGCAAATTCATTAATTAAGATTTACTTAAGATTGATTTAAACTTACTCTAAACTAAGTATTTAAATATACACTCCTCTAAACTATTACAATGGATATTACTAAGGTACTCAAGAAATCATTCAATGCAAGGAGCCGCTAAATCTGGAACGACAACCAAACAAAGAAAATAATAAATCTAATTAACATAATTATAGACAAGGAGCAAATCAAATAATATCAACAAAACGAGGAATTTCAGCTGTTTTTGTTTAATCTTTGTATGACTTGCCCCTGAAGATCAGGAAGTCAAAGTACTATGCAAAACGTTTATGTAAGATGCATATCATTAGTTAGGCCTAGCTCTTTTGTCTCCAACACAAATCAGAGCTTTTCGTATATCACAAGTACTACCAGTGGGAACATATGAGTGAATAACTTTCCTATAAGTTTAAACCTTTGGCAAAAATTCAACAACCGTGAGTGGAATAATAAAGAAAACATACCACCAAAAATTGTTTGTCATATTCTCTACAACGGATTTCTTGGAATAATAGTCAGTAGTATTCTTGAAAGAAGATTAACTTAGATTTAGGGTGGCTATTGAATTCCTGTCGAATGGATATATATTAATATTATCCCTAATCAAAGCATATACAATTCTCGGCACGAATGATAAGAGAAAATCATAATTGGCGTAGACCCAGTAGACTAACCATGGACATTTACTATGACACACGTAATGCAAACAACATATTATCATCACCTCAGTTGTACTAATTGCCCTTTATGGGTCAGTAGTTTCACTGTAACATATATGTCTGAAGAACACAAAGACGAATTTGGAATGGCCTATCATTGTACACTCAAACCGCGATGAATTCTAAGCATAAAATACTTCTTTACCCAAGAAGACATTTTGAACAGGTCACCCAATCTATTGCTTGTGAGACACTTGCACCAATATATTTCTATGAAAGATATTCAACAATATTCTTGGTAGAATTTTCACTCGATATTTGTGTCACGAGAAAATATTACGTACGCTTGGTAGATTGAATATAGCAGTCTTTAAGATAGATGTATTTATATGACACTGTCACATCAAATGTTCAAAGTATACGTTTAAGCTTCTGAAATAAATATCAATGAGCTAATTATTAAGTAGATAAATCCCATTAGAGGACAAACATCCGACGGATTTTCCTTCCTTGTTTAGTTATTGTTTGATATTGGGAATTCCACGAATTTAACGGTCATTGACATTTGTCTGTAAATCGTGGCTCTAATGGACAATAACGTTTAGTGTAGAAACCGTCAGTCGCCACAATGTTTACTGGTGAAGTTGCTGTTACGATTGCATTGTATGGAATGACATTATAATAACTGCAACATACCTTAAACCTCTGTCATACAATGGCATTTTTCAATAACAAGGACATCGAGTTCAAAGATATTACTTCCAGGATTACGGTTCCCGTTGATCCCAGAGCCAAATTAATATACTATTTATTTAGACTGTATGTGTACTGTTGTTGACCTTACTGATACTTCTACAAATCTTCAGCGACTTTGAAATTATGCAAACTATAGTCTCACTTTTGACGAGAAAGAAAGACTGATAATTTTGTGCGTTCTTCTGGACCCCGATGTGTTTATCAAGAAATGCATTTTTTCACAGTGATGTTATGCTTGTAAATTTCAGCAGCGCATTCTATGAAATAACACAAGTAAACAACCACCTTCTCTTCGCTGGAAATGTAATCATAGGCGGGCGGAACAGAGGGGTGAACAAGATCATGACATTCAAAAGGAACTGGATCCAATACTACTACTACACTCCACTGAATTTCTTGCTCCAGCAGTGTCAAATGCGTCGACATAATAATGCAACCCCCTGCGTTATCTCATAAACATAGCTACTAAAACTATGGAAGTTTATTTAAATATATATTTCAGGAAACTTTTAAGACCGGATACTATATTGTGCACCGATGCTGGCAAGTAAACACTGCTACTGTCTGGCGATTGACAATATTATTTTGTATCACATTCCTACAAAATTCTGCCCAGGAACACATGTGCATTTACGAGTGTAGCAAAATATCTCCAATCAACTTACCCCTACACCTTGTTTGCTGTGATAACTTAGTGTAGTTTGTTTAATATATATGATTATATTTGTAAGAAAGTAGAATTATTAGTACAAGCATGTTGATGTATTTTTTAAATGTTATATTGTGCATGGTATCTGGAGCACATTCAACATTACATTTTCAGTTTTGGCGGTGTGAACTTGTTGGTTGTTGTCGATTTCTTTAATTTGTGAGGTAAGTAAGAACTGTTAAAGTTTTTTGTGATATTTCAACAGTTTTTAGTTTTTCACAACCGTCATTGAACATAAGCTGCGGTGACGAAAGTAAACTTAATGTCATCAACAAAAAATCATGGACGTATAAATCGAATGGCCGTTAAAAAAATTATTTTGTACACTATTGCTGAGGAAAATAGGTGAGTGCATTTTCCACGTGATTACCTTTATGTCCTGTTGCATGTCTTTATCCTCAGAATATACAGTCATATATCTCTTCATTTAACTGAACAAAAAAGAAAAAAATCCATTAGTGACAGTCATTATTTGAAAAATGAATTTTGAGTCAACTTTATGCCAGTAGGAAAGCTACCTGCAGTGAGGTGATATGTTTGATTTCGTCTAGTTAAATTGTCAAGGCATAATCGTCTATGTGAATCAAACTTTTGCACAAAAAGTTTCAATAGATTAAGTTCAGAATTTATTTAAAATAAATCAATAACTAGGTCGTTTATGGGCGTATGAAGAAAGATTGTAAACGGAAGTGAAAAATAGGTTTCCTAGACTTTTCGTAGTTAAATATATGTCTCTCTTTTAACTTGTAAACCCACGGGCTCTAAAATATGACATGTGTTCTTGTGATATATTTGATATTCAATTATGACTACTAGTTTTAAAAACATATCGAACACGAAATTCCATTTCAAAAGTCAAACATAAGCCGAATACATACGCTTTATGAATCGTAGAGTGTACTAATGTCATGTTATAAATCCTGACAAGTGGAATGAGATGATAAAATCTGGCTTTCACCGCACAAATACAATAAAGCTGTCCAGGGAATATGCTCATTAAACAGCAAAATAATGTCTTTTATTGGGAGGTTTATTTCATATGTAAGTTAGATATGTATGAGCCTTTGAGAAAATATAGTAATATATGATGCCCTCTAGATGCAGATATCATATGGATATGTTCACTAAGGCATGTTGTATTATATTCACCCACTGATTACGGAAATAGTTCTCGGTCTATTTCGTTTGTATCGTGCTCCATACTATATTTCATACATATGCTCTATTGTTCAGAACTAGCTCTTAGTAGAGAAGAATTCAACATCAGCTAAGGTTTGCTCTTTTGATAAGAGCAAAAATAGTTTTTTCAAGGTATGATCAAGGTACTCATTTCATGTCATTTGATTTCGCTCCTATAATATTTGGTATTTTGCCAGATCGATTAGTTTTGAACAAAAATTCTATCTATCTATCTATCTATCTATCTATCTATCTATCTATCTATCTATCTATCTATCTATCTATCTATCTATCTATCTATCTATCTATCTATCTATCTATCTCTGTCTGCCTGTATGTCTGTCCGCCCGTATGTCAGCCTGCCTGTCTGTATGTGTCCGTCCGTCTGTTTGTCTGTTTGCTTGTCTGTCTGTATGTCTGTCCGTCTGTTAGCCCGTCCGTCCGTGCGTCCATCCATCCATCTAAAGCGCTCACTGTTACGGATCACTGTCATCTCACCTCTGTTTGCGTGGGTTCTAGTCTCAGACTAGCTTAATGTGGGTAGTGAGAAAGCTTGTCGGTAGCTTCTCGTGGGTCGGTGGTTCTTTACGGGGTTTTCCTGGGTTCTACCTCTACCAATAATACTGGCCGCCATGTATAGCCTATCTTGTGCTGAAAAATGGCGTTACACCCTACAACAACAACAAAAACAGTCTATCTATCTATCTATCTATCTATCTATCTATCTATCTATCTATCTATCTATCTATCTATCTATCTATCTATCTATCAGGATTTTTCGTATTACTACTTAGTAGTACTTAGTTATTCGTTAGGAATTTGTGCGTCATTTACTTTTTCTTCTTTGATCCCAAGTTTCCTTGTAAATATATAAATTTATATGTTTGATATTAAAAACTGATATGTCTATCAGCGGTTTAGTGTCTAGGCGGGCCAGTTGCAAAATTAGGACAAAGGGCACCCACAATCTAATTTCTAAAGATAGTCTGTGAAATATTTATTGAAAGCTTCAGGATTTGTTTTTAAACTCAAATTTACTTTTAAATAATATGCTGTAATTATAATGCGTTTAAACAAACTTGAACATTTTCGGCTCCTCTCGCCTGCGAGCTCAGCGCCATCGCACCCTACGTTTTTCGCAAAGTCTGCAGCTGACAAATAAGTTTAATTACATAAAAAATATAATAATAATTCAGAAATTATTGTGAGGCAGAAAGTAATGAACCGTGTAAGATATTCACATAAGAAACAAGTATTTTAAGCATTAAATATTATATATTTCTAGTGTGACTTAACAACTTAAATAATTTTAACTCGATATTTTTGTTGTCTACTTTCAAGTTAGAATGGAATACAAATATTATTATCTAAAATGTGTCTAACTGGATCAAATAAGAGACTGCCGCCTGAGTGGATTATTTCTGATCTTCATAATTATATATGATGCATGTGTAAATTGTCCATATGTTTCTTCCTTCATTTATTACCATGGCATTTCCTCTATCAGTTTTGTTTTGTTATCGACAGGTATTTCTATGTATGCATCCTGACAGACATTTAGAGAGGTTTATGTGTCAAATCAATATTGACAACAATAACGATCCAGATCTTAGCATCCTCTGATTCATCTATAATTCCCCCCTCCTCTCTCTCTCTCTCTCTCTCTCTCTCTCTCTCTCTCTCTCTCTCTCTCTCTCTCTCTCTCTCTCTCTCTCTCCCAACTTGCAGAATGATTTTGTTATGAATAATTTTTTATTGTGAATCTAATTATCATGAAACGGCAGGCAAATGGTTTCGGAAATGTGTGGATGAATCTTCCAAAGCCAGCTGATTTAGGCAGCACCCTGACAAAAGAGCGCACGACAGAAAAGCGCAGACAAAAGAGCGCCGACAAACGAGCACAATATATAAGAGCTCAGTACGAAAAGAGCGCCAGACAAAATAGCGCACATAATTTTAGTAACTGAAAGAGAGAGGCAGTGAACACGGGCCGAGTCGGACCGGCTTAACTGGAGTTCATGACCTGCGCATAAATCAACGGCTACCTGCTAGGAAGTCTACAGGAATGGAAGAATTGCAAAGACTACAAAGTAAAAAGAATCGTCATGAAATAAGGAATACAAAAATAATGACAATGAATTAATATTAATAGAAAAGGAAATTAAGGAAATAAGGAGTATACGAAAAAAAAACGAAGCAAAGTGAAGCTCATAGGTAAAAAAAAAAATTCACGACAAGCACGTGAAAAAATGGCGGCATCAAGGAATACGACAACGGACCTACACAAATACTTTAAAACACGCCGAGTATAATCAGAAGATGGGGACTACCTAGAATGTAAATATAAAAAGGGTACACAACTGATTGAATTCCAAGGCTTGAATGATGGAAGAGTACCTGGAACAACAGCAGCTTTGGTAGATTTAAAAATCAAAGATGAAGATATAATCTCCAAAATCTACTCAATTAACTATGCAAAGGGAGGATACCAAATCAGATATAGGGGAAACACACCAGCGTTACCTTATGGAGAAACACAAATTTGTGGAATTAGAGCAGTAATAAAAAAATCCAGAACCGATTATGAGAAGAATAAGAAAACAAACAGGAGAACTCCATCTATCAGGAATCCCGACAGAGATACCACTGGAAACTACTGTTGGCTGGTTCGAAGAGAAATTTGGCATGAAAGTGGAAAAATCAAAACTTGGAGTGGTACCAGGGTTTAGTATCTTTGATGAAACTAGAATCTTCGAAATTGAGAAATCAAAACTACGCACAATCAAAAGAGCGAACTTTCTACATGGCTTTTTAACAACAACATGGTACAAGGGGTGCATATACCATAGAAAGTGTAATAGATGCGGGGAAACCGGCCATACGCCCAACAAATGTAATAGAGACGAAACTAAAGACACACCTGTCCCGAAAAAACAAAAAAACTATCATCCTGGAAAAGCAAATAACCAACAGAGAACAAAGTTTATTGCAAACTTTGAATAAGACCAAGAGAGAAACTGACCAGCAAAATAAAAAACCCAAAGGAAACAACAAGATTAATATCCAAAGCCGAGAAAATCAGACAATACCAAGCAAAACTTGGAACGACAACATGCAGAGAACAAAGTTTATCGCAAACTGCGAATATGACCAAGGGAGCAACTGACCAGCAAAATACGAAACCCAAAGGAAACAACAAGACTAATACCCAAAGCCGAGAAAAGCAGACAATACCTAACAAAACTGGGAATAAGGATGGAAAAAATGCAACAACCAGAACAACAAGAAATCAATAAAATGACAAACCAAAAAGGGAAGACAACACACGGCCAAGACGATAATAAGACAAGGGAAACTAAAAAAACCAGAACAACTAATAACAGCAGAACAGCTATTTATAAAGGAGAGGTTAGAGAGAAGAAAGGAAAAAAGGAAAAGAATAAGAGAAGAAGAGCAATTAATGGCGGAACAAGCCTTACACAATGATGAGTATCTAGAATAGATGAATTGAGACCAAAAATAATCCAAATTTTCTTACTGCAACAACCGGAGCAAGAAGAAAGAAGCTTCGGACAAAATTTTCAAAAGAAAAAAAAAACATATAATATATATTTAAAAAAAATTATATAAACAAAAAATAATAATAATAAAAAAAAAAATAAACAAAACAAAAATATATACCAAACATATATCATACAAACTCTAACATTCATAGGAGGGCCTCTCCATAATGGTCTGCGAAGATCAGCGGAAAGAGCACCCTCCAAAAAGAAAGAAAAAAAAGAAAAAGAAAAAAAGAAGTGAAGTTTTGGGAATAAGAGTCTTTTATAATGTCAACTTTTTCTTTTATATATATAAAATAAAAATAAAACTCTATAAAAAATAATATATACTGTATGTAATAATCTTCAAATAATATATAAATTGTAAATACCACCTTAGATGGGGCAAGAACATTAATGAGGACGCTATGGGGCTATATCACATGGCGCTACGCGAAGTGAGCAGGCGCATGAAAGAGTTTGAAAAAATACCCCAGTAGGATTTTCTTAATAAATATTACATATATTTTAAAACACACTTAAGAAATTTTAATTTAATATAATTTGTGCACCTCTTTTCTCTGGATGCTATATCCATACTTTTTCGTTCATGTCTAGACATGATACCTATTAATGGGTAAAATAAAAAACTCAAACAATTTTGAACAATTTATTTTGTAGAATAAATAACCTATATAAATAAAAGACGACCCTATTTGGGTCAGGAAATGTACAACCAATTAAATTCGTACAGATCCTTACTCAAGGCAGGCGGACATAGATATTTAAATAATAATAGAAAGTAAATTGAAGCTCAATACAACTATAATTAAATACACTTCAATTTACACAAAATTCAAAATTCAATTCAACTGCATCTAAATTAAACCTTGTACGTGATAACCCATTTTTGATGAGTATCACAAAATAGGACAACTGGTTGATTTGAATTTGAACTAAAATGGCTATCCTAACAAAAACAAAAATTATAGACTTATATATATATATATATATATATAGCAAGATACAAATAGCACCAACACAAATAGCAAACACAAGGATAATAGGGGACCACTAGCCATGGTCAAAAAAATCAAAGTGGAAACTAATTTGGGTAGATCAAATCCCATCTAGGAATTTCCTACTTAAAAACACTAGGAGAACAAAAAATACCCCTTATCAAATATATAATCCCAATGGGACAAAATTAAATGGGGAAAAAAATGAAAAATAAAAACAACAAACAACATATCCGGGGGAACACACACAAACATAAAAACGTTTTTACTTTTCTAATTAGGGGGTGGGTGACATCTGTCTTGTGCTCCCCAAGAAATGAATTACAATTTAAATTTGAAATCACTTCTGCGTAAAATAAGTAAATGTTTAACTAAATTATAATCATTACTTAAAATGACTTAAAAGGTCATTAATAGCACTATCTTCCCCTTATGTGACTCGATTGTTTCCATTTAAATTTTTGTACAGCTATTACACTGTAATTTTGTAAATGTTGTAAAACTGCAGAACATGGTGAACTTAAATAGGAATTTGTAACTATTTATACTTGTCCAACATATTTTTTGATCGCCAGTCTGTTTGTACGAACGTATATAGATCAAAGCTTCCATCGTTTGAAAACTTCTCTATATAACTATTTGATCTCTTATACTTGATAGTATAGTTGCAAACCTACTTCTTTTGCTCAATAATGTTTGAAAACTTCTCTACTTTATCTCTACTCTACTTGTTTGTATAATTTAATCGGCGCTCTTTTGGTATTGAGCTCTTTTGTCTTGCGCTCATTTGTCGGCGCTCTTTTGTCGGCGCGCTTTTGTTGTACGCTCTTTTGTCGGGTCACCGATTTAGGCACAACCTTGACATAGACATAACGCAGAGTTTTATACAACTCAGATCTCCAAGTAAACATTCAGTTTAAATATAGTGTTACGTGTCTATTAAGTTTACAAGTGTCATAAAGTTACAGGTCCCCTCCAGACTACTACCCGTTTCTTGATACAAAGGCCGGCATTACTGTCCCAAAAGTGAATAACTATATAGGGTTAAACCACACACAGCTGTTGCCTTATTATTTGTAGCAGATATCGTCCACATTTTAAGGTTTATCATCTCTCAAAATAGCATTGTATGAATAACTATATATGGCATAATTCTGAATATCTCTAACAATCCCTGATCTACATTACGTATGATACAAAGAGATTTATTGACTTATGTCGGTCACTGTCCTTGTGTCCTATATGTGAATATGTGTCCTATATGTGAATTATGACCTACATATTGGAATCTCTAAGCACGTTTTAAAGCATTATATTTGATTCCAAGAATACAAGCCTGATCGATGACTCACTCCATGTATTGCACCACGTACCAAGTTACCATTCCTATAACATAAATACAAGGCTTATGACATCTATCACAAATAATGTATTTGATTGTATTTGATTGTCAGTCTGCCTCTCCGTATTTGAAAGTATTGTTTGATCTTTAATATACCTCAACGTATATAAGAGTTCCTTATTTATTTAGTTCACAGTTATATTTGTGTATTTTAAAAAATTTTCTCTTCCGTTTTTTTATCTCAAACTTTCTGTTCACTTGAACATTTACATTCATTGTGCATCATTCCCTCCAAAACCCAACCATCACGTCGGCGCCTTGGGGTGACGGATAAAAACCACTCAGAGGATTGATTGCCAAGATGAAGTACATGCACATCTTCCCTCATAACCACTACAGTAGTTATTAAAATGTGCAATGAACCTATAAACTCTCGGTTAATGAGGTTCTCATGTAGTCTTCAACGACTTGGTAGGACAAAAATCTTATAACCCGATGGAAATGAGCGCTCGATGGATAGATGAAGAAGCATGTCGATAGGGAGAGAGGTGTAATGTTCACCAAACCGGCTATCTGCTCACCGTACGTGTTCTTATCGAGCCACTGTGGGAATCGGAAGATTCAAATTAATATATACGAGTTTCGTTAAAGATAAAATCATCCCTCCTCACTCTTTCGCTGACAAGCAAGGAGCGCGCCGACAAACCAATCACCGTGTTATTGTGATAAAAGTGGAAACATTGAAAACTCTGAAACCACTAGTCAACCTGGGTCACTCTATCCATGTTTGGAAATTAAATGTAAGTATATGTGACTATCCAGATTAGGGGTAAAATGGCCGCTTCTTTGTATATTTTTCTGTCGTCAGGAGGATTCTGAGGCTGCGATGGTCCTCTTGGAAACCCAATGTCGCTATAGTATCCCCCATTACTACCTATGCCATTGTCTTTTGTTTTTAATACTACAAGAGATAATGCATACTTCTCTTTCAATTAGTTTATTTAATGATGAATTCTTTCACGTTCCTGTTTTTCGTGTCATTGAAAGCAGTCTGTAGCCATTTCTTTTATGCTGAAAGTTCCTAATGACATTATAAAATATAAGTAAACATGACAAATAATTTCGGCTGTTTTTGTTTCATTTTTTATGATTTGCCCCTGGAGATCAGAAGGTCAAATTAACTCTTCATAACGTTTATGTTAGATGCATATCATAAGTTAAGTCTAGCTCTTATTGTCCTTAACGCAAACCAGAACTTTTCATATATCACAAGTACTACCAATTGGAACATATGAGTAAATACCTTTTCTTTAAGGTAAAACCTCAGTCAAAAATGCAACAGCTCTGAGTGGAACTATAGACTAAACATAAATACTTGTCATATTTACCACAACGGATTTCTTGTAATCAAAGTCAGTAGTATTCTTGAAAGAAGGTTAGCTTAGATCCAGGATCGATATTAAATCCTTGTTGAAAGGATATACAACTATCGATACGATACGTATGTTAAGTGAAAATCATAATTGGCCTAGACCCAGTTGACTAAATATGGACATTTACTAAGACACACGTAGTGCACACAACATATTATCATCACTTCGAATGTACTAAATGCACATTTATTGATCAGTGCTTTCACTGTAACATAAAGACGAATTTGGAATGGCCAGGCATTGTACTCTCAAACCGAAATAAATCCTAATAATTCATTACTGCAACAGTTTCCCAAGAAGACATTTGAACAGGTCACCAAATTCTTGCTTGTGACACTTGCGCCAATATATTTCTATGAATAAAATTCAACAATATTCTTGGTAGAGTTTTAAATCGATAGTTGTGTTACGAGAAAATATTAATTAGCGTACGCCTGGTAGATTGAACGGAACAGTCTTTAAGATACATGTATTGTAAATGACAAATGCACATCAAATGTACGAAGTATACTTTTACGTATAAATAGTTTAAAAGCTGTCTGAAATAAATTTCAAATGAAGCTAACTATTAAGTAGATCAATCTCCATTACAAGAACAATATCCGAAGGATTTTCCTTCCCTGTTTAGTTATTGTTTGATATTGGGATTCCACGAATTTAACGGTCATTGACATGCGCAGATATGTGACATTTGTCTATAAATCGTGGCTCTAATGGACAATAGCGTTTAGTGTAGAAACCGTCGGTCGCCACAATTTGTAATGGTAAAGTTGTGTTACGATTGCGTTTTATGGAATGACATTATTATAACTGCACCATACCTTCAGCCTCTGTCATACAATGGCATTTCTCAATAAACGGGACATTGAGTTCAAAATTATTAGTTCCGAGGTTACGGTTCCCGATGATCCCAGAGCCAAATTAATGTACTATTTAAGCTGTATGTGTACTGTTGTGGACCTTACCGATACTTCTCCAAATCTGCAGCGACTTCGAAATTATGCAAACTATAATCTCACTTCTGACGAGAAAGAAAGACTGATAATTTTGTGCGTTCTTCTGGACCCCGATGTGTTTATCAACAAATGCATTTTTCAAAATGATGTTATGTGTTTAAATTCCAGCAACAAATTTTATGAAATAACACAAGTAAACAACCACCTGCTCGTCGCTGGAAATGTAATCATTGGCGGGCGGAACAGACGAGTGAACAAGATCATGACATTCAAAAGGAGCTGGATCCAAAACAACTACTACACTCCTCTGAATATCTTGCTCCAGCAGCGTCAAATGCGTCGTCAGAATAATGCAACGGCCTGCTTAATCTCATAAGACAAAGATAAGAAACTAACACAATGTAAGTCTTTTTAAATCTTCTTCAGGACACGTTTAAGACCGGATACCATATTCCGCACCTATCCTGGCAAGTAAACAACGCTACTGTCTGGCGATTGACAATATTATTTTGTATAACATACCTACACAAATCAGCCCTGGAACACATGTGCATGTTACAAGTGTAGCAAAATATCTCCAATCAATTTACACCTACACCTTGTTTGCTGTGATAACTTACTGTAGTTCATTTAATATATATGATTATATTTGTAGGAAAGTAGAAATATTAGTACAAACATGTTGATGTATTTTTTTAAACGTCATATTGCGCATGCTATCTGGAGCACATTCTAAATTGCATTTTCAGTTTTGGCGGTGTGAACTTGTTGGATCTTGTCGATTTCTTTAATTTGTCAGGTAAGTAAGAGCTGTTTAAGTTTTTCACAACCGTCAGTGAATATAACGTGTGGTGACGAAAGTAAACTTAATGTCATCAATAGAAATTCAAGGACATATAATTTGAAGGGCCATTAAAATATCTTTTGTACACTATTGCTGAGGAAAATAGGTGAGTGCATTTTCCACGTGACTACCTCTACGTCCTGTTGCACTTCTTTATCCTCACAATATACATTCATGTAACTCTTCGCTTATGGTTCAACTGAACAAAAAATAAACAAAATCCGTTAATGACAGTCATTATTTGAGAAATGAATCTTGAGTCAACTTTTTGCCTGTAGGAAACATACCTTCGGTGAGGTGATATGTTGGATTTCGTCTAGTTTAATTTAAAAGGCATAATCGTATATGTGAATCAAGCTTTTGCACAAAAGGTTTCAATAGATTAAAGTTCAGAATTTATTTAAAATAAACCATTAACCGGGTCGTTTATGGGCGTATGAAGAAAGATTGTAAACGAAAGTGACAAATTGGTTTCCTAGACTTTTCGTAGTTAAATATATGTCTCTCTTTTAACTTGTACACCCACGTGCTCTAAAATATGACACGTGTTCTTGTGATATGTTTGATATTCAATTATGACTATTAGTTTTGAAAACATATCGAACACGAAATTCCATTTCAAAAGTCAAACATTAGCCGAATACATATGCTTTATGAATTTTAGAGTGTACTAATGTAATGTTATAAATCCTGACAAGTGGAATGAGATTATAAATACTGGCTTTCACCGAACAAATGCAATAAAGCTGTCCAGAGAAGAAACTCATTAAACAGCAAAATTACGTCTTTTATTTATTTCATATATAAGTTAGATATGTAAGTAACTTTGATAAAATTTAGTAATATATGATGTCCTCTAGATGCAGCTATAGAATACGTTGTTTATTGAGACGTGTATTTCACATATAAGTTAGATATACAAGTGACCTTGAGAAATTGTAATAATATATGCTGTTCTCTAGTTGCAGCTATTGTATATGGATGTGTCCACTGAGTCATGTTGTATTATACTCACACACTGATTAAGGAAATAGTTCTCGGTCTATTTCGTTTGTGTCGCGCTCTATACTATTTATAGTTCAGAACTAGCTCTTAGAGGATACAAATTCAAAATCAACTAAGTTTTCCTCTTCTGATAAGGGCAAAAATAGTTTTTTCAAGGTATGATCAAGGTACTCATTTCATGTCATTTGATTTCGCTCCTATAATATTTGGTATTTTGTCAGATCGATTAGTTTTGAAAAAAATTCTATCTATCTATCTATCTATCTATCTATCTATCTATCTATCTATCTATCTATCTATCTATCTATCTATCTGTCTGTCTGTCTGTCTGTCTGTGCGCCCGTCCGTCCGCCAGACTGCCTGTATGTGCGTCCGTCCGTCTGTCTGTTTGTCTGTCTGCCTGTCTGTCTGTCCGTCCGTACGTCCATCCATCCATCCATCTAAAGCGCTCACCTTTACGGATCACTGTCATCTCACCTCTGTCTGCGTGGGTTCTAGTCTCAGACTAGCTTAATGTGGGTATGTGAGAAAGCTTGCCGGTAGCTTCTCGTGAGTCGGTGGTTCTTTCCGTCGTTTTCCTGGGTTCTACCTTCACCAATAATACTGGCCGCCATGTATAGCCTATCTTGTGCTGAAAAATGGCGTTACACCCTACAACAACAACAACAACATTCTATCTATCTATCTATCTATCTATCTATCTATCTATCTATCTATCTATCTATCTATCTATCTATCTATCTATCTATCTATCTATCTATCTATCTGGGTTTTTCGTATTGCTTCTAAGTAGTTCTTAATTATTCGTTAGTATTTTGTGCGTCATTTACTTTTTCTTCTTTGATACCAAGTTTCTTTGTAAATATAAAAATTTATATGTTTGATATTACACAC
The DNA here is from genome assembly GCA_029339505.1 of Unio delphinus. Classification (NCBI taxonomy): domain Eukaryota; kingdom Metazoa; phylum Mollusca; class Bivalvia; order Unionida; family Unionidae; genus Unio; species Unio delphinus. The sequence continues at coordinate 95,729 of JAQISU010000230.1, read as the reverse complement.
TTATATGTCTAGGGGAGGTTTAGGTCGGGCCAGTTGCATATTTAGGACAAAGGGCAACCAAAATCTAATTTCTAAAGATAGTCTGTGAAATATTTATTGAAAGCTTCAGGATTCGTTTTTAAACTCAAATGTGCTTTTAAATAATATGTTGTAATTATAATGCGTTTAAACAAACTCGAACATTTTCGGCTCCTCTCGCCTGCGAGCTCAGCGTCATCGCACCATACGTGGTTCTCAGTGTCCGCAACTGGCATATACGTTTTATTACATCAAATAATATAATAATAATTCAGAAATTATTGTGAGGTAGAAATTAATGAACTGTGTAAATTATTCACATAAGAAACAAGTATTTTAAGCATTAAATGTTACATATTTCTAGTGTGACTTAACCACTTAAATAATTTTTTCTCGATATTGTTTTAAACTTTCAAATTAGAATTGAATAGAAGTACTATGATCTAACGTTTCTCTAACTGTATTAAAGAAAAGATTGTCGCCTTAGTGGATTGTTTTCTGATCCTCATAATTATATCTGATGGATGTGTAAATTGTTCATATGTTTCTTCCTTCATTTATTACCATGTTATCCCCTCTGCCAGTACTTTTAGTCATGGATAGCGCCTGTTATCGATACGTATTTCTATGTAGACATGCTGACAGACATTTACAGAGGTTTATGTCTCCAGTCAACAACAACGATTCAGATTCAAGCATCATATGGGCCATTTATACTCTCTCTCTCTCTCTCTCTCTCTCTCTCTCTCTCTCTCTCTCTCTCTCTCTCTCTCTCTCTCTGTCTCTCTCTCTCTGCCAACTTGCAGAATGCTTTTTTTATAACTGAATTTGTATTGTGTACGTAATTATCATGAACCTAAACGCAAATGGTTTGGGAAATGGGGGAATGAATCGCCCAAAGATAGCTGATTTAAGGGCAACCTTGACAGGAGACATACATGAACCAGACACAACATAGAGTTATATAGAACTCAGATCTCCAAGTAAACATTCAGTTTAAATATACAGTTACATATCCGTCAAGTTTACAATTGTCATAAAGTTACAGGTGCCCTACAGAGTACTATCCGTTTCTTGATAAAAAAAGCCGGCATTTCTGTCCCAAAAAATATATCACTATATAGGATTAAACCACACCCATTTAATGCCTTATTACATGTGGCAGATAACGTCCACATTTCAAGGTTTATCATATATCAAAATAGCACTCTAAGAATAACCATATATGGCATAATTCTGAATATCTCTAACAATACCTGATTTACATTACGTACGATACAAAGAGATTTATTGACGTATGTCGGTCACTGTCCTTGTGTCCTATATTTGCATTATGACATACACATTGGAATTTCTAGGCACGTTCTGGAGCATTATATCGGATTCCATGAATACAAGCGTGATCGATAACTCATTCCATGTATTGCACCACGTACCCAGGTACCTTCCCCATTACATAAATACAAGGCAGATGACATCAATCACACATAATCTATTTCTTTGTCAGTCTGTCTATCCGTAAAGAAAAGATTGTTTGATCTTTATTATACTTCAATGCACATAGTGTTCCACATTTATTTGGTCCACAGCTATATTTTTGTATTTAAAATTTTCTCTTCCGTTATTCCATCTCAAGCCTTATGTTCACCTGAACATTCACATTCATTCCACATCACTCCCTCCAAAGGCACACCATCACGTCCTCGCTTTAGGGTGACGGAGAACAACCACACAGAGGATTAATTGGGTGAAGTACATGCCCTTCTTTCCCGTAACCACTACTGTAGTTACAAAGATGTGCAATAAATCTATAAACTGTCGGCTAATGAGGTTCTGATATAGTCTTGAACGACTTGGGAGGCCAAAGAAGGTATAACATGGTTGCAGTGAACATTCGATGGGTAGATGAGGAAGTTTATCGATATCAAGAGAGGTGTATATATATATATATATATATATATATATATATATATATATATATATATATATATATATATATATATATATATATATATATATATATATATATATATATATATATATGTGTGTGTGTGTGTGTGTGTGTGTGTGTGTGTGTGTGTGTGTGAATTTCGTTAAAGATAAAATCATCATGCCTCGCTCTTTGCACTTACAAACAATGAGCGTGCCATCAGACCAATCACAGTGATTCTGTGATAAAAGTGAAAATATTGAAAACTATGAAACCACAAGTCGACTTGTTTGGAAATCCAATATAAGAACACTGCTAGAATGTCAGCTAGCTGGATTCTGCAACAATGGCCGTTTGAAAGTATATGTTTCTGTAGTAAGAATTATTCTAGGGTTGCTATGGCCCTCTCGCAAATGGCAGCGAGACTTCTATGCGCATGGTAACTATTCAGCGGCATTATAATGTGGACACTTGTTAGTATATATATATATATATATATATATATATATATATATATATATATATATATATATATATATATATATATTCACATTCATGTGGGGAGGAGCCTGATAATGTGTGTTTCCTTGTCCATTCGTCCAAACATTCATCAGAATTCATGGATTTATAACGATGATCGGACATGTAAGGATACTGATCAAAGATAAACAGCAAATGGAATTTTGTCTCCTACTAGTTGGCTTTGACTTTGAGCACTATCAAGTCGCTCTTGCCAGATCAACCAAAGATAAAGGATGTTAAAATAAATACTTAATATCCTTGATTTACGACATAACCAAACTTAAAAGATCAATACGATGTAGATAGAAATGCATTTGAGATTAAAAACTGTTATGAAACGCTTTCCGAGCACAATAAACAATCATGAGAGTGAACAACACCTCTAAACAGTACTTGGGTCAAGATAAAGACTGAGAAAAAGGACCAAGTTTTCAATAAAACACTGAAATTCATCGAGTTCATATGAACTACCATTCTGAATGATATTTTCACAGCCTGTCGCAACCGTGTCAAGATCCAACGAATTTGTTCCTATTACATACGTTTGTTTTGGATGATAAAATATAGCCATGGCTCTTCAGAACTTTTAATATTATTCCCACTCTTGCACTCTTCTGTAACATGAGACACACTTTTTCCTTGGCTAATACGACGTCGTGTTGATTGTGTTGATATACAATAATGGGCTTTTATTAAGGAAAATATATTCTTTTAATGCGCTGTGCCGGCGCAAAGTGCAGATTATGAGCTTTATCTCACAGCCAATAACACGATGAATAAGGCAAAACAAAGGACGTTAACATTTTATTACTTTTATCCCGTCATTTAAATGTACCCCTACGCGAGCATGAGTTGCATCTCTTTCGAGTTCATTTCACCTGTTCATATTATCGTGCTTTCATGATGTCAGAATTTATTCTGATACTATCTTATAATTATAAACTTTTCTCTGAAATGAAAAAATTTGAATTTCAAAGTCTTGGACTGTATCATGTATTCAAACGATTGCAGACTTTTCTTGGTGGGATGTACTGGGTCGTGAATATTTAATTTTCTAATTTATTAAACAAGCCTCAGTGTAGACATTACTAACAGTAAATTTAGTTGAAAATGTCTGGTATCGGTCAACATGAATCAGCATTGACCACAGTTAAGTAAAAGTATTAAACTCTTCCTTATATGCTCAATATGCATGTAAATTACATGAACTACTTCTGGTTACGGCTAAATTAAACATTGGCCATAGAAAAGTCTAACGTTGACCAAGTATTGGCCATAGAAAAGTCTAACGTTGACCAAGTAAAATACCTGACTCCATTTATTTCCCACCAACGGCAGCTGCCGTTTCTGCCTGGTAGTATACCTCAGTCTTATATGGATCAACAATTTGAAGTTCTGGAGCAGCGTCCTGCGAATTTTGTGTTAAATGATAATACCTAGAAAAATATTTGGCTTCTTCAGCAAAATAACTACAATATTTGTCCACTAAATTATTTGAAAATAGATTTATTTATATTGAGATAAAACAAAATAATATAGCTCAACTCAAATCAAAGACAGAGCCCATCACCCCCGCGAAAACTAAATAGTAATTACCATATACAAATCAATATGCTACGTGCATACGTTGTATTATAAATGCTGTACCTAAGTGGGATGTTTAAGCTCACACTATATATTATGCATGTGAAAGACACTGTGCTGACATTAGAGAGAATGCTGATAACAATAGGACACATCTCATGATAGTGATTGACGGTGTATTCGCTGATATTACCTATTCATTAAAACATGCAAAAAACATCGGTGTACATTTTATATCTCTACCGGTATTTCTCGCGACTTTGGAGTTATCTTCGGCTGAAGGATACATCAGTTAGCATATACATTATATTTCAGGAGCAAATTCTATATTTGGTTAAATGTAAATCCGTGTGGAATAGCACAACCCTCTGTCCTGTGGCCATTTTGAGAATCGTGCTTGGATTGGCTGTTACCAATGACCGCTATGAGTCTAAAGTGTACGCAAGTTTATTCCGGAGTAAAGGAAGTTATGTACCTAACATATTAACATACACTAGTAAGTAACTTAAAAATCAGAACGTTTTCAATAATTTGCATTTGGCCCGAAGATCTTTCACAACATCCAATAAGTCAAGAGTCTGGTATACACACGTGACACGTTCAAACATGTGATTAAATATTATAATTTAAATATTCAAATGTATTATATGAAAAATGTATTATGTTGTACATTCGACTGTTCTGTAAAAGATATCATAATGTTTCGAATTAATTTGTCATATGCAATGATATTATACCGTTATTATCATTAAATTCGTAACAAGGTTTTTCGGCGATTTCCGTACTTTTCTTTTTGACGGAAATTACCAAAGTACAGGTACAGGGAAGATGTAACTTGGTACGTACCATTGGACAAGAGTACCGCAGTAAACAGGTACACCGGTAATAACACACACCTTTTTCAATTATCCTGTCGTATACAAAGAGCGCTGGCGTAAGTTTATCCTTGTCCCACAGTAGTGATTCAAAGAGTAATGATTTTACTTCTATGCACATGAAACTGCTTAGATAAAATTGTTGATGCAGTATATGTGTTAATATTTGAAAAATATTAATTGTGTTGATTAAAAGAAACATTAAGTTACTTAGTCATATTTATTTTCCAACGCAAGCGGGATATTATAAAATTCTCTTGGTTTGTCCGTCAGATTGTTTAATTGTTCTCTACTTCTTTTACTCCACGATTGCGCTGAATTACCACGTCTATAAACATGTAGGACACATATTTACAGCAATCATGAAGGGATTGTTACGCCATTGTTTAAAAAAGATTGGGCTAAGAAGGTACTCACAATGAACCATTTCTAAAATGCTTTCTATGTAAACAAATTCATGGTGATTAAATGTCACCATCTACATTACTTGGACATAATCTTAATGCATTACAAAAGTAAAGGCGGAATAGTTATGCCATTTGAATATATCCAATATCATGGATCAAAGTTAAACTAATTTCTTGATGTAATTTAAATATGTCTCATATTATGAATCGCAGTTGAAGAATACTCTCGATACTGGTTGAAAGTATACCATATCATGAAGCTCTATTGAAGATAATAATTGATACTGGTTGAAAGTATGCTATGGCATGAAGCTCTGTTGAAGTTAATACTTGATACTGGCTGAAAGTATACCATATCAAGTAGCTCTGTTGAAGTTAATACTTAATACTGGTTGAAAGTATACCATGTCATGAAGCTCTGTTGAAGTTAATTCTTGATACTGGTTGAAAGTATACCATGTCATGATGCTCTGTTGAAGATAATACTTAATACTAGTTGAACATATACCATGACATGAAGCTCTGCTGAAGAAAATACTTGATGCAATTTGAACATATCCATCTAATGGACCCAATTTGAAGCGATTGCTTAATATAATTGGAATATTATTATATCATTAATATCTTTTAAAGATCATACATTATGCAGCTTTAGTTATTTCAACCAACCTATCCAGTTACTCAGGCGACAGCGTGGATTACGTAAAAAGTTTTATTAATCAGCCACCTTTTGGAAAAGAGAAAAACAACCGATTTCATTTACTACGTTTGCAACCACTCAGGTGGCCTAACAGGTTAGAGTATCCTCCGCAGATGCTAGAGGTCACAGGTTCAAGCACGGCTGTGTCATAACAAAGTCATATTAAACGGGAATAGAAGCTGCCTCGCATGGCGCTCAACATTACAAGGTTAGTGTTAGGAATGGTTGCTTTGGTTTCAGGGCAATGCGACTGGATGGGGTATCATGAACCATGTATGTGGCATGGTGTTCATGCACTAGCCATGCACCCATCAACCATAAATACCGACATAAATTCAAATGCAAGCGGTGAATCAGAGCTTAAGCGCTAGACAAGATGAATTTTGCTTTCAGCTATGGACACAATCGTTTTCTAAATGGCCACCCATTTCGTACTTACTCAAAGCATCTGGTAGAGCTTGACCCGTCCCTTCATTTTCCTGTGTACATGCGTACTGATTTAGGACCCACCCCGACCTACGCACGTACGATTGACGCATCCCTCTCTAACCCCATAGAACGGCCTTTATTTAATCCATGCAAAAACACTCTAGGATTTAATAATATTAACGTGTTTAATAAAACAGTCCACCTATTTCGAAAGCCTGGCTGCATCAAATAAATAAGCTGCGTAACTTTCAAAAATATTGTCTAGTGCCCGCTAAAATTCTAACTACAGGGGATTGCATCGTTGCTTACAATATAAATGTCATACATGTACTATCTAATAACTACAACGGATGACACTTTACGTCTATCTCGCTCGACCTATTTAAGAATAAACGCTGATATTTCAAGATACGTTTCGTGAGCTTTTCTCCTTCAACAGCAACAGCGAAAAGGAGTAAGAAATCAACAGGAAGAAAAAGAAGCAGCAGAGTAGAAACAAGATCTAGATGAGAGGGCATTAGATGCCCACCATAGTAATTTCTACCAAACTATCGAGAGAAGCTAGTAAAAAAATAAGCCGTGGCCGTGGCAAATACGTAATACAATTAAAGCTGATGACGTCCCGTTCCCGAGGTTGTTCTTTAATATAAAACATACACACATATCCTTCATTGTAAAAAAAAAGACCACGCACCGATCCTTGCAGGGCCAACCGCTTCTTTCGAAAATAGTATTACGTTTTACCAAAGTCAACTAAAACTCAAAATTGTGTTTGTTTCATCCATGATGATCGTGTGTGAATACGTGAGTGTAGGTCCATATTCTAAAAATCTCAAAACAACGAGACACTTACGTTTTCTCTCTGGCCTATTCTGGTACAAAGTTTACAATGCAATTGAAGTTCAGCACGTTCACAGGTTTTAAAGATTTTGAATCCTACGTACCGATGGATAAATCGGAAGAGTTCATCAACGATGTGTAGGATTCTTTGTTAAACACAGTGAAAGGGCAATGTGAAACCAATAACATCATCGCTTGAGACTTTTAATTCATCAGAACAGTTTGAAGTTTCCAGTTGGATCGATTTCAGCAGCCCGGCGAAATTGACACCTTCAAATGTCATCGACAAGATTCAACACGTGGAACAATCCAACGACACATTTCACATCACCGATGGAAAAGCATCAAGTCTCATGATCAATGTTTATCTTTCCAAAGGGACATGATCCAAAACGATATTTTTGGTGGACGAACATCGCAGCATCTAACGTGGCCTCGTCCAAATTAACAACACTCAAGATCAGATATGTTTAGCCCGTGGTACGAACCTATCCCGGTCAGAACGACACTCAAGATTGTTAAAGAGCCTGGGAAACTATTGAACGATCAAACCATGCCATCCAACAAAGAGAAGCAGAACTTATATTACAGTAATCAGGGGTATCCAAAGACACACCCTATGTCATTACTGCATTGAACATTTTGCAAGAGGTTTTGAATCCACTCTACACCTTGAAAATACATCCTCAAGAAGTTCGCTGACCTCTTGTTTCGAGGCAAACATTTTAAAGACGGAAAATGCATTTATGTCTACCATCACAATGAACGTTATGATGCGTGTATCTGTATCATTGTATTCCTGGATACGGGTATTACTGTTAGAAATGTCACTTTAGCTATACCAGTCGAGAGCAACAAGCATAGTTGATCGAAATGAGAGCGATGTTTGGCTTCTAAGCCGTATCTTGACGAAGGACAGGAACGATTGCATTGCCCTGCTTTTCATCCGTATCTGCTACCAGCAGCATTCGAAGACACAGGCTTCACGTTAGAAAAGTGAATGTGAACTCCTATGATTGTGATTTACTTGTGGACAAGTCATAGGTAGCAATAATGTTCAGGAAAAAATGATGTCTCGTGTGGCGTCAAATGGTGGGTTTGGAACACGAATGATACATTCAAAAATACCAACCCAAACAAGAGAAAGACGCTGACCACACGAAAGGGAATTACATCTGTTTTGATTTCGAATGCATGCAAGAGACAGGTAGTCACACCCCTAATGTATGGATGGCTCAATGAGCGTGTGAGAAGTGCATCTAAGAGCCTATCTTTAGTCATTTTCAACACTGCAGCAAAATTCCTGGAGAACGTGAAAAAAATCATTTGGAGACCGAACACTCAAGCCGATTACGTCAAAAACATCTGAGACCATATTGACGAGACGTGTAGCCAGGAGGACATCGAACGTTACGGAGATTGTCATCATTCCACGGTAATGGATTACATTTCGCAGGATAAGATGGACACTTTCTTCTCAGATACTGTACGGAACAAAGTACTGAACGTACATGCAAATGTGACAAGCTCAGTTTAGAGATTCAATGAGTTACTTGGCCATGCCTTGAAATGTTAAGTATTGTCGTTCTGACGTGGACATTTAACAGCGTTGCTGTGGACAATTTCGAGAATAATTCATGAAGCACGACGGACTAATCCTTTGAAAATTCCTGCACCATAGCCAAAGCGTTTTCCTTAGTGTATCACTACGATTCATGCTCGAAAACAGCAGTTTTTATTATCACTCCAACGTCGAACATTGTCAAACGTCAATATTAGGTCAAATTATTCGGACTTCATTATTAGTGAGAGGAGGAAGACAAATCGACTCATCATGTCCTCACTAGGGTAGGCGAACAGAACATCAGAAAGTATTCGGTGGATTCATGCGTATTTGAAAACCCAAATATTGTGTACGAATGGAACTGATGCCATTATCTAAGATGACCCATCTGCTACTCTCAACGTGGCACTAATAATCAGTTTTTAAGACGGATCATGGAAGACTTGTACCAACCACTTTGTAGTATCCCTTTTTACTTCACCATTGCCAAAGACAACCAAGACCAACCTTATCAACACTTTCAGAAAACACGTGTTTTGCCGGAAACGTGTCTCAGCGTGGAATTGTTCAATGCTCCAGACGTCGGATACCAGTTGTTAGAAGTACAAGACACTTACCACTTTCCCAACAGACAGAAAAAATACCACAATATCAGACACACGTGAACATTGTTCGTGAGGACTTGATCTTAGTAAATTAAGAAGAAAAACCGGACCTTGTAGAAGCCGACGAATTTGGAAATGACATAATTGCAGATTACGTGAGAGCCCATACTCGCTTAAAATTGTACGAAGCTTTCTCACTGTTAGGAGATCGGGTCCTGTACTGTTACATGGACATTTGCATCGACATCGATCGCCTGGGTCAAGGTCAGTCTGATATCGAAAGAAAACTCTTTAGGAACCTGGACGGAACAGCACATGGTTTGCTTGTGGCGGTCATAAAATTACGGCAACGAATATCGGGACACACACAAAAAAGTGCACATGGAGCGTGAAGTGAAAGAATTGACTCTCAATTATCGCACCAGTCGAGTGGTGAAGTTTAGCGTGCTGAAATAAGCTTTCCAGTCTAGACAGGATGGACACGTTAATGTGTCCACCTATGAACCGCACAAAATTGTACGTTTACCCAAACACCAAATTGTCAGTCGATCTTTGGAAAAAGTATACCAAGTCGTGTACCACAAGCGAGTGCGAGCTTAATTTGCCGTTCAGACATGTCGATATTGGTCAGCATATAAAACGCGAGCACGTCCAAGATCTATCGTTGAATGTACCTACAAAGACCAATCGAGAAAGATGAATATTTGCAGATAAGTACAAGACTAGCTCAGACAGGCACAAGTCCAGATCGGGACTTCTGAAGTGGAGTGCGTTGCTGTGTCTTGCGATTGCATGGATGTCGTATGTTGTGACCTCAGCGATTCAGTACAACATCATGAGAACTTTGCTATGACTACTACTACCAGTACACTTACCATAACTTGTGATGGTGTGCGTATGTAACCTGACTGATGCGAAAGCGATGCCACTAGTTATCAAGGAGTCTTTACTCGTTTCAAAGGTGGTGGTCAACCTCCACATAAGACCATGTGTCAACCACCCTACTGTCACCCAACCTTGAGCAATTCCTGAGAATTTCATCGTATCCGCATCGAAATGAGCCTGTGAAAGAAGAACATTTCTTCCCTAGGCGTTTGCTTGAATACTGCGAGTTTGAAAGTCGTTTACAAGCGTTCCTAGGAAAGTTGCCTAAATATATGGTTAGACCTTTTCCCGAGGAATTAGCCAGAGCCGGATTTATCTATTTGAGCAAATGGGATACAGTCAGCTGCTTCAATTGAGCTGATATTTCACAAGTGGGAGCAGATATATTCGGATTACCTGGAATATGGTTGACGGTCTCTGCATTATTCATAATTACGTTTAATAGGACACTAGTAATTAAAGTGGCATACCATGTCGTTCAAAAAACCAGCTTGGCTAGGAGTCAAACGTAGGACAACACCTAGACTAGTATTTGAATCCCATTAAAAATAATAATCCCGTCTTACCGAACGAATTGCAAGAGAAGATATACAAGTAAGGTTGGCAGGGACTTTGCTAGAGCAACCTTTCAATTAGTGCCTGAGGCACTTGTGTGTCGAGAAATTCATGAAAGGAAATTGACAAAGGTCAACAAACTTCTCATAGTTTTCTAGATCAAGTTTGTGTTCATGCGAGTATTCAACTTAAGACCCTTTACATCAGATGATTGTATTACCATTCTTGACTGTTACCATCAACGGCGGTGGTCAGAAATTACTCACGTTATCCATTACGTTTCACTCAAGGAAAATATTTTAAATAAAATAAAAACAATCAGATCTGACCCCAACATTTGTATAGATATTGACGGACATGAGAAGTTCACAACAAAACATTCGTGGTTTGCAACTAGAGTTTAGAGAGCGCATTTACCGATAGCTGGTTACAATACAAGTTCAACTAGGACAATTTCATCCGTTACGTTACCAATGTTGGAACCTGAATGGTATAAGAGGACTGATTCTGATGAAAGTGTTCAAGTGGTCAGACATCGTTATACTGGACATGGGCGAGAAGGATTTGTTTGTTACTGATTCTTTTTACTACTGGTTAGACTTGCTGGAACGATTCCAAAATTCCAAAATGAGAGGTAGAGGATTACCCAAGTCTTTGACACAATGTAAACGTTTTTCAAGAGGAACTTCTGAACGGAGTGTGATGTGTGGATGTGCTAGTTAGTGATTAAACCATTTAGATCCTTCACTGGAGTACGTGCAGCATGTACACTTATTGCCTCCGACATAAAAGGAATTAAAAAAAGATAAAATGCCATGATGCAACAAAGTCAGTAGAAAGATATCTATAACGGTATTCAAACTGTGAAGGATTGCCAACAATTATAACGAGTACTGCGTTCTATGAATTCGTGTCGACGTGTGGTTTGTATCCTACTGACTTCCAATCTGGATGTCGTTTACCAACCGATACGAACAGTACCTACCACGAAATAAAAAATAAAAATTGTGCATTTTAATGTCCATTTAAATGTCCACGAGAGACTCATTTTTTTAAAAGTCTTCCGTTTTCATCACGATACATCTAGACCTCTACGGAAAAGAGATTCATCATCTTTATGGTGTGGAACTTGTTAATTATACCTTCACTGAACAGATGTACGTGGCTGGAAACTTTGGGGTTTTGAGGCTTTTAGTCGCGTGAAAATCCACAAATACGTGCTTGTGTCTTGGAAGCCAATCTCAAGAAGTCAAACAATGGTTTACGGTGACAGTACGTCAATTACTGGCCGGCATCATTCTCATCCTTCATCAAACCAACGCTTTTTGGAGAAAAACTAAATAATCTTGACGAAACTTGCCTATCCTTACATCGACACTCAAACCAACATGCGAATCATTTTGAAACACTGATTTCATGTACTATAGAGTCCTCTTTAAGAAAAAAGCCACTGCTAGGCCGAAAGGTACCCAGAAGAATAATGAAAATACAAATGCTGTCAAGACCAGGTCACAGCTCAGAAAATAAACCTTCCCAATATACTGCTTTTACTCGCAAAAGAGACACTTTGGTCAGGATTCAACCTTAATTTCTCAAACCATGACCTGCAGCGGCAACAACGGTGAGCGCGCCTCCAGTAGCCTAATGTTCTTCCACTTCTCCGTTGCTGTAAATGTCAACCAAAGTGCACGAGAGATTGAGCTTGTTACAGAGTTTACTAGATTTATCCAATCAAGAATGGTCCCAATTTAGTCAGTTGCAAACCCCTCCAGGACGTGTGATGCCTGTTATATATTTGATACCACCTACAGACAATCAATCGCAACGCACCCTAGTATAGGAAAAACTGACAAAAAAACAGGTATCAGTGTTTTTGTGCCTCTGAACGCCCAAAGAAAATACCCATCCATCAAAAGAAAAAAGTATGTTGGTACATGGATGAGGAATTATGCCCATGTCAACCCTTGCTGAAAGGTGTATTGAAAATAAGGGTGGGATGACCACTATTTATCCCCATCCAAATTAGCATCAGGGAAAAGTGGGTGACTTATAAAAATGGACAAGGTGTTAGAAAGCATTTACTACGACCCAACCCATCGTGCAGGTTACGGACGAGTTCAAAAATTAAATTGTATCGTGCTGCCAAAACCCGTCTGAAAAGTCTTTGTTTAACTCAAGTACGACAATGATTACAAGAACAAGCCACGTAACCTTACACAATCCTATTTTCAACCACAAATTTACGGAAGTCGCAAACGTGTGTGTGTGTGTTTGTGTATGGGGGGGGGGCATCGATCATCAATGTCAGAGCTATTTAGCCGATATGTCATGTCCTCATTTACAATAGTTGCTACAAATACTTGTTTTGTGTTACCAACGTCTTTTATAAATTTGCCTGGATGGTGCCATTGACTAGTTTATTGACCCGAGGGTTAGTGTGAGCCTAAAACTGGTGTTGAATTAAAGTGTTCGTCGATATTAAACCAACAAAGGCATCGAATTTCTGAACCAAGCTTTCCAGATATTAAAGAAACGTGAAATTCATTTTTTCACCACCTAAAATTCCTAAACCAAATCCAACGATAGTTTCACTTGCCCAAGTTACAATGCGTGTCAAGAAAAAAGAAGACAAAGTGTATGACATCGCAAACATTCTCGAATGAAGTGGGAAAAGACGTGCCAAAGAAGTCAAAGTATGTTGGAAGTGATATCCTCCCAGGTTTGATTCTTGGATGAACGATTCGCATCAAAAATTAGAAACGTGACCATCGTGTCCTTCAACACAGCTTCAGATGTCACTACAACCATGACCACGACTACATGCAGTTATTCTCTGTAAGATCTACAAAAGCAATCATTTGGATGTGGTGTTGATAAAGTGTGCGCAAATCGTCTTTATCTGCCAAATATTTGTGGTGTATCGTGTTATCTGTGCGGCCATTACTGAGTTAAGTTTGCAACAAGGAGAGAAACAATTGTGGACCATTTAGTGAGGAGTTGCAGCAGTTATATACCACCCAATTCTTTCCTGAAATTCTCTCCACACGGGAAAAACAGACGTCTTACGTACAACGTCAGTCATTTTACCAACAGTCACCACTCCACCATCAATCGTTTTGTAGACAATCATCTGCCATTGAGTGATCTCTCAGACAACAGAAGAACTCTGGAATTATAAACAACAATAACCAATTTTACTTAACCATTTACAGTGACAGTTCCATGGAGATGTTTCCGATCAACGCTTTGTGCTGTATCACGGCCAAATTACATCAAGCCATCCAATTAGGTCATGAAGCCAGTTAGGAAGTGGCTTTATTGGAAATGATTCACTCAACACAAATAAAAAATGTCATCGAAAATAAAAACTTTTACGGGCGAAGTTCATGACAAGCAAGTGCAATGAAATGAACGCGCCACTGCAGGTGACTCTGTGGGAAGAAAACAGGACCAAAATCCTAAACAGCCCTCCAATCCTTTGAAAATTCCCCAGGCGATTACTTTAACGCCAAACATATTGGTGAACACGATTTCTACCGAATTAAATGCAGAGTTTGATACAACCTTGGAGAAAACCGGAAAATGTGTCACCCTCCAGTAAGATAGAGCGGCTCGTCGCATGCTGATCAAATATTCTTTGGACAAAGTGTTGGCCATTACATTTTGTCCTGAACTGTGTGGCATTTTGGATGTTGACACCAAGAAGATAAGAATTAAAACAAAATACCAGCCATTACCGGTTAACTTTAATGTTTACGAAATACTTTAGATTCCCTGTAGAAATGAAATAATGGCTCATTTTCATTTTTGTTTACTCCGACGTGGAGTACAATGTAGAGGGACACACCTCTGTGCCGTTATTGCGTGTCATTCCTTTCAAACTGGATTAACCACCAATGCTGAGGAGGAAGGTGGAACCACCTATCACGATCACCGTGAACTTGTACATCATCACTAGTCTCCGTTAACACTGTCAACATTACTATCAAAAGGAGAACTGGGACAAAATATTCCATTGACCAAAGGGAATGTCCGGGTGAAATTGTATGTACAAAAACGATTCTCTAACGACTTGTAAGTATTGTATCCAGTGTACTAAGGAAACGCTCGACAGACCTGACATAGTTTAGGAGATATTTTGAAATCCGCGTTGCGTTTGTCGGCTCATGGCTTGAAACTAATGGTGACACAGATTGCACATCTTGAAAGATAATGTCTTGATGAAAGGCATAAAATGTCTCCAAAATGTCATCGTCGATAAACACAACCCCAATGAAGCCGTCTTGAGAACAGGCACCATTGTCTTGCATCAAACAGGCAAATACATTAATGGCCGACGAGACACTAATATCAATGCCCCGGACACTGCTGATGAGTTAACCATTTTTGCTTCCCTGACGCCACGCAAGAACAAGGCAGAAAGAGATTGCGACGAAGGCCTTCATCCGCACAGATCTAGAAAGACTAAGAAATGAAGAACCGCCTGAAACTTAAACGTTTTTGATTATTAAATCACAGAGATTGAAACAATGTGGCATTGATAATCCTGAGTATGTTCCAGGTCGGAATCCGGATCTGTTTACCATGCAGCCCACACTGATGACGATGCATGAAACTCAATTGGTAGAATGTCATCATGTTTCCACTTTGATGGATTCAGTTCACATTGATTTTGAAATCAAGGAAGATCCTGAAGATTACATTGATTTAAATAGTTGTTACTTGTAAAGGAACTCAAAGTGATCAAAGTTAGCCGATACTAGAGTAGCTCCCGTCAACAATTTTCTTCATTTTTTGTTCATCGAAGTGGATTTGTATTTTAATAACAAACTGGTCAGCAGTAGAATGGATACCTACCCATACCTGCTGTACCTGGAGCATCTCTCTAAGAACACTCGTATGAATGCTTGAAAGTTTAGCGAAAGTGTTCTGACAGAACATGACAAAACTCACAATATGGGTTTTAACGACAGTCGAAACAAAATCCTGAATGGAATTGGTTTATGTCTGTTGGATCGGTTGCATTTGAACACGTGCATTCAATGAAAGTATTTGGTTTCACAGGGAGGATATCCGTTTGAAACTGAATCATAGCATTGCCGTTTTCCATTTGATTTCCGATGACAACGAATTCAAAACCATTATCCAAGATGCCAGGCTCTACGTGCTTCTTGTGGAAGTATTAGTAAAAGTGGGAAACAACATCAATCACGCTTTGCGCAGAAGGATCGAAAAGTATCCGATACGACTAGTGGAATTGAAAACTGTCCCTATTGTTGTTACATTCCGATCCAAGATTGATGATCATTTGTTCCAGGTCAGTTACCCAAACGTCAATCATTTTTATCGTTAGCAATGCAGCCCACGATGAAAATTCTTTCCAACTTAAACTCTACAGAGTGTCTAAAGTTCGCGGATAATCGAGCAAGTAGCAACATGGACCAATTTATGCCAGCGAATGGAATTATCCAACCTAAAGCATTGAGTGCAATAATGGGCAATTTGCTCAAAATTGCCACATGATGAAGCCTTAGGGCGTTGTAAAAGATTACTTTTCTTCTCATATGGGACAACGATGAAAAAACAACAAACAATGGGAAATCTTAGGTGGAAAAGAAGTAGGGGTAACAAACAGCAGCGGAAAGAGATCCGGACAGTCTGGAACCACAACACTCCAGCCCCAACAGGAAATAGGCAGCCGGCTATTCAAACCCTTTATGGAGCCACTGCACTTGGAATAACTGCCACTGACCAAAAACATTACGCTGAAATGGAGGAACGGAAAAAAGAAATCTCCCCAGACAGCGCACTACCACCACCATCAATAAGGCCGGAAGCTGCGTTCGAGAATGTAGACTTGCGACAAGACTAGGAGCTGTGTATATCATCGTCTCAGGAGGAAGATAAAGAAGAGGAAGAGGAGGCAATTTGGGAAATAGAGGAAGAAGAATCTGACTCAAAAGACCCCATGGATATTCAATGTCGTGAATAGGGACTTCACGCTGCACTTCATGATATTAAAAAAGCGGGCAACTTCATCAACGCGGTGCAGTTTATTGATTTAGGTCCCTGAAAACCTCACCAGCTACAGCCAAGCAACGGTACTTCGAAATGAGAAACCACTCTAAGTTTTCTTACGAAGCCTATCATACATCTCTTTTTGACCGGATGAAAGAAGCAGCCCAACACATGGCAACTAAGCATGGCTACTTCTTCCCTGAAGTCACCAAAAGAACCAGACGGAGTGTGGAAAACCAGTGGAGGCTGAAAAGTGCCGTGAGAACTACATGTGACCTGCCAATAACGCTTCACAATGCCTCTTAAATACTAGTTCTCATTTTGGCTTGAGAACAATTTTTTATGTAACCTAATTTGATCTGATTCGAACCCACCATCAAACTCTAATTATTTGTCTAATTACATGATGATGGTTTAGTCATTTTGACTTATCCGATTGGTATTTAAATTTAGACACATCTTATGTACGCTTTGTGCACTACATTCCAACTTTGATAAGAATGTTTTCAAAAGTTTAAGACTTTATGGATTTGACTTACTTGCGAAGGTGGCTTATACATTATTTGTATTTTGTTCTGTCCATTATTACAACTGGACTGAATTTGAAATAAGTAAGGGCCCGCGTTTCAAGGTAAACAGCATCCATGGCCTGGCTTGCTGAGTACCTTTCCTTCCTTGCCACGACTGGTATAGGTCAAAATGGCGTAGATGTGAAAATATTTTAACCCGCCATTATCACCACTTGAGCTATTACACACCATTAGCAGACCTGATTGGCTGATAGGGTTGAGTGTGTGTTAGGTCTATTCCCACTCAACCACGGTGTTACATTCCGACTCCTGACGACCAATTTAAATAATACTCTTTTGAGTACATTAACGCCTGAGGGATATGACACAATTCCTTCCCACAGGAGTAATTAAATACGTAGCTTTGCTAGGACAAAACAGTGCTATATGGCTCTAGTAGCCACATGCACTATAATACAAATTTCGTTCGTTTTGTCTGAGCTTTTTTTTTTTACTCATTCGCCTATTACGATGTGTTCAGGATTAGCCAAACTGAACAAAGCTTACGTCAATGTACATTGTGTCAGGCTAAGCCTGATAGCAAAGCCTGAAGAGACAGAGAATGTCAAGCATATTGAAAGCGACTGTAGACTGATAGAAGAGTTCTTCAGAGATGAAATAAAAACAACTAGAAAAGTGGACTGAGAAGTACAGTCTATAGATGCAAAGAAAGCAGAGACAACAGCCGTGTAGACACGAAATAGTTCTTCGTATCATTCCGAAGATGCAGACCGTATCATGTGGAAAAGCCTGTAGCCAGACCGGAACGCATTTTTAGGCGATTAAAGATTGCCATAACTCACCATCCAAATACAGACATTTCAGGGAAACCTCAATACTCCAAAAAAGACATACTAGTCCATGTGCGAAAATGTGTGTACGTCTGTACGTTAAAACTAGAAATGTGTCTGTTAACACTTCGTTCCCTTAACTTGTCAAATTATCAGTGTGTTTTTGTTTGTTTTGTTTGTAGTTTGTGATTGTTGGCAAAGAGTGAATGTTCCTTTTAGGTCCGCTGATTCATACGTTTATGATAATATGGAGTTGGTGACAAGTCTGCATCGAACATAAACTTGATTGTTGTATTTTTATACTTTGAAAAGGCATTCGATCTCGTTTGGACCAAAGGCCTAATTGCCAAATTAAATCACTATGGCATTACGGGACGAATGTACAACTTCACATAAAACTTCTTAACAGACCGCAAAATTATAACTAGGGTAGGGGCAACTCACTCAACATCATGATAAACGATTTCAATCAAAACCTGGCATCAACCCAAATAAGATTATCACAATTTGCAGACGATAGTGGACTATGCAGAGCAGGAAATCCCTCCCACCACACCAATATAGCTGAAATTAAAAGCAGCTTAAATAATGTAGGAAAGTGGGAAGACAAATGGGGCTTTAAACTATCGCACCAAAACAACAAAAAACGGTAGCCGTACTATTCACCCCACACAATAGATTTAGACCAAAGTATCCCAAACTAAATATCCAAAATAAAAAAATAAACAATTTGTCAAAGTAGCCCGATTTCTCGGAATGTATTTTGACGTGCAACTAACATGGGCGCACCACATAGATAAGCTAGTACGTAAATGTAACCAGGATTTAAACTTACTAAGAAAACTCAAAGGAACTAAATGGAGTGCAAATCAGGAAATTATTCTAACTTTATACAGGGCTTTAATAAGATCCATACTTGACTATGGTTGCCAAGTATACAACACGGCACCAAAATGTCAACTAAATAAATGAGACAAAATTCAGAGAAAAGCCCTATTGATTTGTACTGGCGCACTGTCAACAACCTTAACGTCTGAACTGCAAATCTGAATTGGGGAACTGCCATTAAATTTACGAAGGTAGGAACTCATCCTAAAATATGCAGCCAGACTTTCTACCCAGCCAAAAACTCCCCACTTACCTGGCAATCACGAAATGTGATGTACCACTTAGGAAAATTCTAAAAAAAAAACAACGCCCCAGTGGGAAAACTAGTTTATGAATTAAAATATCAACTTCCAATAGAATTATTCCAAACGGAAAGCAAAATTAACTATGTTAAAGAACCTTGGAGTAATACCAAAAGTAAATATCTCCCTCTCAAATAAAGGAAACAAAGAAAACCAAGAAACTATTTAAGAACATTAGCATTAGAAAAAATTAACACCAAATATACAAATTATACCAAAATCTAAACAAATTGTTCTAAACAAACAAACCTTTAGAAAACAGCTGCTGCAATGGTCATACCAGAGGTTAATATGCAGATGGAGCGTCATGTACCTGACTACCGCTCCATATATACAGCTGAATTCTGTGCCATCTTAGACACATTACAATGGGTTGAGGAAAACAAACCAAATAAGACCGTTATTATCATTGACTCGCTTAGTGTCATAACCTCAATTCAAAATAACACCACAAAATCAAGATAAAATTTTCTAAATCAAATTAATATATTAATCAAAAATCTAAACTCAAACAAATTAAAAGAAGAATTCATGTGGATACCCTCCCAATTAAAGGAAATGATTTAGCAGACCAGCTAACGAAAGAAAAACTCAACGAACCAAATTATATGCCACTAAATTGGAACTATATAGCTTAATAAATCAACGATAAATGGCAAACCGATTGGTACTTAAATAAACAAGGGAGAACGTTACACAATACCATCAAGGAAGTAAATAGGACTCGAAAACCACAGGCTATGAACAATCAATAATCAGTAGGATAGTAATTGGTAAAACCAAACTGGCTAACAGCTTTGGGAAATACATAGGACCCTTCCCACATAATATCAACTGCTACAATTGTAACACACTGGAAGATTTACACCACATTTTCAACGATTGTAGACAAACCAAAATGGAAAGGGACACAATCAGATCTGAACAACAAAACATAGCCGCCTCATGTACATACCCATAAATAATTAAATTAACAAACACTAACCATCAAGGAACATACAAACATTTAATTAAATTACTTAAAACAACGGTTCCTATAAAAAAATATAGAAAATAATACCAGCAAAACACAACATGAAATTACATCACAATAGGGAAATAACCTAGTGCTACTTAAACCATAGGTAATCAACAAAGGTTTAAACGTCTTTAAGGAATGGAAGCACCACCAGAAATCGGCAGTGAGCAACTGCTTTTATGGACCCAGCTACACTACGTTGGGCACTGTGATCACCAAAGCCCGTACACTGAGCAACCATACCAAAATTTAAAGATGCAAGTAACCCTATAAGCAAACTAGGGAGCATAAAAATTACATAAAAACTAGTACTAGTGTATTCTCGAAGTGTGAAGCCAAAAAGAAAGCCTCTTTAAGGGCTCGAAGCACCAATAGAAACGGGCAGTGGACAATTGCCTTTACGTACCCAGCTACACTATGCTGGGCACTGTGATCACACACGCCCGTACTCTGGGCAAAAAAACAAAAATTAAAGAAGCGAGTAACCCTAGAAACAAACTAGGGAAATAGGAACAATTCCTCAAAGCACACTGAGTAACCGACCACTTTAGGTATACAAAAGCAACAAAAACAAAAATAGGGGTATTACATCTCGAAAAAGAACAACATCAAATAACATAAATATTGAAGCAAGGGAAATAACATCAAAAATTAATTTGTGGAATCCAGATAGCAACAACATAAGATAGGCATAAATGACAGGCAATAAATGTGTCTAGGTACTAATACACTCATATCGATCTATCTCTGACTTTTTCGTTATATACAGCCTCGTTGACAGCATTAACAGATAACCAATATGAATAAAATTTGAAGATAATTACCACGAAAGTAAGTTACATCTCAGTGGTCTGAGACCAGACCATGTCAAATTTTGGACCATGTACCCTGGAGTATGGAAACACAACTGACCGACAAAAACGCAAACCTGTCCGAGCCACCTTTCCACCTTTCCCACCGACGGACACCACAGATAAACCACATGTGCAGTGGTCGCCGTCTTTCGCAACGGTATCGAAATGGACAGAAGTGAATGCGTGCTAGGTCTATTCCCACGCACAAAGACCTGGCATTGATGTCGATAGATGCCCCATAGCGACTCCGATCTGACGGCCAAATTAAATAGTGTTCTATGAAGACGTAAATGCACTTGGGAGTTGGCATTATTTCGCTCCCTCGGGATCTATTAAATAGCTAGCTATGCTAGCATTAAACAGTAATGCATGTAACATAGTGGACGAGGCACTATAATTCAAAGTTTGTTCGTTCGCAGCGAACATAGCAGTAAGCACCATATCGACAGAGAACAATGGAATTAGCGGCTAACCGAACAAGCGACAACAACCGAACAGTACATGCCAGCGAGCGGAATAATCCCCCATCAGGTGCTGAATGCAATTATGGGCATACGGCTTAACATAACAACCGGCTGGAGCGTTAAAGCAGCTGACTTCGATTAGTATAGGACAAGGAATAATCGAATAATAACCCGGGGAATCTCAGGTACAGAAGAAGTAGGGGCAACAGACAGCAGATGAGAGAGTCCCTTCCATTCTGAAACCACAACACCCCACCTCGAACTGTAAATAGGCAGACGGCTTTTCAAGCCCTTACGAGGGCCAATGCACTTAAAGGAGACCTTGCAACGACTGCCACTGACCCGCTGATCGACAAAGTCAGCATGTTCCAAACATTATTCGCTTAACGGGAGGAATTAAGAAACTGAATCACCCCAGACAGCGAAATGTCATCACCACCACCACAACCATCACAAAGGCTGGAATTTCCATCTCCATGCCTGGTAGTCAATTTTAAAGAAGACTTGGAGGTATCTTCTGCATCTGGTGAAGAATAAAAAGAAACTGAGGAAGCAGAAGAACAAGAGTGTGAAACCGAGGAAGATGAAACAGAAATGAGTGATATGAAATGCCGCCAAACGGGCTTATTAACAGCCATCAAAGACATCAAAAAGGCGAAAAACCTCATACACGCAGTAAAATTCATCGGATACCGGACCCTTTAAACCCATCTACCATCACGTGGGCTATGGGACTAAGGAAAAAGGATACTCACGACTTGTTACAAACATACCCTTCTGAACTACTCCTTCGACCAGGTGATAGAAGTAACGCAACATGTGGCACTAAAGCACGGCTACTACTTCCCTAGTGCCTCAGAACCAAAACCACGGAGCGGAGCGTGGGACAAATCGTAGAGGCAAAATACCGCCGTGGGACTTACATGAAGCCTGCCGAAAAGCCCTTCTAAAGGCTACTTTCACAATGCCTCATAAATGCTAGTTCTCATTTGGCTCGAGAATAAATCTTTATTGACGTAACCTAATTTGACCTGATTCGGACTCTCAATCAAACTCGAATTACTATTTATTTTCAAATTACATGATGCATGCTTAGTTATTTTGAATTATTCGATTGGTATTTAGTTTTAGACACATTTTAAGTATACTTTGTACACTATATTCCAACTTTGATAAGAATTTGTCAAAATTGTACGACTTGATAGATTTGACTTAGTTTCACAGGTGGTTTACACACTTATGGTATCTATACTGTCCATTGGTACAACTAGACTAAATTTGAAATAAGAACGGACCGGTGTTTCAAGGTATATAACATCCATGGGCTGGCTTGCTGAGTAGCTTTCCTTCATTGCCACCACACGAATAGCTTAAAATGGCGGAGATGTGAAACCATTTTCACCCGCTATCATCAGCACATGTGTTATAGCAGGCCAGTAGTAGTTATTTGATTGGCTGTTAGGGTAGAGTGTGTGTTGGGTCTAATCCCATTCACCTATGGTCTTACATTCAGGTCGAAAGAGCTTAATAGTTTCTCCATCCTGACGACCAAATTAAATAGTACTCTTTTGAGTGCATTAAGGCTTGTAGGTGTGGCTTCAATTCCTTCCCCCATGAGAAATTAATTGCCTAGCCGTGCTAGGAATTAAACTGTTACATGGCTCTATTAGCCGCATAACACTGTAATTCAACTGTCGTCGTCGTAATCTAGCCATCACTATTCGAGTCTCGACCATCACGAAGATCAGACGCATAGGACAACTCCGGACCTCAATATAAAATCATCAATAGCTTGTATCCTTTCAACGTAGCACTGTTTTTGAACGTAGTAAGTAGTTGTGGGATATTGTCTTGTGGGAACCTTTTAACCGCTAAATCCGCCTCCAACACTGCCTCCGCACTCAAGCCAGCGACCACCATAACCGCATCATCACGAAGAAATCCATCCTAGCAGACTTCAACCACCTCAACTTGTAAATATCTTAAGGTACAATTTATAAACCGTCGGGCACTCAAAACTCTGTTCTGTTTGATTCACCAAATCTACCTTTTCTCAAATTAATCTCTCTCTTGTTACTGAAATTCCATTAGTCAGTTATTGTACTTAACGAGATTTAGGATACATACTAGACTTTTCCTGAATTGCACCCAAACACGTTGTTTTCCAAACGACCTCTGAACGATTCTCAATTTGGTATTACTAATTACGGCAAATTCATTAATTAAGATTTACTTAAGATTGATTCAAACTTACTCTAAACTAAGTATTTAAATATACACTCCTCTAAACTATTACAATGGATAGGACTAAGGTACTCAAGAAATCATTCAATGCAAGGAGCCGCTAAATCTGGTACGACAACCAAACAAAGAAAATAATGAATCTAATTAACATAATTATAGACAAAGGAAAAATCAAATAATATCAACAAAACATATAACATCAGACAATCCATAGAATAGGCCAAAGAACCAAAATGCGCACACCTCTAGTACAACCTTACTGACAGTACTTTAAAAATAACCAATTAAGAAATTAGAAAATGAGAACTCCAAAAATTAAATTTTTATAATTGGTTTGAGACTAGACCATCACACAATGTATTCCACCCATATGGTACCAAATTAGACAGAATAAGGTAGTCTAAAAGCCTAAATACTATCAGGCCCCGCAGTACAAGGCTGCAAATAACTAATTATTTAGACAATGAGACACCATCTTATGCATTATAAGGTAGTAAAAAGACCAAATACTATGATGCCCAGTAGCACAAGGCTGCAAATCATAACTAACGATTAAGAATCAGGGCCCAAAATCAATGGATATAACGTGGTCAAAAACCAAAACTATCATACACAGCGGCACAATGCTGCAACCAATAACAGAATAATATATAAGGTGGTCTCAAACCTCGGACCATCAGGACCGGCGGAACAACAACCGCAAAACATTAAATCCTAGCTGTCACACGAGCCACCTCTCCTCCGCTGCCATCATCCGACCTCTCAACAAACCACACGTGCGATGTACGCTCTAAACATCAATGATATCGCCATGGATCAAAGGGTGAGTGCTTGATGGGTCAAATACCACTCACCACGGCGCTCCATTCAAATCGATAGTTGCTCAATAGTCCTAATTGACTTAAGATAAACAACTCGAAGAAGCATATGTATATGTTAAGAGATATCATTAAAAAAAGAGAACGAGGAGAAGGAGGATGAAGAGGACCTAAAGATGATGAGACAATGAAATAACAAAATATAACTGGAAGACGGAAATGAGAAGAAGAAAGATGAAGACGTTAAGGAAAAACAAGAGGTAAAGAAACCCAAATAGAAAAAGAAAACAGCAATAACAAAACTAGGAATATGATGGAAGAAAACAAAGAAACTAGAAGAACAATAAGAAGAAGAACCCACATGCCCCTTTCAGGGTAACTCATCAAAAAGAATTTCTTTCTTATCGATTTTTTAAAAATATATTCAACATTTATTATTTACCGTCAAAAACATCTACTAATTGCCTGGCAATGTTTTAAGTCGATATAATATTTTAGGTTACATATATTGATCTGCATAAAGATGTCTTTTCCAAGAATAGCACGTATTTATATTAGCCACACTAAGCATAGTTGCCAATGTTTAGTACCGTGACGTCACACGCCTGTTCCATTTTCAGCTTGTCTCTAGACAGTGCTAATAATGTTTGTCTCGCTCTATAGTCCCATACATGGTAATATTCCCCATGTTAAATTCCCCTTGTCGACAGGGTATAACATCTCCTAGTTTAGCATTGGAATCCCAATATCGCTATAGTATCCCCCTCTTCACTAATTATTCCATTGGTTTTTTTATTTTTAATGCAAGAGATAATGCATATGTTTCATTAGATTAGTTTAGTTAATTATGAATTCTTCCACGTTCGCGTTTTTCGTTTCATTGAAAGCAACCTGTAGCCATTTCTTTTATTCTGAAAGTTCCTAATGAAAATATAAAATATAAAGACACAGGAAGAGGAATTTCAGCTGTTTTTGTTTCATTTTTGTATGACTTGCCCCTGAAGATCAGGAAGTCAAAGTACTATGCAAAACGTTTATGTAAGGTACATATCATAAGCTAGGCCTAGCTGTTTTGTCTCCAACACAAATCAGAGCTTTTCGTATATCACAAGTAATACGTGTGGGAACATATGAGTGAATACCTTTCCTATAAGTTTAAACCTTTGGCAAAAGTTCAACAACACTGAGTGGAATAATTAAGAAAACATACCACCAAAAAAATGTTTCTCATATTGTCTACATCGGATTTCTTCGAATCAAAGTCAGTAGTATTCTTGGAAGAAGATTAGCTTAGATTTAGGATGGCTATTAAATCCCTGTTGAATGGATATATATATAGATATATATATATATATATATATATATATATAGATATATATATATATATATATATATATATATATATATATATATATATATATATATATATATATATATATATATATATATATATATATATATATATATATATTTTAATATTATCCCTAATCAAAGCATATAAAATTCTCGGTGCGAATGATAAGAGAAAATCATAATTGGCACAGACCCAATAGACTAAACATGGACATTTACTATGACACACGAAATGCAAACACAATATTATCATCACCTCAATTGTACTAATTGCACCTTTATGGATCAGTAGTTTTACTGTAAAATATATGTCTGACAAAGACAATGACGAATTTGGAATGGCCTATCATTGTACGCTCAAACCGCGATGAATTCTAAGCATACAAAACAGCAACATTTACCCAAGAAGACATTTTGAACAGGTCACCAAATCCATTGCTTGTGACACTTGCACCAAAATATGTCTTTGAAAAAATTCAGTAATATTCTTGGTAGAATTTTAACTCGATACTTGTGTCACGAGAAAATATTACGCACGCTTGGTAGATTGAATATAGCAGTCCTTAAGATATATGTATTATAAATGACAATGTCACATCAAATGTACGAAGTATACCTTTACGCATCAAAACTTTTAAAGCTCTCTGAAATAAATATCAAATGACCTAAATATTTAGTAGATAAATCCCATTAGAGGAAAAATATCCGACGGATTTTCCTTCCTCGTTTAGTTATTATTTGATATTGGGATTTCCATGAATTTAACGGTCATTGACATGCGCAGATATGTGACATTTGTCTATAAATCGTGGCTCTAATGGACAAAGGAGTTTAGTGTAGAAACCGTCGGTCGCCACAATGTTTATTGGTTAAGCTGCTCTTACGATTGCGTTGTATGGAATGGCATTATTATAACTGCACCATACCTTCAACCTCTGTCATACAATGGCATTTTTTAATGAAAAGGACATTGAGTTCAAAGATATTGGAACCAAGGCTATGGTTCCCGATGATCCCAGAGCCAAATTAATGTACTATTTAGACTGTATGTGTAGTGCTGTTGACCTTACCGATACTTCTCCAAATCTTCAGCGACTTCGAAATTATGCAAACTATAGTCTCACTTCTGACGAAAACGAAAGACTGATATTTTTGTGCGTTCTTCTGGACCCCGATGTGTTTATCAACAAATGCATTTTTCAGAGTGATGTTATGTGTGGAAATTTCAGCAACAAATTCTATGAAATAACACAAGTAAACAACCACTTGCTCGTCGCTGGAAATGTAATCATCGGCGGGCGGAACAGACGGGTGAACAAGATCATGACATTCAAAAGGAACTGGATCCAAGACAACTACAAGACTCCTCTGAATATTTTGCTTCAGCAGCGTCAAATGCGTCGACAGAATAATGCAATGGCTTGTGCTATCTCATAAGATAATAAAAAATCCAAAATGCAAGTCATTTTAAATCTTCAGGAAACGTTTAAGACCAGATACTATATTCTAAATCGATACTGGCAAGTAAACACTGCTACTGTCTGGCGATTGACAATATTATTTTGTATAACATTCCTACACAAACCAGCCATGGAACACATCCGTATGTTACGAGTGTAGCAAAATATCTCGAATCAATTTACCCTTACACCTTGTTTGCTGTGATAACTTACTGTAGTTTGTTTATTATATTTGATCATTTTTGTAGAAAAGTAGAATTATTAGTACAAACTTGTTGATGTATTTTTTAAACGTTATATTGTGCTTGCTATCTGGAGCACATCCAGCATTACAATGTCAGTTTTGGCGGTGTGAACGTGTTAGACGTTGTCGATTTCTTTAATTTGGTAAGTAAGTAAGAGCTGTTTAAGTTTTTGTGATAATTCAAGAGGTTTTAAGTTTCCAGAAGTGTCAGGGAACAAAAAATCTTTTGTACACTTTTGCTGAGGAAACTAGGTGAGTGCATTTTCCACGTGAATACCTTTACGTCCTGTTGCACTTCTTTATCCTCACAATATACATTCGTGTATCTCCTCGCTTTTGGTTTATTTGAACAAAAAAGAAAAAAAATTCCATTAATGAGAATCATTATTTGAGAAATTAATTTTGAGTCAACTTTATGCCTGTAGGACGGAATAATCGTATATGTGGATCAAGCATCAAGCTTTTGCACAAAAGGTTCCAGTAGATTAAGTTCAGAATTTATTTAAAATAAATCATTAACCGGGTCGTTTATGGGCGGATGAAGAAAGATTGTAAACAAAAGTAAAAAATTGATTTCCTAGACTTTTGGTAGTAGAATATATATCTCTCTTTTAACTTGTACACCCACGCGCTCTAAAATATGACACGTGTTCTTGTGATATATTTGATATTCAATTATGACTACTAGTTTAAAAAACATATTGAACACTAAATTCCATTTCAAAAGTCTAACATAAGCCGAATTCATGAATTTTATGAAGTTTAGAGTGTACTAATGTAATGTTATAAATTCTGACAAGTTTCACCGAACAAATGCAATAAAGCTGTCCAGGGAAGATGCACATTAAACAGCACAATTATGTCTTTTATTGGGAGGTGTATTTCATATATATATATATATATATATATATATATATATATATATATATATATATATATATATATATATATTTTTATATATATATATATATAAGTATCCTTGAGAAAATGAAATTATATATGCTGTTATCTAGATGCAGCTATCGAATATGGATGTGTCCACTAAGGCATGTTGTATGATACTCACCCACTGATTAAGGAAATAGTTCTCGGTCTATTTCCTTCGTATCTATCTATCTATCTATCTATCTATCTATCTATCTATCTATCTATCTATCTATCTATCTATCTATCTATCTATCTATCTATCTATCTATCTGAATTGTTCGCATTATTTCTTAGTAGTTCTTAGTTATTCGTTAGTAACTTGTGCGTCATTTACTTTTTCCCAAGTTTTTTTTGTAAATATATAAATTTATAAGTTTGATATTAAACACTGATATGTCTCGCAGCGGTTTAGGGTCTAGGCGGGCCAGTTGCAAAATTAGAAGAAAAGGCAACCAAAATCTAATTTCTAAAGAACGCTTGTGAAATATTTATTGAAAGCATCAGGATTTGTTTTTAAAATCAATTTTACTTTTAAATAAATATGTTGTAATTATAATGCGTTTAAACAAACTCCAAAATTTTTGGCTCCCCTCGCTTGCGAGCTCAGTGCCATCGCACCATACGTGGTTCGCAATGTCCGCAACTGGCATGTACGTTTAATTACATCAAATAATATAATAATAATTCAGAAATTATTGTGAGGTAGAATTAATGAACTGTGTAAAATATTCACATAAGAAACACGGATTTTAATCATTAAATAATATATATTTCAAGTGTGACTTACCAATTAAATTATTTTAACTCGATATTGTTGTCTACTTTCAAGTTATATTGAATACAAGTATTATTATCTAACGTATCTCTAACTGTATTAAAGAAAAGATTGTCGCCTGAGTGGAATTTGTTTCTGATCATCATAATTATATCTGATGGATGTGTAAATTGTCCATAAGTTTCTTCCTTCTTTTATTACTATAGCATCCCCTCTGTCAGTACTTTTAGGTATGGATAGCGTCTGTTATCGATACGTATTTCTATGTAGGCATCCTGACAGACATTTACAGAGGTTTAACTGTCCAGTGAACAGCAACAATTCAGATCTTAGCATCCTATGGGTATTTATTCTCTCTCTCTCTCTCTCTCTCTCTCTCTCTCTCTCTCTCTCTCTCTCTCTCTCTCTCTCTCTCTCTCTCTCTCTCTCTCTGTGCCAAGTTCCAGAATGCTTTTGTTATGAATGATTTTGTATTGTAAACGTAATTTTCATGAACCGACACGCAAATGGTTTGGGAAATGGGTGGATGAATCTCCCAAAACCATCTGATTATGGCACAACCTTGACAGGAGACATGCATGTACCAGACACAACGCACAGTTTTATACAACTCAGATCTCCAAGTAAACATTCAGTTTATATCTAGCGTTACTTGTTCGTTAAGTTTATAAGTGTCATAAAGTTATAGGAGCCCTCAAGACTACTACCCATTTCTTGATGCAAAGCCCGGCATTACTCCCTCAAACATATATAATCATATAGTTCTAAACCACACTCAGCTGTTGCCTTACTACACGTGGCAAATATCGTCCACATGTCAAGGTTTTTCATATCTCAAAACAGAATTCTAAGAATAACCATATATGGCATAATTCAGAATATCTTAACCAATCCTCGATTTAAATTATTTACACTACAAAGAGATTTATTGACGTATCTCGGTCACTGTCCTTGTGTCCTATATTTGCATTATATCTTATCACATACCCATTGGAATCTCTACGCACGTTTTAGAGCATTATATTGGATTCCAAGAATATAAGCGTGATCGATAACTCACTTGATATATTACAACACGTACCAAGTTACCATCCCTATAACATGAATACATGGCAGATGACATCGGTCACACATAAAGTATTTGTCATTCTGTTACTCCGTAATTGAAAGGATTGTTTGATCATTAATATACCTCAACATATATGTGTTCCGTATTTATTTAGTTCACAGTTATATTTTTGTATTTAAGATTTTCTCTTCCATGTTTCTATCTCAAGCTTTCTGTTCACTTGAACATTTGCATTCATTGTGCATCATTCCATCCAAAACCCAACCATCACGTCGGCGCCTTGGGGTGACGGATAACAACCACTCAGAGGATTGATTGTCAAGATGAAGTACATGCACATCTTCATTCGTAACCACTGCAGTAGTTATTAAAATGTGCAATGAACCTATAAACTGTCGGTAAATAAGGTTCTCATGTAGTCTTCAACGACTTGGAAGGACAAAAATCTTATAACCCGATGGAAATGAGCACTCGATGGATAGATGAACTACGTCGATAGGGAGAGAGGTGTAATGTTCACTAAACCGGCTATCTGCGCACCGTACATGTTCTTATCGAGCCACTGTGGGAATCGAAAGATTCAAATCAATATATACAAGTCTCGTTAAAGATAAAATCATCCCTCCTCACTCTTTGCGTTGACAAGCAAGGAGCGCGCCGACAAACCAATCACCGTGTTATTGTGATAAAAGTGGAAACATTGAAAACTCTGTAAGCACTAGTCAACCTGGGTCACTCTATCCATGTTTGGAAATTAAATGTAGGAATACTGCTAGTATATGTGGCTATCCAGATTAAGGGTAAAATGGTCGCTTCTTTGTATATTTTTATGTCGTCAGGAGGATTCTGAGGTTGCTATGGTCCTCTTGGAAACCCAATGTCGCTATAGTATCCCCATTACTACTTATGCCATTGTGTTTTGTTTTTAATACTACAAGAGATAATGTATACTTCTCTTTCAATTTGTTTAGTTAATGATGAATTCTTTCAGGTTCTTGTTTTTCGTGTCATTGAAAGCAACCTGTAGCCATTTTTTTATTCAGAAAGTTCCTAATGACATTATAAAATATAAGGAAGCATGACAAATAATTTCCGCTGTTTTTGGTTCATTTTTTATGATTTGCCCCTGAAGATCAGAAGGTCAAATTAACTCTGCATAACGTTTATGTTAGATGCATATCATAAGTTTAGTCTAGCTTTTATTGTCCTCAACGCAAACCAGAACTTTTCGTATATCACAAGTTCTACCAATTGGAACATATGAGTGAATACCTTTTCTTTAAGATAAAACTTCAGGCAAAAATGCAACAGCCCTGAGTGGAACTATAGACTAAACATAAATACTTGTCATATTTGCCACAACGGATTTCTTGCAATCAAAGTCAGTAGTATTCTTGAAAGAAGGTTAGCTTAGATTCAGGATCGATATTAAATCCCTGTTGAAAGGATATACAAATATCGATAAGTATGTTAAATGAAAATCATAATTGACATAGACCCAGTTGACTAAACATGGACATTTACTAAGACACACGAAGTGCAAACAACATATTATCATCACCTCGAATGTACTAAATGCACCTTTATTGATCAGCGCTTTCACTGTAACATAAAGACGAATTTGGAATGGCCAGGCATTGTACTCTCAAACCGAAATAAATCCTAATAATTCATTACGGCAGCAGTTTCCCAAGAAGACATTTGAACAGGTCACCAAATTCTTGCTTGTGACACTTGTGCCAATATATTTCTATGAATAAAATTCAACAATATTCTTGGTAGAGTTTTAAATCGATAGTTGTGTTACGAGAAAATATTAATTAGCGTACGTCTGGTAGATTGAATGGAACAGTCTTTAAGATACATGTATTGTAAATGACAAATGCACATCAAATGTACGAAGTATACCTTTACGTATAAAAAGTTTTAAAACTGTCTGAAATAAATTTCAAATAAAGCTAAATATTAAGTAGATCAGTCTCCATTACAAGAACAATATCCGAAGGATTTTCCTTCGTTGTTTAGTTATTGTTTGATATTGGGATTCCATCAATTTAACGGCCATAAACATGCGCAGATATGTGGCATTTGTCTATAAATGTCGGTTCTACTGTCTAATAGAGTTTAGTGTAGACAAGCCGTCAGTCGCCACAATATGTACTGGAAAAGTTGATGTTCCGATTGCGTTGTATGGAATCATATTATTATAACTGCATCATACCTTCAGCCTCTGTCATACAATTGCTTTTATCAATGAAAAGGACATTGAGTTCAAAATTAATAGTTCCAATTCTACTATCTACACTGTATGTGTTGTGCAGTGGACCTTACCGATTCTTATCCAAATCTGCAGCGACTTCGAAATTATGCAAACTATAGTCTCACTTCTGACGAGAAAGAAAGAGTGATAATTTTGTGCGTTCTTCTGGAACCAAATGTGTTATCAGCAAATGCATTTTTCAAAATGATGTTATGTGTTTAAATTCCAGCAGTAAACTTTATGAAATAACACAAGTAAACAACCAACTGCCCGTCGCTGGAAATTGTTACGTCTGTTTGATTTAAATTATTTATTTTTAAATGTCAGATCCAAATTGGTCATTTTGGATTTAAAATTCATTAATTGGGAGATTATTCTAGAAAAATCTCTATGACTTAACTTTATTTGTAAACACAGGTTGACCTTGACTTGTTGACCTCATTTCTGGCCATGCTTCAGAGAATGTCAACAAGCTTCTATAACTATTGGTTAAATCCATGGACATATTTTTATTTTTAGTTCTTGGGGTTGGGAAGTGAATGATTTTCTTCTAGATCATTCTATTAGTACGTGACTTAGTGAAGGTAGCCTCTTTTTATGACCTTCCAGAATCACATGATTCCTTTTTGTTTGCGAGGGAATTACATATATACATATATATATATATATTTATATATATATATATATATATATATATATATATATATATATATATATATATAAGCTGTGTTTTGGAAGCTAACATTAGTTGAACTCTGGGCTTTAAATTAATAGTTGTGTTTATGAGTTATATTGGAAATTGTGTCAATTCGTTAAAGCAAGAGGACTTATTTATCTGGAAAAGAATATGTGCTTACAGATTTTTATTTGATTTATTATATAAAACAAGAACTGACTAAATAACGTGACATCGTCAGCCATTTTGGATTACATCGTCAAGATTCGAACCTGGAACTATTAGAACATTTAGTTATCAGGACTCTTACAATTCCATTATTGGATTATTTTTGATAATTCTATATTGGAATATTATTGGACCTGATTCTCTAAAACCGTAAGTTTATTTATGTTCTCTTATAAAATATTTGTACTTAATAAATCGTTTGTTAAAGTTTTACAAGCTTGTTAGTTTTCACTCTTTCTGTGTTGCTGCTTATTAGAGCCTAAGCACGTAACAAAATGTAATCATAGGCGGACAGAACAGACGGGTGAATAAGATCATGACATTCACAAAGGAATGGATTCAAACATACGGCTACACTCCAAACATACTACTACACTCCAAACATACTACTACACTCCAAACATACTACTACACTCCAAACATACTGCTACACTCCACTGACCATCTTTTTCCAGCAGAGTCAAATGCGTCGACAGAATAATGCAATGGCCTGTGCTATCTCATGAAACAAAGATAATAAACTAAATAAATGCAAGTAATTTTAAACCATCTTCAGGAAACGTTTAAGAGTGGATATTATATTATGCACATATGCTGGCAATTAAACACCGCTACTGTCTGGCGATTGACAATATTATTTTGTATTACATTCATAAACAACTTCAGCTCGGGAACACATGTGCATGTTTCGAGTGTAGCAAAATATATCCAAGCATTTAACCCCTCCACCATGTTTGCTGTGATAATATCCTCAAGTTTGTTTAATCTATACGATTGTATTTTTAAAAAAGTAGACATATTAGTACTAAAGTGTTGATGTATTTTTTAAACGTCATATTGCGCATGCTACTTGGAGCACATGCAGCCTTACATTTTCAGTTTTGGTGGTGTGAATTTGTTGGATGTTGTCGAGTTCTTTAATTTGGCAGGTAAGTAGTTCGTTCATCAAGTCCGTAATTCTAAAACACAAGAGCTGTTGATTTTTTTTTTGATATTTCAACAGGTTGTTAGTTTTTCACAACTGTCAGGGGACATAACCTGCGGTGACGAAAGTAAACTTAATGTCATGAATAGAAATTCATGGACGTGTAATTCGAAGAGCCATTTTATAAAGATGTTATTTTGTACACTATTGCTATGAGAAATCGGTGTGTGCATTTTCCACGTGACTACTTTTACATCATGTTCCACTTCTTCATCCGCACAATATACGCTCATATATCTCTTCAATTATGGTTGAAGTGAACAAAGAAACAAACAAAACAAACGCATTAACGACAGTCATTTATTGAGAAATGGATCCTTAGTCAACTTTATGCCTGTAGGAAACGTACCTTCAGTGAGGTGAATTGTTTGACTTTGTCTAGTTCAATTCATTGCATAATCCTATCTGTCAATCTAGCTTATGCACAAAAGGTTCCATGAGATTAAGTTCAGAATTTATTTAAACTCAACCATTAACCGCCTCGTTTATGAACGTAGGAAGAACGATTGTAAACGAAGGTGAACTATTGGTTTTCTAGACTTCTCATAGTTAAATATATATCTCATTTTTATCTTGTACACCCACAAGCTCTAAAATCTGACATGTTTTCTTGTGATATATTTGATATTCAGTTATGACTACTAGTTTTGAAAACGTGTCGTAAACGAAATTCCATTTCAAAAGTCTAACATGTGCAGAATACATTCACTTTATGAATCGTAGAGTGTACTAACGTCATGTAATAAATCCTAACAAGTGGAATGAGATGATAAATACAGGCTTTCACCGAACAAATACAATAATGCTGCCCAGGCAAAATGCTCATTAATTAGCAAAATTATGTATTTTATTGGGAGGTTTATTTCATATAGAAGTGTGATATGTATGTCTAACATGCAGATATGCAGACTGTACATTGCTAAACAGAATGTTTGAATTTAAATGAGATACAAGTTGTGTTAAAATAATTTTTTTCTAATATTTTTTTTATGTGAATAGGAGATTAAAAAGTGTGTGGTAGTTCTTTAAATCGTTATGGTCAAGTGTTGGTTTCTTCAGCAGAAGCTTTGCGATAGAAGTTTTGAAGAATGATAGGACTTTCCCTAATGAGAGAGATATATTAATAACATCAGTTAGTGAAAGCACTATTGGGTCTAATCACTCAAACACCAGTGATGTTGGAATTGGATCACGTTCTCAAGACTTTGGTGCACTCTTTATCACTATTGTCCATACTAATATAGACAGGTTCAAATGCTCCTAATGGTTGTCGCTGAAATTCTTTATCATAACTGTATGGTGACGAGTCGATTGAAATCGTGTTGTCAAGCGAATCTCCAATGGTTTGTACTTTGTCACGGAAGATATTTACAAATAGGTCCGGAAGGGCTACTGAAGAGAAGATTGTTGGAAGTAGTGTACATTTGTTCATTGACATTAGTTTTCTACTTATCTCGAAGACGTTGTTGCAGCTGGAACCCTACGTTATCTTAGTTCTTTAGTGGGATAATTTTTCTAAATAAACTATATACTTGTGTCGTTCTGCTTTGCGGCTTCATAGATTCATTTATAAAAAGTGAGTCTGATGGAAAGCCAAAGCCTCTCTGCTTTACAACGATGTCTTTTAGTTGTGCGAAGCTGGTCCCTAACACTGCTAAAACATGGAGAACACTTTATTGATACTCTTCATTTTGGTGTCTGGGGCATGATTTTAGAGAAAAATACGCAGGCAGTTATCGAGTTGTTCTGTAGGATGTAAGCAGGTTAATAGGTATTCCTGGATGCCATCCATTAGTTTGGTTCTATTTATCATACGGTGGTTTCTCTTAGTAACAAATACAGGTGGAGGGTTAGGTACTGATTCGTCGAGTTGCCATATAATGCAGAGGTGATCTGATGCAAGTTTGTTGGATACATGGGTGGAATGCAGAATAGTATCATCAGGTCAATGAAGAAACCGGTATAAAATGTTACCACGTTTAAGTGTGGGTTGGTTTACTGACCGTTTAGGGTTGAAAACATGAATGGAATCTAATAGTTTTGCCGTGTATATGTGTCCAGGACAGTCAAAGTGAATGTTGAAATCTCCAAGAATAATTATTGTTGCCATATATCGAATTTCAATACTCCAGAAGATTCGGAGACTGCTCCAAATAGAGAGATTCAATCAGCTTGCTTTTTTCCTAGGAGGAGGACAGAAAAAACTGGACTGTCCTTTGTTCCAGTGTGAGTGTTGTTTAGACTAGTTCAAATGATGTGTGGCAGAAATTGAAGGTTGTGTTGTACTTAAGGCATTTTATCATGGAATGTTTAATGATGACAGCAAAGCCACCTCCGTGCCGCGCGAGTTGCGGGGGAGCGACTTGATCGAGTAAGCGGTCGGTGTTAAATCTGAGCACTTCGGCTCATTGTCGTTTGTTTATAGCCATGTTTCTGTCAGGAAGAAGACATCGATATTCTGGTCGTTGATAACATTAACTATTTATGTGCGCCTTTCCAGTGGTCTTACTGACTTGGCGTTGAATAATGCAATACATAGTGCTATTTCTGGGACAGTAGTCTAAAACGTTGGTCAAAATTGTATTTAAACACTGTACAAGTATGAAATACTGAGTGTGAAAAGTCTATGCCACTGAAAAGGCCATATCTCGTTCCAACAGTCATCCGTTTCGTTTTTGATTCATTTATATTCATTATCCTCTTTTCAAAAACAAATGGACAATTGTTGTGATCGATCGGAAGGTTTTGTTCGCTTGAGTTGAGATATTTAACTGGTGTCTGTAGTGTAGAAGCGTTAGCAAAGAAACTAATGCTTGATACACATATAGGACACGGACAAACAGTCAAGAAGAAAGGTCTCATATAAAAACGTATTTTAAAATCATTAACATCATCAGACTATGGTCTGAATAAATAGTTTCGTTACCATTGAAAACAACAAGTACTCTCAGCAAGCAAAGGAAGGGTTGTTGGAAATTTGCAAATAGTTGTTAAAAGGTTGTCTTCAGTGCGAAATGGTCATTTACAACACAGGCATGTGAAAGGATGAAATGGAGATAATGAATGCAAATATGATTTTCACGGACTTCTGGTTATTCAAATACATGAACATTTGAAGAACTGGTCCCGCCATGTAAACTTTGTGAATTCTGAGACGGCCTTTGATAGTGTAGAAAGAAAAATAACCTTCAAACTGATGCACCACTACGGAATCCAGGAGAAGTTCGTATATTGAATGAAGACTTTATCCAATAATTTCACTTGACATGTGATCAACAATATAACAATCTGATAACCCTTCCAGGTCCAACCCGGAGTTAAACGGGTTTGCCTTCTCCCGCCAGTAAACTTCCTGAGCATGATACACTGTTTAATGAAGGTAACCACAAAAGAACAAGCAAACTGAAATACAGTGTAGCGTAACAAAACAGACTGAAGACCTAGATATTACGCACGAACGGGGTCTGTTATCCAACAAACATTAGCAAATGCACTTCCAAACTATGTGCCTGGCAAAAGGTGGATAAAACGGGATTTCAAATACAATGAAATCCAGAAGAATAACAATGTAAAGTAAACATAGAGGATGTTGAACAGTTTGAATACATAAGGTGTACTGTTCAACAAAGATATCCAGAACAGAATAAGTCTATAACATCCGGATCCGATTGATAAACACAAACGTAAATTATGTCATGCTCTATAGCGTGGAGTCAGGGTGATTAAGACAAATTTGTATCAAGCTCGAGTCTTTGTGAAGAGCTACCTTTGCGGCCTCCGAAAGATCCAATGGTCAGAGAAGGTCAGCAACACTGATTTGTGAGATACCATTGGCCATCTACCCATCCACGAAAAGATCTCTAGAAGGAAAAGGTGGTGGACCGGTCATACATAAAAGAGCCGATCATTATAATGACTAGCAAGGTCCTGGAATGGAAACCCCAATGTAAGAAAAAGAAAAGCAGACCAATGAAGACCTGGAGCAGGACGGTCAAGAAAGATATCAAGATTAACTTAACAACTTGGACTGAACTAAAGAGGAAAGCACAGAGACAGGACCACTAGTGAAGTGTGACCTTAGTTCCATGGCAGTAGAGAAGCATAACAGCCAAAAATATCCCCAAAGGTAAATGTAGAGTCAGACTGCCTACTTTAATTGCTACTTTTTCGATAATTACTTGCAGAACAATTATAACATGAGTATGTCCTTTGAAATCAATGGGAACCACCAGCCATGATTAACCTTGGCTTTTCAAATGTCCCCTTATTGTATTGGTCTTGCTTACTGTCTTGAACAGTTTGTATCGCCAATAAACAAAATTTCATTTGACATCACTGTATCATGGTCAAATGCGGTCATTTTAGTACAACGTGGTTTTATTTAATTTTCTGTCTTTCATCTTGAATACAGCTGGTGCCCTTTTATCATTTAGCTGCTAGTCTCTCATTCCAGTTTTCTGGAAGTTTTGTATAGTGTTAATCGACCACCTGCTTGAAAATATCTAACAAAAATGTTAAATGTACCTAACCAACATTAAGTTAACTCTCTTGCGATGAAGTTGTAGAAGTATTTTAATTGTGTGAAGAGACTTTTCGGAGGAATGGATGTGAGTTCTATCTGAAACTAAGAATAGGAGTTTAAGAGGTTCACGAGGTGAAACAGGTTATGATAATGTGCATTAGGTACTGGAGGCCATACGATATAGTGAGATTAAACTGTTGTAAACCAATCCAGTTAAGTCGTGATACTCTACATTAAGTATAGATAAATACGAAACTGTTGTTGTAGGGTTTAATGTCATTTTTAAGCATACATGGCGGCCAGCAATATTGGCGGAGGAAGAACCCGGGAAAACCCCCGGAAAGAACCACTGACCCACGAGAAGCTACTGGCAAACTTTGTCACATAACTACATTAGCTGAATCTTAGACTTGAACCCACGCAGACAGAGGTGAGATGGCAGTGATCCGTAACGGTGAGCGCTTTAGACCACATGACCACTAGCGGACCCGACAGTAGTAAATATGGAACGATATGGCATCAATGGAAAATCCAGTCAAAAAGGGCTTGGGACCCATTGGCGTCAAGAGTTATAGCGTCAAGGGAAATCCCAGTCAAAAAGGTCGTGGGACGATATAGCGTCAAAACATAGTGGGACGATATAGCGTCAAGGGTAATTTAACATGGTAACTATTTGGGACTATATAGCGTCAAGGAAAATGTAACATGGGGAATATTATTTGTATATGGGTCTGTCTAGCGGCAAGGGAAATGGAGGCAAAGAAAGCAAATATCTTTTCGAGGTATATGAGTGGCCATGAAAAGGGCCTTTGGGTACTTCTTCTTCTTTTATTTTCTACTGTTGTTCCACCAGCTTTTGATTTTACCAATGATTCCCTTTTTCATCTTCTTTTCGTCCTCGGGAATCCAGTCAGGATGTCACATAGCTCTAAACTTCTCTTGTATCTTTATCGAATTGTTATTTAATCTTTCAAATTCCTCTTTTTTTTTGTTTTCATTGTCCTTTCTCTCCTTTCTCTCCTTACTCCAGTTATCTTTTATCTTCTTCACGTCTTCTAATAGCTCCTTTCTCATCAGCTGTTCAGCTTTCGTGAGCTGGTCCAAACCATTTTGGACATGGGACCACTCGGTCAAGATATCATCCCAAAAGTACTTTACGTTTTCGACCATATCTTTCACTTCCTTCAATGTCCCCACTCTGACATAGGGTGGGTTAATGCAGCCTCGTAAATTTTCGGCTTCTTCTTCTAGTATTCCTTCTAAGAGCTTCCTGGCTATTTTCAGTCTTTTTGCAATGTCCAGGCTGTTCGTAAACTTCCATTCATTATTTAGTATTTCCACTACATATTCCCCATCTAATATCCAGAAATAGCTGTCTTAAATTGTTGAATAAAGTTGATGCTGTCACCATCTTCTATGGTTAGTCCGTGGAATGGTTATAATAGCCGACACTTGAGTATATAAATCTTAAGCACGGACGTGAAGGAAAACATCACTTACACTCACTTTTCATATTATATGCTATTCACAAAATATACTATCTATCATCCACACACGTGAATCAGCCAAAACAAACCACATAATTTACTATCCAATATCACACCATCTACCATCCACACACGGGAAGCAGCGAGAAATAAACCACATAATTTACTATTCAATATCACACCATTTACCATCCACACACACGGGGAAGCAGCCAAAACATACCACATAATTTACTATCCAATATCGCACCATCTACCATCCATCCACATCCACACACACACACACACACACACACACACACACACACACACACACACACACACACACACACACACACACACACACACGGGGAAGCAGCCAAACAAAAACATAATTTATTATCCAATATCACACCATTATCTACCATCCAAAAAGAGTCAGTGTTTATAATCACACTACTCCTCTCTCATACCAATTGGCAATTTGAACAGTCTCTTTTCTAGACATTTTGTTAACCTTGAGAAGGGCTGTTTTTTTTAAAAAAAACTCCTAAATACACATGGCTAATGCTGGCACCTCCCAGTTCTAGCCCCGCACACACATCTCCTACTCCAATCATTATACCAATTGACTCTTGTGATTGGGAGCGCAGAGGGAGAATGAGTAGCCTCAGTCTCCCAGTCTTCACTTTGAGGGATAGTGAAAACCTGTTCATGTCTTCCTCTATACCGCAACCGTGGATGAAGTTGTGGTTGTTGCGGCTGGGGTTGTGGTTGTTGCGACTGGGGCTGTGACTGGTTGGCGAACTGATTCTGGTTGTGGAGTCGTCCTCGCGTCAGGTTTCACCTGACAGACTTCAGCCATCATCAGCTGAGGCAAGATTGGTCTTCTCTTGTCCTCCTCTTCTTTCCTTTTTCTCTCCTTCTCTTCTTCTTCAATTCTGTCCTGTTCTTCTAAGGCCTCCAACCTTGTTGAGTGTGCTCATCTTCTTTGGGTCGATGTGCCAACGATAGGTAGCCAGACTGTCAGTCAGTCTGTGGAGCTTTTATAGTAAACGCCGGCCATGCAATGTCATTTGGTCTACTTTTATATCCAGTATATATACTGAACGTTTATTTTCCCACGGGGAGGGTTCGCTACTCCCTCTCCACGGGCCTTTAGGTGCTAATAAATGCACTTTATTAATTTGGGCGTTATGCTGGGTCTCTCATCGAGTGCCTAGCAGCATAGATGTTAGCCCCTTGGGTGGGTAGGAATAGTACCCACACACACCCACCCTATCAACCAATCGGATTGTGCATAAGCACTGGTAGCGAGAGAAAAATAGTTTTCTCAAATCGCTAGTAATTATGGTGAGCCAGGTCGAGGAAGAGGAGGAAAAGGGCCCGGAAAGTCGGCAACACATCACACACGAAAGGAGAAGGACAGCACAGCCACGCACGCCGTCCACACCTGAAACGAGAAAGCCGTGTTATGTGTCAAATTCAGTCCAGTTGTAGAATGGACAACCTAAAACCCAATGTTGTGTTAGCCACCAGTGCAATTGGGTCAAATATACAAGTCGTAGAATTTCAATTTAATATCCTTGCTAGTGCATTAGCATACATAGAATAGATCCCTAACAAATTTAAAGAACTAGTATGTCTTTGCGACATATAAAAGTATAGTCACTGTTAAGTTTTTCTGGTTATGAATTTTGCTGGAGGTACCAAAAATGGTCAAATGTTTCTTTTTAGGGCCACGAAAAGTTATTCAAAGAGGGTAACTCGTAACCAAATGAGTACCCTATTATGGCAGTGATTGAAATAGCCCTTAGAAGGGCTGTTATACCCCGTAGGAGAAGGTCCCACGTGCATCCTCTGTTTCCACCAGTCTGCTCGCTGTCCTCATTTCCTCTCGCCGTATTTCCGGAAATTCAAGGTCAAGGCATTCTGCAAGGTATCTTGCTGCGTCTATCAGGTGGGACATAGGCCTCACCACATCCGGGTAGTAGCGTTGTAGTATGTTGCACGCAAAGTCCCATTGTTGAACGCTGGGGTAGTCTGTTTCCAGCGAGCGGAATCCAATATAGGTGACTGCTGCGATATAGCTGGTAGCTTTTCTTTTATTCGTTGCCAGCTTTTGCAGTCCCAGCTCGCTGCATAGTTGCCCCATTAATTCCTGTCTGGACTTTTTGGGCATTCTAGCGGTCCTTGTTGGTGTTTTCTATTTGCCCTCTGAAGTGGTGGTGGTGGTGGTTGCTTCTCTTACTTCTTCCAGGTTCACTGCAGGACCTGGAGGTGGGGGAATAGGGGTGGATGAAAATGGCAAATTCACCCCCCCCCCCCTTTTTCCCCTTTCATTTTCCTTTTTTAGTAGGGGCTGGTGGTGGTGATGATGGTAATGGCTCCGGAGTTGGGATAATTACCGGTGACGTGGCCACTTCCGCCGTCTCTTTTGCACTCAATATCTCCTGGAGTTGCCTAGATAGCACCGCTATCTGCTCCTGTAGTACCTTGTTGGAGCCCTCGAGTACAGTTGACACCTCTATGGGGTCCTTGGGGCTCGGTACTTCAGGAGCTGCAGGTGTAGGGGTGGGTGTGCTAGGTTCGGTTTCCCGCCGCCTTCGCTGTCCTCTATTTCCCCTGTACTTGGGCTTCCCTTCATTGTACTTTGACTTGTCTTCGTTATCCCAGATGAGCAGCAGAGTAGTTCGTTTTCCCGCTGCCCTGAGGCTCCAATTAGTAGCCTCTAATACCCCAATGCCAAATAAGGTTTTCAGGGCTTGCTCTGGTATAATCTCCGCCGCTAGCGTTGTCAATAGATCCATGTTCATTGCTTCGTGGTCGCTGCCGACTGGGGTAGCCAGACTGTTCTGTTCTCTTCTGTTCTCTTGGGTTTTTAGTGGTGTTCGTACTTTGTACATGTACCACCGGTTAATGTGTGCACCGCACACTTCTTAGATTATCCACTGGGACGGAATTGTGCCACGTCCC
The DNA here is from genome assembly GCA_029339505.1 of Unio delphinus. Taxonomy (NCBI): domain Eukaryota; kingdom Metazoa; phylum Mollusca; class Bivalvia; order Unionida; family Unionidae; genus Unio; species Unio delphinus. Next base: position 51,908 of record JAQISU010000230.1, on the reverse strand, counting down.
AGGGCATTAATGTGCTCATGGAACACTACTTAAATTCTGGCCGTTTAGGTTGGTTCTTGGCCGTCTGGGCTGGATCTTGTATGGAGGATGTTTCTGACGTTTCTGATGTGATAAGTCGGTGCTGCTTGACTCCAGTCTAAGTCTAGACATCGCCGTATAGTGTAATTTTGAATGATCAATGCTGTTTGGTTAGAAAGTCGATAATGGAACCAAGGTTTTTTTTTTTTTTTTTTTTTTTTTTTTTTTTTTTTTTTTTTAAAGTTGTTTGTTGTTTGTTGTTGTTGATTGTTTTGTTGGTTGTTGTTGTTTTTGTTTGTTGTTGTTTGTTGTTGTTTCTTTATTGTTGTTGTTTGTTTGCTGTTATTGTTGTGTGTGATATATATATATATATATATATATATATATATATATATATATGTATATATATATATATATATATATATATATATATATATATATATATTTTTTAACCCTGGTTCCAATAGGTGGGAGTAGGGAAGGAAGAGAGAGAAGATGTTAGGCATGCAGAGGCCATATGTTATGAGAGATGATATTATAGTGGTGGGGGATAGGTTTGTTTGGTATATTTTAAGTGTGTGTGTGTGTGTGCGTGTGTATGTATAGGTTATCCTACTTGTGTTAGTTAATGGTGTTATATTTTGTGGAGAAGGCCTGTGTCTTTAAGATATTGTAGGATATTCCGGTATGTTGTTTCGATATTATTGTTTGTGTTTTGGAAGATTTCCGGGTATGTATGAGGGGATCCGATTTCCGCCTGTTTTAATATTAGTTCCTTTCTTTCTTTTCTCAATTTCGTGCAGTCGTTTATAATGTGTGATAAGTCTTCAGGGACTTTGCAGTGATAGCAATTTGGGTTTTTTGGGAATGGGCCGAGGTATTTGCCGAAACTGTTGGCCAATTTTGTTTTGCCTGTTAGTAGCCGATTTATAATTATTTGCTCATTAGACTTGAGTTGAGGACTTTTGCGATTTCGCCAGACTTTGTTAATGATATTGAAAAGCCTTCTTCCCTGGGTGGAGGCATTCCACCTGTCTTGCCATTTTTGGTCGATTAGACTTGAAATAAAGCCATATAGTTCCTGAGTACTGTAATCTAGGTGTATTTGTTCGTTTTCGGATAACTTTTGTTTCGCTGTTTGATCTGCGAGGTCATTACCTCTGATTTTTATATGTGAGGGGACCCACATAAAATCTATTTGTTTATTATTTTTATTAATATCTTTGATGATTTTATTTGTTTGTCTTAGGAAGTTCCCTCTGGAGGCTGTGTTGTTATTTTCAATGGATGTCAAAGCGCTAAGAGAGTCGCTAATTATGACTGTTTTTTCAATTTGGTTGGTTTGGGCCCATTTTAGCGCTTCTAATATGGCCCAGAATTCTGCCGTATAGATGGAACAGTGGTTAGGTAGTCTTTTGCCGAATTGGATATTTAGCTCAGGGATGACATATGCGGCTGCTGTTCGTGGGGGGGGGGGGTAGCTGTTTTTGCGCCATCTGTATATATTTTAGTGTATTGCTCGTATTTGTGATTTATTTCCTCAATAACTTGGGATTTAAGGGCGAGTTCCTGCCATTGCTTATTTCCCTGTAGTGCTATGGTGGTGTTGACGTTTATTTTACTACAGTCCCAAGGTTCTGAGTCGTAGTAGGTGATTTGTTCCGATTTTAGTTCTTCAATAGAGAGTTGTTCAGTTAGTTTATGTGTGATGTGGCCCGCCGGGATATATTGCGGGTTTCCTAGCGTATAGTTTCTTTTACAGTTATTGTTGGCAACACGGGTGGGGTGCGTTGTTGGATGTATTGATATTCTCGCAGCGTGCCTCAATATTAGTTCCTGTCGCCTAAGATGTAGAGGGAGTTCTCCCGTTAAGATTTGTAGTTCGGCGAGGGAAGTGGATGGTAAAGTGTTAGTGCATAGTGCGAGCGCTTGCCTTTGAATTTTGTCTAATTTTTTTTAAATGTTTTTTTGGGGCTGAGTAGTATACCTGACACCCATAATCTAATTTGGATCTTATTAAGGCTCTGTACAGGGTTAAGAGTGTTTCCTGGTTGAATCCCCAGGTTATGCCTTTTAGGTTTTTAAGAAGGTTAAGGTCTTTTTGGCATCTTTTATCTAATTCATTTATATGATGGCTCCAATTTAGATGTCTGTCGTAAAACATACCTAGGAATTTGGCCGTTGTTACGAATTTTATTTCCTTACTCTGAATTGTTAACTTGGGGTATTTTGTGTGTTTTTTCCTAATTGGGGAGAAGAGAACCGCAACAGTTTTCTCGCTGGACAGTTTAAACCCCAACTTATTAGCCCAATTCCATATGTTATCCAGGCTTTTTTGTATATCCATAATAGTTTTGTGGTGGGAGGGGTTGCCTGCTCTCCATAGGCCACTGTCATCAGCAAATTGTGAGATCTCCATTAGGTTCGAGGTTAGGTTTTTGTCAAGGTCGTTAATCATGATACTGAATAGGGTGGGACTGAGTACACTGCCCTGTAGGGTGCCATTTTCCAGGGTGTGTGGCTCTGAATGGGTGTCCCCTATTCTGGTTATAATTTTCCTGTCCGTAAGGAAGTTTTCGATGAATTTGAACATACGTCCGGTGATGCCATAGTGGTTTAGTTTGGCTATGAGGCCTTTTGTCCAGACGAGGTCAAATGCTTTTTCAAGGTCAAGAAAAACCGCTATTAAGTTTCTGTCGGCCTTTCTCTTAGCGTTAAAGGCATTTTTAATGGCGGTTTCTAACCGAATTAGTTGATCCGTGGTGGATCTGTTGTTTCTGAAGCCACATTGATTGTGCAATAGGCGCTGGCTGCTTTCAAGGTGGTATTTTAGCCTGTTTACTAGTATGGTTTCCATAAGTTTGCATATATTGTTGGTGAGGGAGATTGGCCTATAAGAGTTAATAATATTGGGGTCCTTGCCCTTCTTTAGAATCGGGACCACTATTGCGGTTTTCCATTTATGTGGGAGATGTCCTGTAGTCCATATTTTGTTTAGCAAGTTTAATACCGATTTTTTAATGTTGGGTGGGATATGTTTGTAGATAGTGTAGCCTATTTGGTCTTCACTTGGTGAAGTCTCAGTTTTAGAGTTTAGGGCTGTATCCCATTCGTATTCTGTGATTTCCTTGTTGAGTGGTGTGTCGGTGGGGCCTTGGTCTATAAATAATTTTGTTTTATTTTCGGCTAAGTGCCGATGATTTTGAATTTCGATTGTATGGTTTGTGTTGCTGCTCATGTCAGAAAAATGCTGAGCTAGTTTTACTACCTTCTGTTCGTTAGAGATGGCCCCTGTGAGTTTAGGGATTGTGTGCGAGTTTTCCCTCGAATTTGTTTGATCTTGTCCCAGACTTGTTTTGAACTAGTTTTAATGTCGATAGAAGAGCAGTAATCACGCCAGGTTTGTTCTTTGGCTTGTTTAATTACTGTTTTTAAGTGCTTGTCTTTATTTTTGTATGTTTGGAAGTCACTTGAGTTCTTAGTTTTCATAAATCTACAGAGTGCTGTTTTTTGGCCTTGTGTGCTTCTTTGCATTGGTCGTTCCACCAAGGTATGGGTTGCTTATTAATTTTACGTTTAGTTTTGGGTATGTTTTCGGTTGCTGCTGTCCTGAGTGTGTTAATTAGTTGGTCGTAATGTTTCTCTACGTTTTCCCCCTCCATGTTTGTTATGTCAATTGAGGCAAGTTGTGTTTGGAAAGAGAGCCAATCTGCTTTTTTGTAATTCCATTTTGGGTTTAAGTTTAGTGGGTTATATTGGACCATCATCTGTAGCGTGGTTATTACAGGGAAGTTATCGCTGCCCATGGGGTCAGCTTGGTCCACTCGCCAACTGATCACCTGAGCTAATGCTGGGGTGCACATGGTGAGATCGATGGAGGTCATGCTACCGTCGATAGGATTTAGTCGGGTCTTAGCGCCATCGTTTAATATGGTCAAGTTAGATTCGACTATCCAGTTTTCTACCAACCTGCCTCTTTTGTCGTTCTATCGTCTCCCCATATTACATTGTGTGCATTAAAGTCGCCACACAGATGATTATCCGCTCAACCCGTCTTAAGGTGTTGATGTGCCTATATGTGTCTAAGTTTATTTCGGCACTATTACCCCCTGGGTCATAGAAATTAACTATTTGAATTGATGTGTTACCAATATCGATTATGATGGACTGCATCTCGGTATGGTTATTGTTAATGGTTTGATTAACGGGTGTGGTGTTGGGGATATGACTAATCATTTGTGTATATGACTAATCCCCCTCCTTGCCCATTTGTTCTGTGTCGGAAGTACCCTGGGGCGTAACCGGATATGGTAGGTAATCGCTTGGTTTTGTTTGATAGTATCGTCTCTTGGATGCAGAGGATGTCAGGTTTGTTTATTGAGTTTTGTATTTTGATTTTTAATTCGTTTATGTTTCCTAGCAATCCTCTGGCATTCCACTGCCATATTGTAATGTTGCTTCCCCTGTGGTCCATAGTGACTTTGGGCGTTAATATGTTGATAGCTCCTGTCGTTTTGTTTTAGTTTTGTTTTAGTTCTTTCATTTGTGTTTCAATTAGTTTGAATAGTTGTATACTAATGAGGTTGTTGTTAATTATGCTTTGTTTTATGTCGTTTAGAGCTGTTTCTAGATAATCATCTAATTTGGGTAAGTTAGCTGGTGTTCGTTTATCAGGTGGGTTTAGGATTGTTTGCGTGCTTTTGTCTGTTTTGGGCGTATTGGCATGTTTGTCGATTTTCCCTCTCCCCCCTCTCCCTACTGAGTGGTTGAGTTTGGAGGCTGGTGCCAGTTTATTGGCCAGGTGGTATGGGATGTTTTGTGCATTCATGATTTCTATTGTGTTGTATTCTTTTATCATGAAGGGTCACTCCTGGGACTTGGCTAAGTGCGGTCCCCGGCAGTTGGCACATTTAGGGTTTCTCCTACACTCCCCCTTATGGTACCCCCCGCACTGACTACAGACTGTTTCGTATCTGCAACTGGAGGCAAAGTGTCCCCAGTGCTGACAGTTGGTACAGAATGTGGGTTTGTTAATATAGTGCTCGAGTCTGAGCCATGGTCCTGAGGGACTGAGCCGGATAAGGGGTTTCAGTGGTGTTGCAGATTCAAGGACTGCTATGTGGTTTTCACTGTTGTTTGATTTGAGCTTATATGCCTTGGTGATGTGTGTGCCACTTAATTTGATGTATTCGGTTAGAGTTGTGTTATTCATGTATTTGCAGTTTCTTGGTAGTTTTATTACTTTTTTGAATGTCACTTTACGCTGGGTACTGGTTTTTTGGTTGTCGTTGTTGCTGTTATGGCGAGCGGTGTCTAATTTGTCTGATTTTTGGTTGTTAATATGAGTCTTGTCGGTGGCATTTGGATTTGTATTACCTTGTAGCCCTGTGGTGTGGGTGGGGTTTACAGCTTTCTCCCCTACTTGCCTATGTAGTGTGACCTTAACTTTTATGTTGCATAGTATTTCAATTTCTAGGTATTTCGCTATTTGAGCATGTGTACTACATCGAACAATGATATAGTTTGTGTTGGGTCTTATGACTTTAAATTCACCCCGTGGACTTTGAGCAGACTGACGAGTGCTTCTTTATATATTGCACATACGCGGACGTGAAGGAAAACACCCCTATGATAAAACCTTACATTATCCCTATCATCACCAAAACACGTGGACTTGAAAGAAAACACTCACTAACTTTTTTACTTTACTCACATAAATTATAAATTTAACAAGTTACTTAAAAAATACGTTGTGCTTATAGACGCACTTCAAAAAGTAAAAAGAGACTGTGATTATAGACTTACTTCTATGTTTTTCTAACTTCCTCGCATACCATTAGCAAATTGAATTCTTAATTCTTTTCGAGAATATTGGGTAGTCCTGAAAAGGGCTGTTTTTGTGTGCACGAGGAAGGATGACAATCTTTTATCGTCTAAAATTGCGTTTGTCGTTTTAATATTGCGTCCTCGTCTGGCAACAAGATAGGGTCTGCTTCTTTAGAAAAAGAAAGATAACTCTTTCCTGTCAACGCGACAGTCGACAAAACTTCTGTCCGGTTCCTGTTGCTGTTGTTGCTGTTGCTGTTCTCTCTGCTGCTTCTGAAGTCTATACTTCTCAGTCCATTCATCTTTGTAATTTTGATTTTCATCTCTGAATAGTACTTCTATGAGGTCTTCCGTTGCTTGCAGTATTCTAACATTTTCTATCTCTTCAGGCTTTGGCATCAGGTTATGTCTGATACGATGCAGAGTGACGTAAGCTTCGTTCAGCTTGGCTAGTCTTGAGCACATCTTCGTAGGAGGATCAGTCAAACAATTGTTGGTCAGACTGTTGTTGTTGTTAGTTGAATTAAAGTCGTTTTCGCCCGTTCGGGCATGCACGACTGTTTAGTGCACCGTTTGGTGCTACTTATTTTTTTCGGGGTAACGGAATGGAGCCACATCCCCCACGCATTTATTCACGGTTTCGTGATGCTTAATTATCAGCTAGTGATTGGGGGTTTGGTTCATGTAGGAGGATTGAGCTAGTCATAATTAGTCTTTTTGTTCCTTTTGTGTGTGTAAGATTCAGAGTAGGATACAGTGTTAGATGTCATCAGTCTTGTCAATGTCCCTAAGATAATTGAGGATAATTTCTAGACTGTGTTTAGGATTTGGGTTATTTTGTTGAAGGAATTCTGGGTAGGTTGCTGGGGATTTGCTTTGCTTTAGCTCTTGTATACGTTTTTTTCTTTGTCCTTTGTATTTGGGGCACATGTTGAAGACATGGTTGAGATCTTCCTTCTCCAGGCAGTGTGGGCATGTTGTTTTCCTTGTGTTTTTCTTAAGGTACTGTCCCATACTGCCAGTTAGGAGGGTTTTTCCTGTTTTTAATCTGTTAACTATTCCCTGGTTGTGCTTGTTGTCAATGGGAGGTGCTTTGTTTTTTCGTGAGACTATTGGTTGTATAGAGTATAGGATACGTCCTTTTGTACAGTTATCCCATTCTGTTTGCCATCCTAGCTAAAGACAACGCTCGTTTAAACCCACATTGTGAGTATCGTCATCTACGGTCAAGGCTGTGTCGTTAAACTTATCTGCTGTGTCAGGTTTCCATATCACGCAAGCATCTAAATGAGTGTTCTTGGCTTCTTTTCCGTATTTCAAGAGATTTTCGAGATACTTTCGGTAAGGGTAAGTATCCATGCTACTGCACACCAGTTTGTTATTCATGTACAAATCCACATCTCTGAACAAGGAATGCATGAAATTGTTGACGGGAGCTACTCGGGCATCGGCTCCTGGAACAGAGTTGTCTATTTTAATCAATTACACTTTCATGTACAAGTAACTGCTGTTTAGATCGATGTAATCCTCGGGTTGCCCTTTGATTTCAAACTCGATGGGAGCTGAATCCGTCAAAGAGGAGACGGGATAAAATTCGACCCATTGGGCTTCTTGCATGGTCATCATCGTGGGTGGCATGGCAAAGAGATCCAATTCCGACTTGGAACAGGCACGAAATTCTTGGTGCATCATTGTTTTCTCTCAGTCTCTGTGTTTTACTTTTAATAATCAAAAATGTCTAAGTCTCGAGCGGTTCATTTTTTCTTCGTCTTTCTAGCTTTAGAGGTACAGGAACTTTTGGAAGGGTGTCTTCGTCGACGCTTTCTGCCTCGTCCTTGCTGTGTCCTCAGGGAAGCAGGAATGCCAAACTCGGTACCGTTCAGGGCATTTAAAGGATTTTCTCGGCGACCCAAAATCTCTTTACCCGTTTGAAGCAAGACATTTTTGCCTGCTCTCTAAAAGGTTTCTTTGGGGTTTTGTTTGTCAATGAGGACATTTTGAAGAAAATCTTTGCCCTGAGTAAATGCGGCATCTTATAGGGCGTGCAATCCTCGTAATCCTCCATCGGTTTCAAAACAGGGACCACGGAACGAAAGACTAATTTAAACATATCTCCTAAACCATGTCCTCGTTGTCGAGCGACTCCTCGGTACACAGGATACATCACTTTTTCAGTTGTTCGAGAATCGTGTTTGAAAATGGAGTTTCACTGTGACTTTCCCTTTGGTAAATGGAATATTTTGTCACAGTTTTCATTTTATAGTAATGTCGACAAATGTCAAAATACGACTTACTGACGGTCAAATAATGAGAATATACAAATTCGCGGTGAATGTGATAGGTATTTCCATCTTCCTCGTCAGTGGCTGCGGCAGAATCCACTTTGAAAGGAATGACACGCAGTAGCAGTACAGAGGTGTATCCTACCACGTTGTACTCCACCACGTCGGAGTACACAAACATCAAGTTGAGTCCTTGGCTCATTTTTACAGGGAATCGAAAATATTTCGCAAAATCCGAGTTAGTGGTTATGGATGGTATTTAATTTTTCTTGAACACCATCCATGGATCTCCACTTAAAATATAATACAATTCAGGACAAAAGGTAATGGCTATCATTTTATCCTCTGAAAATTTCATCATTAGGCGACGAGCCACTTTAAGGTACACAAAGGTAAAACTTTTTTTTGACATTCTCCATGGCTTTACCAAACAATTTATTGAACCTGGTAGCAAGTGTAGTCACTAAATTTTGACCACTAAAATAATAACCAGCAGGAATGGTGAACACAAAGGTGGTCCCTTTAGTTTGGGGGTCATCTGTTTTCTTTGTGTCAATGCCAGTGATGCCTTGTGCGTCTAAGGCATTTTGCAATTGCTCGTCATATACTAGTACTTTGAAAGTGTTTTGATTTTCGACGATGTTTTTGATTTGTGTCGGGTGTATCATTTCCACTAAAGCCGCTTCCCAATGAACATCTTGATACAAATGAATGGTTTGAGGTAATTTAGCCGTGTAACAGCACAACGTGTTGTTAGGAAACACCTCCATGGAACTGTCACTGGATAACGTTAAGTAAAATTGGTTAATAGTGTTATTCATAATTCCAACGTTCTTCTGTCCGAGGAGTCACTCGAGGTTACAGGAGTGTCTAAAAGAGGATTGTGATTGGAAGGGTGACTGTTTGGAGAATGACTAAAGTTGGACGCAAGACTCCCAATATTGTTACTCTTGTTCCCGTTGTAAGATTATTTCAGGGAAGGATTGGGAAGAAGATAACCGATGCAACTGCTGTGTAAAATAATCCACAATTGTTTGTCTCCTTGTTGCAAACTCAAATTAGCAATGGCTGCACCGATGACACAATACACCACAATTATTTGACAGAAAAAGACGATTTGCGTTTTAAGGACACGTTCTCCACACCACACCCACAAGGGTTGCTTTTGTAAATCTTGCAGAGAAGAACTGGATGAAGGAGTAGTCACTGTGGTCGCTGAAGCTGTATTAAAGGGCATGATGGTCGCTTCGTTTTATAGTCGATGACTTGCGGAGAATCAATCCAAGAATCAAAACTAGGAGGATATCCTTTCCAACGTACTTTGACTTCATTGACACGACGTTTTCCTACTTTACGGGTTCTTCATTCGAGAATGCTTTCAATGTCGTACACATTGTCTTCTTTTTTGGTAACATTTTGTAACTCAGGCAAGAAAAACGTTCCTTTTAATATTTTTCCGTTCATGTATTCCAATTTATAGAACGTAGGATGACGATCACGCACTCGTCCAGTAACACGAAACAATTCGGTGGTCCAGTTGGGTAAGTAGCCTTTGTCGAAAGTGCGTTTGGTTTTGCCAGTGCGAACCCAATCTCCAGGCGTTAACACTCCTCCACCTTTCTTGGGGACAGCCATCGTCCGGGACGTACCAAACACACGCTCAAAAACAGTTACTTCGCTGTCAGGTGTCACATCTTGTGGGGTACGTCCAATGCTTCTATGGTAAGATTCATTGTGTGCTTGGACTCAGTGCGGTAAGACGTCGATGTACTTGAGAGTGTGTTGATGCGTAAAATATTTCCACATGCGTTCTTTCAAGGTACATTGAAACCGTTGCACGATGCTGGCGTTGGTTTCAGGATTTTTAGTGGTGAAGAAATGAATGCCACGTTTCTTTAATTCTCGTTGGAAAGCTAAGTTCAGAAATTCGGTGCCTTTGACGGTTTGCCAACGAAGAGGGTGACGACCACTTTGTTTCAACAAAAGATGCAAAGCTTGTACTAACTCTCCGCTCGATTTGGATGACAATGGAACGACCCAGGCAAATTTAGAAAAGACGTCGATGACTCAAAACAAATATTTGTAGCCACGATTGTAGGTGGCTAAATGAGAGACATCGGCTAAATCGGCTTGCCATTGATAATCGATGCCTTCCACTTGAGAGCGACTTCTGTGAAATTTTCGTCGAATGGGTTTGAGTAATTTGTACGTAGCTTGTTCTTGTAACCATCGTTGTAATTTAGGAAAACGGAGCTTTATAAGGCGAGTTTTTTTCAGCACGATACAATGTCTGAATGCCTCCGTAACCTGCAGGGTGGGCATTAATCATAGTAAATGTTGGCTAATACCTTCTCCATGGTTTTGTTAATAAGTCACCCACTCTTCGATGATACTGCTTTGGGTGGAGCGAAATGGGGTTTGCATGGAAACGGTTTTACGTGCCCGATGTGTCCCAGGAGTCGACGTTGACGGCACTGGTGGTAGTGGCAGTGGTGGAGATGATAATGGGATAGCTTTGGTCTTCTTGTCTTTTCTCACTTCTGGTTTCCTTTCTTTCTTTTTAATATCTGTCGAAGGAGGAGTGACCATCATCTTTTTAAATCACAAGTTTTGAGTTCTTCTCGTTGGGAGTGGAGGAAGGGGTCTGTCACAGAATTAGGCGAAAATTTAATTTATTTTCTAATTGAATTACAAACTAATCTCACCATTTTTTTTTTGTTTCGTCGTACATGCGTTACCTGGGGTGAATAAGTGGTTTTCTCCAAGGTAAGCGGCGTGTAACGATTTGCATGTGCTTGACTTTGTATTACATGAAATACGGAACATTAGATTCACAGGGTGCACGGTAATCTTGCCGTGATTTCTGCTCACCTATTTGAAGGTATATAAGGCAGAATATCTCTGATCAATATTACGGGACCTAAAGTATCTAATCACAGGATAGATAGCTCGTCATTCAATCTCCAGACAAAGGGGTGAGTGTTAAATTTATATTTCGTTTTATTATGAATTTTTTCAGTTTATCATTTAATATAATGATGCCTTTATTACAATGCAGATTTTAAACGTGGAATATTTGGAATTACTAGTCACTATTAGACTTTAAATGCAATAGCGTAATCTAAGATTTAGATTATTTTTTTGAGACAACTATTATTAGTCTGGTTTTCTTTATTGTAGCTGATAGCGTCTGATAACGTCTGATAACGTCTGATAACATCTCTGATAACGTCTTTGAGATCGTAGCTGAAATTGTAGATGATTTGTTGCAGAACATCTCTGATAACATCTCTGATATCGTAGCTGAAATTGTAGCTGATATTGTAGCGGAGCATCTCTGTTTGTCAGATTGTCTGTCCGTCTACATCTGTCGTGACGTTTAAATATCCGGAAATCTAGAAGTCCGAGTGTCGGAGCTGTCTAGAGTTGTAAACATCCGGGGTGGCATCTAGGGTATTGAGGAACGTTAGTTCTAGTAGATGTTGTATGCTGTCTGTACGTATAACTGTGGTGGATCCGTGAAGGGCAAGTGACCGATAAAAGTATTGTGTCAACCCTAGGTCTTCGGGGAAACTGGGCGGCGATTCAACTGTTGGTGAATCGTACGGTTATACAGGGTCGAGACACATGTGTGTGTTGCAATTGTAGTACAATTGAATACATTGTTGTATTTACGTGGTTACTTCAGATCACAATAGTATTTCAAGGGATTGTATGAATCTCAATAAAAGTTAGCAACTTGATTAAATACATGTATATGTTCGTGCTAGTTGTCGCAATCCATACGTGCGATAGTATAGTTTGATGCTTGTGTTTATTATCGTAATTTATACTTGCGTTAATATAACTTTTGTTAAGGTTCCTTGGATCTGTGTATAGTCCAAGAGATTCCTTTGTATCTGTGTTTTGTTTTGTATTAATATTTCATTTATTCATGTATTGTGAATGGTTGTGAGTGTAATTGTGGGTTGAACGCATGAGTTATTGTGTTGATACATCATTATTTTTCATTAATAATTTATTTCATAAATTTATATTTTCTTTCACATATTGTGTTTGTGTTGTTCATTTAATCCACCATCCTCTCGGTAACAATTCTGTTACAGGGTCAACAAGGAAGCTGCAATCTTATTCGGGATGGGAGTGGCGGTGGGTGTTTGAAAGATATCATGGGGTTCGTCTTCCTTGGGTAATGGTGGGGTAACGTTTGTCTTGGCCACTGCAGATTGTGAGAGCGACGGACTATTCATCAGAGCCTTCAAATCGGTCAGAGTGGGTAGAGCTGTTTGTCCCACAGCTTTTCGATGAAAGAGTTGCAGTCGTTTCAAGTGTTGACCGTACTTTTGCGATGTTTTCGTTTCGGACAAATCGTGCCGATGCAGCAAGGATTGCAATTCGTGTTGTAATTGGGACCACGCAGTCAAATCAGGATTGTGTGGTAAATGGGGGTACGTTCTTGCCAACGATGGTATTGCATCCATCATTTGTAAGGGACTAAAGTCAGTTTTCGTCCTTCCATGGTCTTCCAAAGGTTACGTCTGAGATCGCGGTGCTCCACAGGTCCCTTTTATCTACTGGAAGGATCAACTTTGGGATATCCCTCGTGCCATCCCTTGTATCAAACCTGGCAAAATATTTAGGATGCCGGTTTTCGCTTATCCTCCCAAGACAGGAAGAAAAAAGGGTAAAAAATCCTCCGCGTTGCACCAACATCTTTTTCTTTTGACGGACGGGTATTTTCTTTTGGACTATTTGACGAAGAATGTGTCGATGTTTGGCTAAGCATTTTTTTCTGGTGTGGAGACAAAGGTTTCGTGCCTTTCAAGACATTCAAACAACATTCCCACACTCTGTCGATGACATCTTTGGAGGCCGTTTTAATGATTTGTTTTCGCATGGGTGGAGAGGCTTTGGACAGGACGTGTTTGGCTAAACGAGGAGGTAGTCCTTTCTTTTTCTTTCCTTTCTGGGGTGAATAAGAATGTTTTCTGCGAGGTGACATCTTTGCTTGTTCGTTCCACAATACAACTGACGTCAAAGACTTGGTACACACCCTGTTTTATCTACTTTGTTTTGGGAACTATCGCATCGTCAAAAAGGTAACGATGTGTTTCCCAAAATTACCAAAGTAACCTCCTTTTTGGTGACTCTTCTTTTTTTTTAAACAACTGCGTCTTTTGAGGGGATGACTTCGATGTTTGGTTTTTAAGCGTTTTGTAGGATAACGAGATTGTATTTTTCCTTTTTCCTTTTGAACAGCAGAACACTGAGGGTTGTGCTTTGCACGTTTTTGAGGAGACATCACTGGGTGTTCAGCAGTGGCACAGAAAATACTGATTCACTTTGTGGTCCTCAAGTCATTTTTTATACTGGAATACGACGCCACTGACTATCTTTCCGTCGTATCAACTTCATGACAGGTAATACACGTCGTGAAGGGGTTCGCAATGGACTAAATCGGGACAGTTCCTGTTTGGACAAATCCAGCAAACTCTTTAACATGCCAGATCTTTCTTGGACTTTGACTTTGGGGACAGGTATTTTGTGAGCAGCTGCTACTGACGCTAATGAGGAAGAGGGTGACAGCGGTAGAGGAGACGTTTTGAGAGACGCAGATTTCCAATGTTTCATCAAATTAGGAAGAACGGGTGTCAAATTGTACTTCGCTTGCATCACCCTCAACAGAGAAGTGGAATCACCTGAGGCTACTGGTAACGCGGTCACTGGTGCTGCAGGTCGTGGTTTACGAAGGTAAGGTTTCATCCTGGCCGATCTGCCTCTTTTGCGGGTGACAGCTCTTTTCTGTGGACTTTTCTTTTTCTGTGTTTTGGTCTTGGCACCATTGTTCTTTTTCTTAGGGGTTCGTTTGGCTTTTTTCTTGCGGTGATCTTTGGGAGCATTGGGATCCCATTTTAAAAGGGAACGAATGATAACACCTCATGGAGAACCGGTACCCCCAAGTTTCAAAATGATTTGCTTTTTGGTTTGAGTATCGATGCGAGGATCAGCCAGTTGCGTCAAGGCTACTTTGTTTCAGTCAAAAAAGCATTTGGTTTGATATGGAATGTGAATGACGCTTTGCAGTATTTGACGTGTTGTCACCGTAAACCATCGTAAGACTTCTTTGAGACTGGCTTCTAAGACGTGAGCACGTATTTGTGGATTTTTTTTCGCGGCTGATACCGTACAAGGCCCGAATCAATTTTATGGGAAGATGAGACTGAAGGGACGTCATGTTGACAATGTATGAGACAAGGTCAAAGTGACCGAGGTTTTTATAGATGTTTTAGTTTTTCATAGTGTTATGTCGACGACGAGGACGTGTACACGACAGGTCCTCCGTATTGACACCAGTTGTGAAAAAAATTGGTACGACATCGCAAATAATCGGGAGTGGTGGGTTTTGAATCCACGAGTAAATAGGCGTGTGGAGTTTGAGTGGCATCATTGTACGCATGAATCAGCCAAGGTGTTCGTAACTGTTTGGCTAAGACTTGCACTTGCAATTTATCTCGAGGACTTTTAAACAAGACCTCGTCATGAGCATTGAGACTAATGGTACGATGAGCTTTACTTTGTTGAAATAAATTTTGTGTAATGTAAATGACACTGGCATTACGATGATGCCCTTTACGCGTAAACCACAGTTAAATTTCTTCTTCGTATTCTCCTAACATGTCGTCAAGAATGACCAAATGAGTTTTAGTTGGGTCAGACACGATCCCATCGTCTTCTCTACGAATGCCTTCCACAAGCACAATGGAATCACCTTTACTTTCTTGCAAGAGGCTGTATGCCGATTGCCACTCTTTGTAACACCACACGATGCGTTGAGGTGAACGATCGATCAAATGATGTTTATGTTCGATCAAACGTTTGACAAATTCGGTTTTGCCTGAACCGCTCGGTCCAGCAATTAACATGTTAAAAGGATGACGAAGATTCAAAGCCTCCCAACTAGCATGATCTAAGTGTTCGTCAATGACTTTGACTGTCGAGGAGGAAGGAGTAGAAATAGCAGAGTTAGCCATAATAGTGAAGGGTATGAGACTATTGACACAAAAACAGACAAGACAAGAGTTTTTATACTTTTTTCAAGACACGTTTATTTCAATGCATGTTTAATTGGAACAACACGAAAGACAAAAATACAAAAAAACGCCAAAAGGATAAGTACAGGAATAAAATACACATGGAAACGATCAAGGTGGCATATAAACAAGTTTCTGTACAACATTGTTTGGGTAACCAATGTATCCTAGAGGTAGTGTGTAATGTTCTTATAGTCTCTACATGGGGTACAGTCACATAGGTGTCTTCTCGGAAAGGTCTTTGTGGAGGAATGTCCATGACAGTCCTGTTTTGAACAGAGTGATTGTCCTGGGTGACAGATTCCTTTTCTTCTTCTTCTGGCACTGTCACTAACACAGGTTTAAAAGGGACTTTTCCATCTCGACGATGGATTTTACAGACACAACGCTTGAGCATGATGGGATGCTTCGTTTGTCCAAGCCTCAAAACCCCAACTTTTCCAGTCACGTATATCTGTCCGATGAAGGTGTAAATCACAAGCTACACACACATCTTCGTACACCACTTCCGTTCGTAAAGGTTGACGAATACTTTTTTCCTGTAGGTATTGACAATTCGGAGATCATCGAGCATGTTCCAGGTAAGAGGAATCTTTCTGTTCCCAATGGTAAATTGACATACCACAACTGAAACACTTGAGTTTATCCCCTTTGCCCAAGTAGAAATATCCGACTCTGGCTAATTATTCAGGAGTTGGTTCAGGCAGATATTTTGTCCATTTATCTTTGAAGGTTTGAAATCAACTTTTAAAGTGACAGTATTCAGGCAAACTCTTAGGAAACGAATATTCGACTCTCCTCACTTACGTTCATAGGAGTCCACGATAACGTGTGGCACCGCTATGGCATCCCTCAGGTTGGACACGTACAGCATCCCTTTTTATGGTAGATATAGGGGTAGTCAAAGTTCCTATGATGTCTTGCTGAATCGCTAATGTCCCATCGTCTGGCATCATTGCAATCGTAAGGTTTAACATGGCACTCCACTTGAGAATTGCCAAATTTGAATGATGCCTGTTTAAATGGATTCATCTTCTTTCGCTTGCTCGTTGTAGTTACAAATTAACTATTGGTCTTGGCCGATGTCCCTTTTTATATGCTGCCCAATCTCGACGTGACCGTACTGTAAAGTGAAGTGATTGGGAAGTGGCGTACTCTCTTGTGGTACACGATTTGATAGACTTTTTCCAAAGGACGGTTTACGATTTGCTGTGTGGGTAAACGGACAATCGTGTGCGGTTCGTGGGTGGTCACGTTAAAAGTTTCATCTTGTCCCGACTGTAAGGCGTCTTGCATTACGTTAAAGTTCACACCTCGACTGGTGCGATAATTGAGTCAATCCTTTCACTTTACATTCGGTGTGCATTTCTCCTTGTGGGTCTCGGTATTCGTAGCCGTAATTTTTAGGACCGCCTCTTGCAAAACATAGAATCTTGTCATCGGGATATTCATCGGTCCAGGCTCCTAAACGGTCACCTTCGATGACAGGGTTACACTGGCTCGGTCGTTGAATGTAGATGCAACTGTCCGTGTCAAAATACAGGACGCGATCTCCTAACAGTTCTAACACTTCGTACAATTTTAAGCGAGCATGAGCTGTCACGTAAGCAGCAATGATGACATTTCCAAATTTGTCGGCTTCTACAAAGTCTAGTTCTTTCGTAATTGACTCAGATCAAGTCCTCACGAATGACGTCCACGTGTTTCATGTATTTGGTTTTTGTCGTGAATCATCTGAAAGTAGCGGGAAGGTTCGAACAAATACTCCGTCTTGGGTAAAGATTGTCGTTGTGCCATTTTACCCCACAAGCAATTTAACATCACTTTACCAAACGATCGCCTTCCTTCGTGTATATCGATGTGGTCTAAAGTGATACCTTCCTGCTTACGATATTTTTATTTGAATCTATTTTAGTCTTCGGGAGTGTGACACCAAGAAGGATAGCTGCTAGCTTCTTGTTTTAGTTTCATAAAGGCATCCACGTAGTCTGAAAAAATACCTTTCCGTGTCTCGTCGCCCTTGTGGTATTGTTGGGTCTTGGGAAAGTGGTAAATTTCGTACACGTATAAACGTTGGTATCCCAGGTCAGAGCTTTCAACAATTCCACACTAACCCACGTTCCTGTCACGGCATGTTCTTCCTGGGTGTGCTGACAAGGTTTGGTCTTGGTTGCACGTTTCGGCACAAGTACGACACAACGGTGAGGTAAAACGGGATGGTTCAAGTCTGTGAGAGGTAAGACTTTGCACTTGATCAATCCTTCGTACTGTCGAATGTTATCCAAGTCAATGTGTTCTGTCATCAATTCTGGGTGCCCTACGGGAAAGTGACAATATTTGCACACGTAAGGATACAGCGAACACACGTCCAAATATTTAATTTCTTCTCCCTTCTCCTCGTCCGCCTGGTACAGCAAACAGGTGTCATTCGTTCGTCCTCCGTACAAACTGAGGGCAACGATTAAAGATAGGTTCTTGGATGCACTTCTCGCACGCACGGTGAGCCACGCAGAAGTTAGGAATGTGAATTCCGGTCTTTTGCATGTATTCGAAATCAAAAAGATAAAATTCCCTTTCTTCTGGGTATCTTCTGGTTGGGGTTGATATTTTTGAATGAAGTATTCTTGCTCCAAGTCCACGATTTGGCGACAAATGTAACATTGTTTCTTCCCTCGGCAAACGTGAAACTTGGCATAACTGGTACGTATGCCTTGTTCACAAGTAGGGCACAATCTCAGAAGCTGACAAATACTTTTCTGCTGTGAGCCTTGCATCCTCAAATGTTGTTGGCAACAGGTAGGACTGACAAAAGTGCGCTAACAAACAGGGCAATGCATTCGTACTTGTCCTTTGTCCAGACAGGGTTGAGAGGCTAAATATCCCTCACATTTCGATCCATAATGCTTGTGTTATTCTCGATTGTTATAACCATAGTCACAATTTTAACAGTAGTAACCGTATACCAGGAATGCAGTGATACTGGTGATGGTATCGAAATGCTCATCGTGATGATAGACGTGAATGTATTTTCCGTCTTTGAAACCGTGACCTCGAAACAAAAGGTGTGATGTGGAGCCAAGACGTCTTGCAATTGTTGCATTTCTGAAATGCCACAAGGGGTGTCTTTGGATATCCCCGCTTGCTGTAACAGGAGTTCTGCTTCACTTCGTTGTTTGGCTCGGTCCGATTGTTGAATACTTTTCCAGGCTCTTTTCCATTCTACCGTCTCGTTCTTGTTGGCATATGTTTGACCCACGACGATGGCACGGGCACATCTGGTCTTGAGAATTGTTAATTTTGACGAGGCTTTGCTTAATGCTGCGAAGATTGTCGACCAATAACACTTTTTTTCGTTGTCCGGTCCCTTGGGAAAGAGAAACGTGGGTCATGAACAATGTGTCTTTTCCGTCGGGGATGTGAAACTTGTCGTTGGATTGTTGCATATGTTGAATTTTGTCGATGACTTTGGAAGTTGTTAATTGTGATGGACTACTAAACTCGATCCAAACGGGAGACTTCAAATTATCGTGATGAATAGAAAGTCTCAAGCGATCGTCTTCTTTGGCTTTACATTGCTATTTCAGTGCAGTTAATACGGAATCCCACACCTCAATAATGAACCCTTCTGTATTCTCCAAAGGTACATTGGACTTGAAATCTTTAAACGTTACGGCGTACGTGTATGCCGTTGTTCTAAATTTTCGAGAGGAGCGTGTTTCCGTCTCTCGAATGTGATAGTAATTTTCAGGGTTTACTAAGGGCGGTGAACTTTGCTTGGATGTCGCTTGTCTGGGTGTGGATTCGGGCTCACTCATGTCATCTTCAAAATCACTGGCATGAATTTGAGCCAAGACTTCAGCTACTGTACAAGGTGATACATCACGTTTCTGTCTCTTACTGTCTTCTCCTTTCTCAACAACATGATGCGGTCTTTTCATCTTGTCTGCAAAAAGTAAAATGACTACATTTTAAAGACCATGGCCCCTATATATTCATGTCCGATATGTGCATATATATATATATATATATATATATATATATATATATATATATATATATATATATATATATATATATATATAAAGGGTCAGTGTCTAACCTTTCAATATTTATTTTACTCTCACATTGACCAGAACGATGGTAGAGCCTACAAAAGTTGAACTTCTCATCAGAGCTTTGCGTGGTGTCATACGAAAGTTTTCTTCAGACAAGCCTACAGACTACTCTCCCTCCTTTCGACATAAAAGTCAAGATACTTGCTATATCTGTAAGAAGAAATTACATTGGGCTACAGAATGTACAGATCGTGACAAAAGCAAAACAGGTGTTAGAAGAGACAAAAGTCAAGATACCTGTTATCATTGTAAAGAGAAAGGACATTGGTCTCCAAACTGCCCTAAGAAACAACAGGAGCAGTAGGAGGAGGAGGGTTGAGAGAAATTCTGAACAGGAGGAGGAAGAGGTACCTTCCCCCAAGGAAGAAGCTCGACACGTTCACAAAGACCAGAAGAGAAGACGAAACGAAAGTGAGGAAGAAGAAAACGAAAAACTTGTGACAGTAAAGAAATTAAAGAAAAAAAGAGTGAACAGAAGAAGCCAATGAACGTTTTAAAGTGGTATTGTGTTATGTTATGTTGTGATATTGGATTGTAACGTTTGTACCAGAACACACCAGATAGAAAAAACTAAGTGTCTCTTGGTTTTGATTTTTATAGAATAAGAACCTACACTCACACACTCCTACACTCACGCGTACATCATGGGTTATAAAAAATAAAGGACTTTTGAGTTTTCATTGAATTAGGCAATTGAAATAGTATTTCTTTTCTAAAGATTTGAGTAGCCCTGAAAAGTGCCGTTGGTGTATTGTTTGTTTAAAACAAAACCAACTTAGAAACGGGACGTAACCATCTTTAGCTGTCTTAAGCCTTTGCCACAGCCAAGGCCTACTTCAGGACTGGTGGTTCCTGTCAGTGATTTTGTAGAAATCACTAAAGGTGGTATGGCAGACGTTGTCACAGATAGATTGGGTTGTTTAGCTCGAGAAGGTCTTTTTCTCTTCGGTCGTGATAAAGAAGTCTGATACATTTGTTTCAGACTCCTTAACTCTGCTAAAATATCTAAAAGTACCGTCGTGACCGTTTGAGTTTTTTCTATTCTCTTTCTGTCCTTGGTCTTCTTTCTTCTGTGTTGCTGCTACGGTTTCTTCCTGGTGTTTCCTTCTTGCTTCTTCTTCTTCCCGCTGTTTAATAAGAAAAGCTTGTTCTTCTACTTTCTTTTGTTGTAAAAATTGCTCCAATTCTTCTTTTTGTCTCGGGTTAAAATCATCGACGTGTACATAAGAAGAAGCAGAAGGTAACGAAGTTCCGGAACAAATTCTTGTGAAGTTAGAAAATCAACAATATGCAAGTTAAAATCAATTTCTTCCAGATGTAGATTTGTCATGACTTTGGTAGTCACTGCTGTCCCATTACTTGCTGTCTCTACTACTGGCTCACCCCAATTCATCGTCATCTTAGTGTCCGACATGATTGACAACTCTGTCGCATCGATTGACTACGCACAAACGCTAGTACCTCTATATAGGGAAGGTGATGTCACAGACTGCTCTCTTCCGATTGGAAAACTGTGACTGACTTTTGTAACGCGTGCTTGGTTTGGTGAATAAACTCAATCCATTTGGATCCGCTCTTCCCCTATAAATAACCGCAGTACACGGCATTCGCTTCACCTGTTTTCATCACAAGATGTGGACCAACGTAGAATCTTCTACCCTTGTTTCTACCATGCTATTTCGTACTGTATGTCATTTATGTCAGATCATCGTGGACTATCACTCATATGACTGATACAGCCCTTTGGAAGAGAAAGATATATGTGGAGAGGCAAGGTTGTTTAAAGAGAGTTCTCCTCTATGGCCCAGCAGTGAGGATAAGTTTAAAGAAGAGAAGAAGATCTGTGAAATGTCCTCTGTGTTAACAAGATACTGTTAACATTACACATAACGGCCTTTTTCAGGGCCACTCATATACCTCGAAAAAATATTTGTTTTCTTTGCCTCCATTTCCCTTGCCGCTAGACAGACCCATATACAAATAATATTCCCCATGTTACATTTCCCTTGACGCTATATAGTCCCAAATAGTTCCCATGTTAAATTCCCCTTGACGCTATATAGTCCCACTATGTTAAATTCCCCTTGACGCTATATCGTCTCACTATGTTTTGACGCTATATCGTCCCACGACCTTTCTGACTGGGATTTCCCTTGACGCTATAAATCTTGACGCCAAAGGGTCCCAAGCCCTTTTTGACTGGATTTTCCCTTGACGCCATATCGTCTCATATTACTTCTCCCGACCAATACGAAACTGTAAAATGGGTAAAGCTAACTGAGAGAATGCCCTCATATGAGGCCATGAATCTCGTGTGGGAGGTTGTGCTTTTATAAACTAATGATATATATTTATTTTAGGCTGGGAATTGGGAAATGTCGCTACCAGATATTGTATATGGTACATACACTGAAACAACATAAACAGCTTTATAATGATTCTTCCTGTCAAAACAGGTTAAAACAAACTAAACCCATTTAAAAATAAGATAACCATATATACAGCAATGAAGCGGATTTACAAGATAGCTAAGTCATTGTTGATTGATAGGAATGTACATGGGACAATAAAAGTAAGCGGCTGTCTGCATCACATTTGGCTCATTTTTATTGAGCATTTAGATTAACTCAGTTGGCTTCAGCGATGCCCTTAAAACGGTTACAACGTTTAGGGTGTAGGAGTTTCTGCGTTTCAAGTTTCAAAGTGACTTCAATCGCCTACACGTTTAGCTCCCCAACACACTCATACACACACACACACACACACACACACACACACACACACACACACACACACACACAGATGCGAAGAGTATGTATGTATGTATGTATGTATGTATGTATGTATGTATGTATGTATGTATGTATGTATGTATGTATAAATTCACAGTAGCAGGGACGGGATTGATTCAATTCACGTAAAAGCAATCTAGCATTTTACCCTCTAAGCAATTTCATAGTCAAGCTATCGGAATGAGTTCTTTGGTCATTTAATGGGGCCATTTAATAGACTGTTATCCTTGAAGCCCCTTCAATATAAATTAAGAAGACAGTTTTCAAGTCATACAATAATCACGGTTCTCTTGACCTGGCCTAAGATGTAAGGAGTTTTGAAATATGAAATGGTATATAAATTCCTGTACAATAAAGTCAAGAAAGACAGAAGAGAAGAAAGTAGACATATATGTTATTTAATGTATGCTGTAATAAATAAATAAATAATAATTTATGTGTTGCACATATATATTTATATAATATATTTATTAGACTTCTTTTGATCCAGTGTTCTGCAAAGTTTTACTCTTTAAAGTTTTTATTACCAAATTGTAACTATTTTACCAGTATAAATAATTTCTAAATTCAACACAGTTTAACAAATACTCTGTATTGATTCAATTCAAAAGCATTTTTCCTCACTAAATGCTCTTCAGCAATTTTGTTTTATGTCCTAAACTTCTCAACATTTAAGTAATAAACGCTGTCAGGTTATTCAAGTTGAAGTATTCAGTTTCATGGAGGATTTTTCATGTTTCGCCTGTTTCTGGCTATTAAGTTATCCACGAAATATAGCTACTAATATTGAATAAAGGGGAGGTAACGTCTCTTTGACAAGATTAAGCTTGGCATGATTTACAGTCTGTGACTAGTGTCGTAAGAACGTTTTTGTTAAAGTGATTCTTACGTTGAAATTATTACTTTTTGGGGTGGGGGTGGGGTGGGGTGGGGGTGGGG
Source organism: Unio delphinus (assembly GCA_029339505.1). Taxonomy (NCBI): domain Eukaryota; kingdom Metazoa; phylum Mollusca; class Bivalvia; order Unionida; family Unionidae; genus Unio; species Unio delphinus. The sequence continues at coordinate 28,845 of JAQISU010000230.1, read as the reverse complement.
TGGGGCTCAGAATGCCATACTTGATTTCACCATATTGTTACATTGGAGATGGGCTTTAAATTATAATTCATTTCATATTTTATCACAAAGTTAAACTAGTCCACACGAAAATTAATATAATTCATTATACAACAGTTATGGCTAATTTATATTATATATTTTGTAAGATATACTTTTTTCTTTCAGATTGCTGTTTAACAGGTAATAAAAGACTGTTTGGTATGGTGTTTTAACAGTACAGCAATGCAACACTGGAATAAAGTACCTTGCCCAAGTACACACCACTGGAGCTGACCCAGGCTGTTTTGACTGTCGGATTCCAACCCAAAATGTATTACATCATTATCAAAAGGAAACTATTTATCATTATCACATACATACATACATAGATACATACATAGATACATACATACATACATACATACATACATACATACATACATACATACATACATACATACATACATACATACATACATACATACATACATACATACATACATACATATATACATACATACATACATACATACATACATACGTACGTACGTACGTACGTACGTACAAACATACATACATGCATGACTGCCTGTCTGCACGCACGCACACACACACACACACACACACATACATCATACATGCATGCAGAGAGAGAGAGAGAGAGAGAGAGAGAGAGAGAGAGAGAGAGAGAGAGAGAGAGAGAGAGAGAGAGAGAGAGAACGGACATAAGAAAAGCAATGAACGACACTATCCGTTACGTCTATATGTTTGTAAAGTTCAATGCAGGCGAGACAAAAATGATGTCAGTATACAGTGTAAATATTGTCAAGCATAACGTTTCGTATTAAAATCCACTGAACCGAGCGATATCTTCCGTTGAAGACTAATTTGAACTGTGACCGAATATTGATCGTTGACAGCAGTCCGTTGCACATGTCATTCCCCGTCCATTTAAATGTATAAGCATTAAAACTATTCTACTGTAGTAACTATGAACATTTATGGATCTATTACAAAGGTTCATTGTTTTAACTTTTTCACCTCTTGATTCTCAACAATCAATTGGAGAGTAAATTTGAACATATCATTTGCGTTGAGTGGCAAACACAGTACCGTAAATCTACTACGATGTATATTAGAATATACACATGCTATGTAGTCAATATTGAATTCTAATACTGTTTCCTGTGAATATAATATACATTGTTAGAGTATAATATTATCATCTCTTTTATTTCATTTTACTCTTTTCATGTGTGTTTTGAAGTACTTTGTTATCGAGGAAAAGCTTGAACAAGTACGGTAACCGTTGCGTATTCAGTATACTACACGACTGATACCTATA